>VWZV01000277.1:32831-60782 GCA_013397155.1 Irena cyanogastra
CGGCAGGAGCCGTAAAAATTAATTTGCAAACATGTCATTACACAATAGCTGTGCAGGCAATAAACCTGTAATTACAGGCGGCTGGGGGAGCGGGCAGGCAGGGAGGGGAGGGAGGGGAGGGAGGGCAGACCTGCCTGCCAGCTCCGGTTTTGGGGTTTCACCCCCCTTCCCCCCCCTCCCCTCCGCTGCCTTTATTCATTATGCAAACGAGAATTGCTTCACTCCTGGAAGTTGGGCTCCACTTCAAAGGGGCGCCCTGCCTGCCCTGCCTGCGCTCCCCGCCCTGCCTCCCCAAACCCCAGCGCCCCAAACCAGGAGCGCCCGTTGCTCGGCCGGCACGGGGAAACCGAGGCACAGCGGCCCCGTTGAGAAACCCCGGCCCTTTGCGACATCGGCCCAACCGAATTATCCGCCACCCTCCCGGGCTGTCCCCGCTCTGCGGGCGACCACCCTGCCTCAGTTTACCCACTTACCACCCCGCGGGAGCCGGGACGCCGGGCACCGGCCGAGACACCCGCCCGGCCACCCGGCAGCCGGCTGGGCCACGCCGCGCCTCGCCCCTCGTTAGCGGGAGAGCCTGACGAGCCTGACCCACTTCCCCGAGCGCCGGGAGGATTAATTGGTTCCTTTGCTCGCGCGGAGCCGCCGGGAGCTGGGGCAGGTGCCAGGCGGGATTAGCAAAGCATGAGAGCGCAGCTCGCGGGGCCGGCCCTGCCCACGCCGCCGCCACGGCCGGGCCACGCCGCGCGGGCATTGCGGGATCGCCACCGGGACACCGCTCCCGGGGGATGCTCGGCCTCCCCGCGGCTCTCCCCGCGGAACGGGACGCGGCCGTGCTGCGCCATCCCCCAGTGGGATGGCCAACCCCAAGGGATGCCCGCTCTAGGGAAACTGAGGCACGGGCTCCATCACGTTCCCTGCAGCCCGGCACCCTGGAAGCATCCAGCAAGTGGGGACACGGGATCAAGAGGAACGAGCGGTCGCCTCCCATCGTAAATAAGCAGCTCAGCGATGATTTCCTGCTCTTGTTGACCTTTGACTATGCAGAATAAAGACATAAATCCATATTTTAAACCCATCTGAGCGCCAGCCAGGCCCACAAAGCCATTTACAGCCTGCGATTTGGACGGGGCAGTGAGCAGGAAAGCGATGGTTTCTCGAGGTGACATTCCCCAGGAGGGAAATGAAGTGTTTTATTTGCAGATATATAGGGCACGGTCGTTCCTCCGCTTCCCCTTCCCTCCGCCCTCGGCTCATAAATAAAACATACGGCCGTGTAACCGGCTAATTACGGGAGGATGGCAAAACCCCGCCGGTCGCTGGGAAAAGAAATCAGCTTTTTAATCAGCCCACTTTCCTCCCCATCTAACTTAAGGAGAAACGGGCATTTCGGGTGCCGGGATGGAGCCGAGACTCTCGGGCGGCTCGGAGGCTCCCTCTGGGGTTGTGCATTCCAATCCCTTGGGGCAGGTTTGGGGTTGCTTTGGATTGGGGGGGGTGGTTCAAGCTGCTTCTGGCGTTCTGGTTTTTTTTCCCCTGGCTGGGAAAAGGATGTCTTTGAAAAGTCTAATTGTTCCTTACACATTAGATACATTAATGAGGTCTCTGATCAAGCGGCTGGCTCTCCGGCAAGGAGGCTTCAAGTAGCAATTTTCCATTTGTGTTTCAAATTTTAATGAATGTTCCTGTCTCCGGCTGCGATGCGCGGTGATAATCCGTACGGCTCGGGTCAGCGCTGGAGCAGGGGCTGCCGCACGGGAGGGCTTGTACAAGGGTTTGATTTCTTTGGGGAATAGTTCATACAAAAAATGGTAATGGCAGAAGACAGTCTTCCTTCCCCCTCGGTTGCCAGAGCCCAAGAGCTACAAATCAGAGGGTTATTATTTCTTTCCGATGTCCCTAAAGTATCCTATATCTTTAGCGGGAGAGTAAAGTTCAGCCCTGATAAGATTGCGGCGCTGCCTGAGACGCGCTTTGCCTTTCCTCCTGCCTTGTTTTTTCTTCCCTCCACCTCCACCTCCCTCTCCTGCCATCCCCGAGGAGGCCAGTAGAGCGTCCCCAGGGCCACCAGCCCACCCCAGGGCCCCTGTCAGCGCCCCACATCCAAGGGCCGGATCCGGAACCCACCCCGCCAGGACAAGATTTGTATAACCTTGTTTTGGCATGCCTGCCATTAACTTAATTTAACATCCATATTGCCGCTACTTAATTAAATAGATGAACTCATTTTACATTTGCAAGTCTTAATTCATCCTGAACAAAATTGGCCATGTTTCGTTCTTTCTACGCCACCAGCTCCCCGGAACAAATGACTGCCTTTTGTAGTTAACTGCTAGTACAGGTTAAACGCTAATTAGCAACCCGGGTTGGGTGTTAACTTCCTTATTTATCACCCGGCGCCACTCGGTGAGCGAGGGGGCGCGGGCTGGCACTTCCAGCTTCCTGCGTGGGCCTCGGTCCCGCAGGGTCAGGGCAGCGGCGCTGGATCCACGCGGGATGCACCGAGTGTGGCACACGGAGCAGGGCTCGTGGGGCTCAGGGCACCGTGCCTCACCGAGGCGCTGCTGGTGCACAGAGTGCTCAGTGCAGGGGGGCTGGCACATCGTCCAGGTGTGCGGGACACATGGGGCTTGGCATGGGGGTCAGCGCCTGGTGCTCAGCACACGTTCAATGCGGCGTTTTCAGTGCGTGATCCTTGACATGCCACGCGTGGTGGCGTGTGGGGTTCAGCACACCATGCCCACAAGTGGCGTGGCACGTGGGACACCATGCACGACACGTGGCTCATGGTGGGTGATGCACAGGGCTTGACACACAGTGCACGGGGGTCAGTGCACGCGTGGCCCTTGTCGCAGTGGGGCTCAGTGCGTCACACAGCGCCCAAACATCTCCCGGGAGGGCACCGTCCGCCTCACCACNCCACCGCGCTTTTCCAAGCTCGCTCCCACGCAGGCTGCTCCGGGGGTGCCCACACCAAGTGGCGATGCCTGGAGGCTGCCGAGCCTCACCACATCCCACCCACACGCCTCCCGTGTGGCGCTGGCTGCGGCGGGGGACACGGCAGGGCGAGGGGACACAGGGACCCCGCCGGCAGGGCAGCCGGGCTGCGCTGAGCCTGGCAGGAAGCCGCTCCAGGAAGGCTCATCTGGTTTGACTAACAAATCGCTAACTGCTTCCCCCGAGGCAGGTGGAAGGAAACAAGCTCCGTGGCTGTAAACAACCCCCCCGGCCCCCCGCTCCCCACCCACGGCCCCCCACAGCCCTCCCCAAGCACTGGCCAGGGGCAGGTTGAGACAGAAAGCACTTGTGCAACACCCCCTTCATGCTCTGATGCAAGCCCTGCCAGGGGGACAGGGCCCCTCCAGCCCCTGCTCGGTGCCCAGGGACGCTGGCACCCCGGGCGGGGCGTGGGGTGACGCAGAGCTTGCGCCAGCCCAGGCCGGCCCTGCAGGACAACACCTCGCTGGTGCCAGCCATGACATCCCAGCCACTGCTGTGACTCAAGGGGACGAGCCGAGGTGGTGGCACGGGGCAGCCAGGGGCAAACCCCACCGTGCTGGTGACACTGCGGTCCCTCCACCAGCACCAGCCAGTGCAGGGGACCCCAAAGAGCAGCGTGCCCAGGAGATGGCAGTTGCCATCACCAGGGATGTCCAGCCCTGCTAACAGGGAGGTGGCAGAGATGGCACGGGGACGAAGTGGCGGGAGGGGACTGATAGGCATCTCCCCGGCCTTGTAAACCGATCTGCCCCCACCTGCTGAAATAACAGCGAGGGGAGGCAGCTCTGGTTACCGGCAGTGCCGGGGGCCGGCTGGGTGCCAGCGCCCTTGGCAGAGGGCCAGGCAGCTCCGCGGGCACCGAGCGGGACCCCCGTGTCCTCCCCCCTTGCCGCGGGCGCCGCACGGAGCTGCTCGTCCCGCTCCCCGGCGTCACCGCCCCGCCTGCTCCCTCCCCACCCGGTATTTCAGGTCTGGCACCCAAGCCGGCGCCTTCGGGAGCCAGCGGTCCCGCAGGGACATCACCCCTGCCCGGGGCCACCGCTGCGGGGATGACACCAGCCACGCCGCGTAGGAGCAGGAATAATTCTCCAGGTTATCCCGAGCGGTTTTGGCTGCGTCCTCCTTGGCACAGAGGGGGTCAGAGCCCGGCAGCACCACGATGAGGAGCCAGCATGGCCGAAAAAGCAAAGCCTGGTGGCTGGATCCAGCCCCTTTGGGAGGAGGGATAAGCGCTCCCAGGTCCCCTTGCTCCCCCCAGGCCCCACCAGGACCCCATCCCAAATCCCTGCCATCAGCAGAAGCGAAGGAGCAGGGCCGTGAGGAGCGAGGGTGATAGATAACAGCCCTCTGTGCCGGCGAGATAAATAGCCCCAGCAGCGCCAAGCTGTACTCGGCCAGAAGCTAATAGGGGCTGTCAGGGCGGTTTAGAGGAGCAGAGCATCGTTTCGGGGCCCGGCTGGGAGGACGCCGAGGGGAAGTGACAAGGAAGCTGAGCAGAAAGCGACAGGCAGTACACAAAGAGCATGTCCTCTGTAAGTGGTGATAAACCTTGGAAAAAAAAGAGAAAAGCTAAATCAGTTGTTTAGCCGATGTACCACATGCTGACAGGGCAAATGTGAAGGCTTTTATGGCCACATGGGTTTTCATTTGCAGTTATTCATAGCGGAGCCGGGCGCTTTATCTCACTTTACATTATGTGCAACCACAATGCAGACACTTGCACCGCAACGCATTGCCTCCCTGGAAAATATTAATATGTAAATGTCAGGCTCAGAGGGCAGCGAGGGAACGGCAGGCAGGGAGCAGGCCGGGAGATAAAACCTGCCCTGGAAGGGAGGGGGGCGAGCACGACCCCCAGCCCGCACCCTGGGGTGTGCAGGAAGGGAGAGGCACAGCTGGGATGGAGCGTGCAGAGAGGAGCTTGGTGTGTGGGCACACGTGTGTGCACCATGCACAGCCTCAGCTGAGAGGGATGCGTGTGTGTGAGCACAAACACGTGTGCACAACATCCCTCAGCAGAGAGGGGTGAATTTCTGCACTCTGTGCACTCACACACCTGTGCACAACATCCCTCAGCACAGGGGTGAATTTCTGTGTGTGCACTCACACACGTGTGCACAACATCCCTCAGCAGAGAGGGATGAATTTCTGTGTGAGCATAAACACATGTGCACAACATCCCTCAGGAGAGAAGGATGAATTTCTGTGTGTGCACTCACACACGTGTGCACAACATCCCTCAGCAGAGAGGGGTGAATTTCTGTGTGTGCACTCACACACGTGTGCACAACATCCCTCAGCAGAGAGGGGTGAATTTCTGTGTGTGCACTCACACACGTGTGCACAACACCCCCTGTCCAGCACAGGATGCACGCGTGCATCACCTCTGCAGGAGGACAGACGACCTCGGTGACCTGCCGTGTGTCACAATCCACGGACAACTCCCACAACTCCACGCCACGCACACCTGAGCACCCCCGTGCAGTCCCGGGGAGCCGTGCCCATCCCGAGGGATGTGTGGCGAGGCCATGGGAGGGCCACCACGCTGGGCTGGGAGGCAGCCCCAGCCCCGGCCGGGCAGAGCGCACCAGCGCGGCGTGCCAGAGCCTGCACAGCCCCGGCGGGCAGCGCTCCAGCCATGCCTGCTGTTCCCGGGCTCCGTTCCTCTCCAAGAGCCTCCAGCCCCGGGGTAGTGCCAGACTGACAGCCTGGAGGCTATTTATTCGCAGGCAGAGGCAGCGGGAGCTGCTGGCGGATGCAGCCGCCTTTGTCCTACAGGGAAGTTTGCTCCCTGCCTCCTGCCTGCCCCCCATCTCCCCCAGTTTTCCACCTCCACACCTAGATGCACCATCCGAATGCAGGGAGGCATTTGGGGGAGTTCCTAGCCTGGGGTTCCCAGCCCCGATGTCCACTGTGCCACGGCAGGACTCGCCACAAGGCCCTGGCACGCAGGGACACCGGGCAGCTGCCACGCTCCCCCTGCTCCAGCAGCCCTCAGCATCACCCAGTCAGGCCAAGGTGCTGGAGGTGGCACCCCAAAGGTGGTGGGGGTAGGAGGAGGGTGGGCACCCGCCCCTGGGCTTTGCTCCTTGGCACGGTGCCTGCCAGGGTGGGGGGCACCTCCGAAACGCGGCCCCCTCGGCCGTTACCAGGAGAATGGCTGGCAGCCGGCGCTGGCACGGGGACAAGCCTGGGAGAGAGGTGGCCCCCCAGCACCTCGGGGAAGGGAACAATCCCTGGGCATTTCTTTTTTGGCAGGCCCCGGGTGCCCCCCCTCTGCCCCCCCCCCCGTCCTCCTCCTGCGCTCGGGCGCGGGGACACAATTAAATCAGTGTTCTGCTAACAATCTGCCGGCTAATAAGACATTTTCCTCCCTCTCCCTCCTCCCCCCCACTCCACCCCAATCCGTGTGTGATGGGAGCGCTTTGATATGAGAGTGGACTCTAATGGGTTCGGTGTAAGGGAGCCTTAATTTATTACGTGCCTGTAATTGATGTTTGTATAAAGTAGCTCTTACAGCTCCTCAGAGTGGGAGATGAAAAGCAATCAGTCAGCCATTTGCCTCCAAAGGAAGGAGAGAGAAGACAGACAGCGAGAAAGAACCAGACATACTCATCAAGCCTGGAGAAAAACCCAGAAAACGAGGGAACAAACAAAATCACCCCTGCGCAGCCTCACCAGCAGCTCTGGCACCGCTGGGTATCACCGCCAGCATCCCCGGGTACCACCACCAGCATCTCTGGATATCACTGCCAGCATCCCTGGGTATCAGCATCAACATCCTTGGGTAGTGCTGCCAGCATCCCTGGGTACCACTGGCAGCACCCTTGGGCATTACTGCAAGCATCTCTGGGTACTGCTGTCAGCATCCCTGGGTACAAACACCAGCATCCCTGGGTACCACCCTGGGTACCAGCTGCCACAATCCTGGGTACCTCACCACCCCAGCGCTCCCAGGGCCGGATCCTGGCGGGAATGCCGGGGGCGGGAGCCTGGTGGAGCCGTGGCAGGGCAGGATGAGGCCCCCTCCCGCGCCGGCCGGGGCTGATTAGGCTGCAGCAGCCGGTGCTGAGCTGCTCTAATGACGGCGGGCGCTGGGGAGTCACGTGCCGCCCAGCGCCGGCTGGGGAGCCGTACGTCACCGGCCCCGGCAAAAAATCGGTGCTAAATTGAATCAATCCATCTTGGAAATGGCTCTTGTCAGCCAGTGTCAGGGAGAGCGTCTGCAGGAGAGGGATCAGGCGGGGGCAGGCCGGCGAGGGCCAGGCGGGCGGCACCGCTGCCGCGGCACTGCCGGGTGTCTCTGACCCCCCCATATGCTGGATATGGGGGGTCCTCCTGCTGTCAGGGGGGGCAGAGCAGGATGGGATCCTCATCCGTCCAGCAGGGAAAGCAGAGCCCAGAGCAGACTGCATGCCTCAGTTTCCCCACACTCCGTGCCCCGCTACCTGGTGAAGGAGGGCAGCTCCACATCAGGCAAAACCCCAAGAGAGTTGGAGACCTTCCCAGTGCCCACGTGCGCCACAACCCTGTGCCCAGGGCAGAGTGTGCCAAGCTGGGAAGGACAATTCCACACCAGGGAGACAAAGACGCCGGCACTTGACACAAATATAGATGGATCTTCGGAGTACGGACCCTGCAGCCTGGCAAATTAAAACGTAGCGCGAAAGGGGGGACGGAAACAGCCCCGGTGATTGATTTTCCATCCAGACATTCAAACCAACCAAATATGTCACCCAGACAAGCCCTCGGAAAGTGGCGGCAAGCCCAGATTTATCCTCCGCTTGGACCGGAGACCATCCATCTCTATCCAACCCTGGGAAATGGCTTCACGCCCCTGCCTTCCCATCACGGTGCCCATCCCATCGCGGGCCAGCAGGTGAGATGGGCACCACGATGGGAAGATGGGGCACAGGAGCTGTCACCACGCCAGGAAAGAGGATCCAAGCACAGGGACACATACCCAGGCTGCTAACGAAGGCAATTAGAGGGGAAAGCATCCCTCGCACCGCTTCTCCTAATTAAGAACCATCCAATTCCCCAACCCGCCTGTTCCCCGGCTCCGGTACAGCCTGTTATTTACCTGCAGCTAATAGGTTGGGCGCAGCTAATGATAGTCTTGTATCAAATGGCTGGATCTTGGCTTCTGACAGCTTTAAAGACCCGTCTCGGGGACACGAGGGTTTCTAATTACGGGGTTCGTCACGGGAAGGCTGGGTTCAACGCCAGTCACTCTCCCCGGGTGACATTTCTGCCCGGATTGGAAATCTAAACACAGCCCAGCCAGTTAAGGTTAAAAATACGGCGCTTGACAAGACAAGGGATCATAATTTGGGTCACCGCCGGGTTTAATTAATTGGAATGGAGCAATCAAAGCACAGCGTGCGGTAATTACAGCCCCGGTTGGGGCAGGGCTGGGGGAGGCGGGTGAAGGGACTGGGGGGATGCTCCCCACCGTGGGGACGGGCAGGGAGGCATCGCCCTCGCCCCGGGGTGCAGGCAGGCATCGCGTGCAAGGAGCAGGCAGGGCAGGCAGGGAGACGCGAAGGAAGCGAGCTGGGAGCTCCCAAGCACGCCATTCCCAGAGGATCACACGCCAGCCCCACAGGAATCCCGGCCAGGCAAAGCGGGTTCCGTCCCCAGTGTCCCCGTCCCCACAGTGCCACGCGGCTGCAGCCCAGGCTCCCAGGCAGCACCGCGGCTCTGCCGAGTGATTTATTTTCACCAATTACCAGGGCACTTTTCTCTTCGCCAGGACCACGCTTAATTGATTGGAACCTATTGAAAACAAATTAACCGGCACCGGGGCGCAGGGACCTGTTTATGGCTCCTCCGTGGGGCAGCGGGGAGGACACGTGAGTGGCTCTGACACGTGGGTGATGCACGGTGGGATCGGGGGAGGAAGGTGGGAAAACCCAAATATCCCCGCCAAATATCCCCAGTGCTGCTCGCTGGCCCCTCTGCCACGGTTAACGCTGATGTGCAAGGGGAAACTGAGGCACGGAGCAGCATGAAGCTCACCACCTGGCACTTCCTTGCTGGAAAAGCTCCCTGTGGCATGGACAGGACCAAAATGTTGCTCCCCACCGCAGTGCCCCGGAGGAGGGATGCTCACAATGGTGACCCCATTAAGCGAACCCAGCTAGCATTAATTTGACCCCATCCGCCGCGCGCTAATCAGCTGTAACCGTGGCACCCAGCTCAATCCAAATTGATTTACCGAGGCTGGAAATGGATACAAATGTGATTAAAGGCTTTTTATTTTCCATAGGTCCTCTCTAAAATGATTTAAATCAATTGCTACGTGCAGGGTCCTCTTCCTCCTCCCCGGCCGACCCCGCGGCGCCGCGCTGTCGGCCGGGGTGGGTGGGGAATAACACCCCACTTTCCACATCTGCCCCACAAGCCCAGCCAGCGGGGAGCAGCACCCCAATTTGCCCCGCTGACCCACCCACACCCCTCGCTGGACCCCTCACATCCTTCATGGGCGGGATGCCGGCGCGCCGGGCGGCCCTGGCGAGCGATCAAAGCCCATTAGGCTGAGCGCCGATGCGCGCCCGTTGTTCGTCAATTATTCAAACAATAATTGCACCCTTATTTAAAGTCTAGTCTTGCGTGCGCAGCACTGCAGGCTGCCAAGGCCCACGTTAGATTTACACCCCCGGCGCGCTCCCGCCGCCAATTAATTAAGCAAACACATTCCTCCGCACGCTCTCAGGTGTGCAACCTGCCCAGTTCAGGTTCAGCCCGGCAGCACCGACACGTCCCCACCTGGGCGAGGGGTCACAGCCCCTGGGGGGCCCCATTAGGGCTCGCTGGTTTTAGGATTTCCCTAAGGATGGCTGCTCTCGCCCTGCTCCAAAGCTGATTAAAGATTAAGCAGTCCCCTCATCTGCTTCCCCGCAATTTTTCCCAAATTTGGGGGAAAAAAAAGCAAGGAGGAGGGGGGTGACACCAGCATCCATTGTTAGGGGCCCCCCTCATCCCCAGCAGTCCCTAATGAGGGGGGAGGCTGGGAGTGACAGTCACCAAGAGGTCAATTCATTCATCTGGCCATGTTATTACAAGTCCAAATTTATTGTCACCGGGCCACATTAGCGCTGGCACGGAGGACGCGAGGTTGCACCCCTACTGAATAAGCAGATAAATGAAAGACATCTGGAGAGCAGAATGAAGGGGCAGATTATTAATGCTGAAATTTAGAAGCCAAGGTCTAAGCCACGAATCCATCAGCGCAACCAGTTATGTCCAATAAATTAGGAGAGATAAGGATTGAAGGATGGTATATTAAAGGCAACATTCATTTCTGAACTGGCACGAGGGCTTGCAGGCATCCTGCCTCTGCAGGGTTAACCCTTGGTGGGCAGGGATGTGGAATGTGGGATGTGACAGAGCTGGGGAGGCCGATGGGCCCTGCACGGAGCACACCCTGCCACCAGCTGCCTGGTTTGGGGTTGTCACCAGTGCTCACAAGGGGGTGTGAAGGAGGGTGCACCACAATGGGATGGGCATGTGTGATGGAGGTGCAAGGTGGCAATGGAGAGGCTGGCAGGGGAGCACAGGGCATCCCATACCCGCTGGGCAGGGAGCACAGGGGTCCCCAGCCCTTCCTGCAGCCCATCCATCCTCCGCAGTTAAGGGACATCTGGGGTCTGCGTGGCTCCTCACGGCATCTGTGACCTCCATCCCTGGGCTGTGGTTCAGCTGGCCCTGACAGTTCTATGGGGACTCATTGCCACGGGCGACAGGTAAGGACTGAGGGGACAGAGCCTGTCCAGCCACCCCAGCCCCAGGGGACGGAGGAATTGTCACCAGGAATTGTGCCCCTATTCCTCCTCCTTTGGCTGCCTCCCACCCACAGCCCCCATCCCACCCCACCCCACAGGTCCCACCACACCAGCACCTCCTGGTTGTGCCTGCCTCTGTTTCCCTAACGGCATCACAACAGGATGGCAGGATCTGGCTACCTGAGAACACTTCAGTCCCTATCCTGCTGATGTGAGGCTGCAGGACATGTTTTCCCTTTCACTTTTCCCCTGGAAAGCAAGGGGACACAGCAGCCCAGGGACCTATGACCTCCTCAGTGGCACAGCCCCAGGGACGAGTGAGCACCTCCGTGCCATGATGCCAGGAAGGGGAAAAATCAGGATTTTTTGCTCTCAAGTACACAGTTTGGCTGGATGACTGCTCAGCAGTGAGGCCACTCACCTGCGTTTCCCCTTGGCACCCCACAAATGGCATTTTGGAGGGGAGATGTGCTAAGGTGGGGAGATGATGGTGAAACAGGAGGTGCCCTGATGCTGGTCCCTCATGGCCCAGCAGCAAAGGGATGTAGGGCAGGAAGGCACACCAGGCCCCCAACACCGATCTGGCCCCCACAACACCACCTGAGCCCCCTGCCCCGTCCCATGCCCTCCCAGCACCCACACAGCTCCAGCCTCCCCAGTGCTCCCAGTGGTCTCAGCCTTCCCAGTGCTCCCGCCAGTTTCAGCATCTCTTCCCCTCCCCACAGTGGCTCCCGAGCAAATTTCAACCAGCCTCATCTGGCATCTGAGGGATTTGGGATTTGTTTAAGCTCTTTTCACCCGCCGGACTTTAATCGCCGCGTTTGCCTGACCTCCAGCCCCGGTGCAACCCCGGCTGTGCCGCCGGTGCCGCCTGAGGGTCCCGGCTCGGGGCCATTCCCAGCGCCAAAGCCCGGGGCTGCCCCCAGGATAGCTGGGATTAGCTATCAAATAACTTTGCATTTAAACCCTTTTTAACAGGGCTGGAGGTCGGGAGGGTAAGGGCAGAGGTTAAGCCTGGCCGCGGCCGGGCGCTGACCCCGCGGCCGGGGACGCCGGAGAGGGGACGGGGCGGCACGCGGGGCCGGGGGGTGCGGGACCCTCGCCCCGGCCATGCCACCCACCCATTCCCCTTGCACGGTGGGGCGGACGGCTTGCGGAGACCTCGCAGTGGGGTGTCCCCACAGGAGGGGTGTCCCCACAGCAGGGGTGTCCCTGCAGCAGGGCTGTCCCCACAGCCCCCAGCCTCATCCACCCCCGTCACTTACTGAGGCTCTGCAGCAAAGACGACCAGCTCTTCATCTCCAGCATGGCGGGGGTCCCGAGTCCCCCTCCCCCGGCCGGTGCTCAGGCTGCTGGGGGGGCCCAGGAGCGGTCCCATACCCCGGCAGCGGGAGGCACAGCCCCAGCGCGGAGCCGCCGGCGGGTGACAGCGACCATTTTATTGCCTTTTAACTCTGCCTGCGCGGCTCCGGCGCGCTCATCCTCCCCCTCCCCGCCGCCCAGGCTGGTCCCGAGTTGGGGAGCTTTGCTTTTCCCTCCCTTCCCTCCTCCTCCCTCCTTGCACTTGATAGCAGCCTTGTCAAGCCCGCCGAGCTGCGCTGACCCCTGCCCTGGCGCTGCTAATTAAGGCGGCACAGTGACAGCCCCAGTGCCTCGCCAGAGCGCCGCGGCACCGCTGCTCCTAATTGGAGACGCTTTTGAGTTCTCAAAAACCACCCAGCTGGGGCTGGGGGTCCTGGAGGGGTCCTGCACCCATGCCCGGGGCTGGGGCTGCAGGGGGATGCAGCACCCAGCCCGCACCCATCAGCATCCTGCATATTGAGATCCTAGAAATTACTGAGAAGCTGATGCAAAATGGGATAAAAACACCCTGAAGTCAGGAAGAAAGTGGGACTGGGATGGATGAAGGTGAGCAATTCCCTCGGGAACGTCCCCTGCATGAGGGGCACCTCGTGCTGGGGCCTCCCGAGGTATTTCTGGCTGGTGAGGACTGAGGGCAGCGGGCATGGCAGGGAGCCAGGACACGGGGCTGTATCTCCCTGCGGCAGAGCAAGGGCTGGCGGGGGTATCAGCCGGGACACCTGGCTCCTGTCCCTGTCCCCACCCCTCTGCTGAGACCCTGAACACCCTGGGGAGCCCCAGCACGGCTGGGGGAGCTCCAAGGGGCACGCCAGCACCCACCCAGCCCCGGGGCCGTGTCCCCTGGGCCGTGCCAGCAGCCTGACGGATCTATTGTGTCGTGACAGACGAGCTGTTTTATCGCGGCGAGGGAGCCAGCGCCAGCCGTCAGGCTGACCCCGCCGGCGGGCTGAGGAGAAACAGAAGAGGGCTTGTATCATCCGGGGGTCAGAGGGCACGGAGGCAGCCGGCCCCCCCGCGCTCCCAAATTCCTGGCATGCACGCCTGGGCAGGCAGCTGCGTGCGGCCCCTGAGCCGCAGGTGGGGGCTGGCATGGTGTGGGGACAGACACTCCCCTCTCAGCACCCCCAGTCCCTGTGATGGAGCCCAGCCTCCCCTTGTCATCCCTGTGACACGGGGACTGTGCCCTGAAACAGTGTCCCCGAGCTGTCGTGTCCTGTAGCATCTCTGAACTGGTATCTCCAGTCTGTCCTGTCCCATCCCTGAACTGGTGTCCCCAGCTGCCCCATCCCACTGCAAAAGCTGCCACCGCAGGGGGACACAGACAAACAAGGACACTCACAACCACCCCAGTGTCTCCCAAGCCAAACCAGCAGCCAGGGGGTCACCGATTTTCCCACACCACCCCAAAATCCAGTGTCACCTCCATGTCAGGGGTCTGGTGGGACAGACAGGGTGGGATGGCGATTGCAGCCATGACTCACATGGAATTAATTGGAAATCACATCCCCAAGGCCAGAGCAATGTCCCAGCACAGTGAAATGGGGACGTTTGGTAGGACCCCACTCCTTGCTCCCAGGAGAAGGAGTTTTGGGCAAGGACTAAGCCATGCTGCCCCCCGCCTAAACTGTCCCCAAGACTCACATCCCTCTGGGATCAATCCCACTGGGCTGACATCCCTGGCATCAGGCACGGCCAAGCTGTGGGGGCATGATGGTGCCAACCACATGGGTCAGAACTTGTCTTTGCCCTCTCACTCTGGCTCTGGGGGGATCTGTGTGGGCCAGTGGGGAGCAAATCCCCCCTGGAACCTCTCTGAGCTCCCCATCCCTTCCTCCCCTCCCTTCCAGCAGCCTTTGTGCCGCCGCCGAGCCGGCACCTCCGGGGTGGATGCATTAAGGCAGCACAAAGCAGAGCCGAGAGGCATTTCGGGTGCAATTTTCCCTGCTCCATTATTGACAAACAAGCTGCTTTGTGCAGGTGATGCCGAGGCCAGCGCAGCAGCTGGGACACCGTGCCACGCCATGCCACGCCGTGCCAGCTGGACAGCCCCACTCCTGCCCCACAGCCAGCCACGCTGCCCTCCCATCCGCCACATCCCAGGTCACCCAGATCCATGTCACTCCTGAAAACCGAGGGGGGCTGAGGCAGGGGGAGTGCTCGGGGCTGAGCAGAGGTGCCCAGGCGGGCGCTGGCGTCGCTGCCGGGCAGCCCCTTTCCCCCGGCCGGGGCGGCTGGGCACAGCGTGCGGCGAGTCTGTCGTTAGCGCCGTGCCAAACCCAAAGTGGCTGCTTCGGAACGGCAATCCAATAAAAGTGCTACTTGTCTATTTATCATCCTCAGGGCTTTTTATCACAGTGCAGATGGCTGCTACCTTCGCAAGGCACAGCAGTGTGCTGGCACGCGCCCGCCGCACAGAAGCTCGGGCGCCGCGGAGTCTGTGCGTACACCTGCGAGGAGCCGGCGGCCGCCTGCTCCAGAGAAGCCGGCCGGGAGCCGGGCAGCTCCACCTGCCAGCACCACAGCACCCCAGGACACGCCAGGTCCCCGCCTGGGTGGTGTTTGCACCGGGCATTGGCACCAGGCATTGGGCATTAGGCATTGGGCACTGGGCACTGGAACAGGGCACTTGTGCTGGGGATGTCCACCGGGCATTTGCAGTGATCATTTGCACAAGGTGTTTGCATGGGACATTTGCATCAGGGTTGGGCACCAGGCATTGGCACTGGGCATTCCTCATCCCTGGAAGTGTTGAAGACCAGGTTGAACAGGGCTTGGGGCAACGTGGTCTAGCATAAGGTGTCTCTGCCCATTATAGGGGGTCAAACAAAGGGATCTCTAAGGTCTCTTCCAACTCAAACCATTCCACAATTCCATGATCTGCACTAGGGATGTTCACGAGGTCTTGGCACGGGGCTGTTGCAGTGGGCACGCTCACTGGGCACTTCAGGGGGTGTTTGCTTGCACTGGGCACCTGAACCGGGCATTTGCACTGGGGGTTATTAGCGGGCGTTGCACTGGGCACCCACAGCCTGTCATTACCTGGCTGGGCGGGCTGTGGGCAGCAGCAGCAGCAGCGGACACAGGGCGGTGGGTGGGAGCCGCTGGAGCAGGTGATTAAAGCTGTATTAAGTGTCTGTCTGCACGCGGGAGAAAACACACCTAATTATCCACCGGAGTCGGCCGGGAGGGAGGAGCGGCCCCGATCGCAATCGCGTAATGAAGTGGAACGCAGGGCCAGGCCTGGCGCGGGCGGTAATTAAAAGGCAGCAAAGCCAGAATTGCAACGGTGGCGGGCAGCGGGCAGGGTCCCAAACCCGGAGCCTCTGACTTCCATGGGAATCCCTCCTCAGGGAGCCCACTCACATCCCCACCGCAGCACGTCGGCCCGTGCACCGTGGCCTCAAGCCCCACCTGCTTGCGCCAAATCCCCCCTGCACGGCACAACACCGGCGCACTCCAGCAAAGCCACCCGGGTGCCAGGACGCGGTGCCAGCACCCCGGCCCTGCCCGCGGGCGCCGGGCAGGCACCGCCGTGGCACCGTTGCATGGGCGTCGAGCGCGGCCCGCTGCGCAGAGGCGATGCCGGGACACGGAGGGACGGCGCCGCTGGAACAGGCGGCGGCGAGGCGGCAGGGGCGGCCGGCCCCACCTCTTGCACCGGAGCCAAAGCCGCCGACCCACGCCGCCGCTCCCCGAGCGGGTCCGGCGGGTCAGGAGCGCCCCGGGGAGACGCCGTGTCGCCCTGCCTGTGCCCGGCGTCCGCAGCACCGCTGCAGGGACCACACGCCCGCGCCTCCCCCCCCCGGTCCGGCTGCTCCAGCCGGTTGGGAAGCGGCTGGGCTTGCCCGGGAATGCCGCTTGCATCAGCCCCGGCCTGGCTGGCACCGCTGGCAGGCGGGGACGTGCAGTGCCGGCAGGCAGCACACTGGGGTCAGGCCCTGGAGAGACGCAGCGGGGTGAGGGCATCCCTGGCAACACCGCAGGGACGCCCACATCCCTTAGTGTGGTGGCACAGGGGACACTCAGAGGGGCAGTGACCACCCATCCCATCTCCCTGTCATTCCAACTGCGGCACGCCGCGGTGCAGGACTCACGGCCTCATCCATGGCACGGTGACAATCTCCACTACAACGTGTGGCACGGTGGCAGGCAGCAAGGACACAGGAAGACATCCCCTCCTTCTCCTCTCCCTGTCTTTTTCTCCTTCTCATGTTTTTTTTCCTCCCAGCTCTCCAGAACAAAGTACACACTCTACCTCTTCAAACCCACCACCATCTGTCCGTCCGTCTGAGCGCCGCAGCCCCGCCGCTCCGAGCGGCCGCCTCCGAGCAGATGGTGACAGGGGAAGGACAAGCCGCTGCCACACAGGGTCTCGACGGCAGCGGGTCACGGCGGCTCCATCGGCCCTGACCCCCTCATCCTCCCCGGCACGGTAATTACCCAGCGCGCCGAGCAAACAGCCTGCGCCGGGTCATTGTGCCGGACACCAACAAAGGGCGGCCGACGGCGGGACCTCCCGACCCCTGCCAGCCCCTGGCGACCCCGCCACCCCTGCCCTCCGCCAAAAGAGCAATAAATCAAAGAGATGGGACAGGGACAGGCTGGCAGGCGGGGATGGAGACTCCCTCCCCACCAGCACGTAGGTGCGCCCCCAGCACCTGGGCGATGAGCCCTGGCTGCTCCGCAGCCCCCTGGATTAGTGAGGTCATGCAAAGCACGGGAGCCATCCCCCTCCCCGGCCAAGGGGACAAGTCCCCGCTGCCCCTGGGGACACACACAGGCTGTGTGTGCTCCCAGGCTGAGCGCAGAGGAGCGAGGGATGCTTCCTCCCCCTCCACCCTCCGGTCACAGCCAGTTAATGGGGAATTTCATGGGTGCGGCACAGCGGAGCGCGGCCGGGAACATGCCGGAGCCATCTGCTCGCAGGACCTGGGGCTGTCGAGCCGCCCTGACCTCGGCAAGGCAAACAATTTGCAGGAGCAGATGTCGCACCCTCCCTTCCCCCCGGGGCTGTGGGTGTGTCATCCCCCGGGCTCGGCACCCCCACAAACCCCGGGCACCTCGGGGTGGTCCCTTGCACCCAGCTGGGGGCACAACCAGAGAGCAAAGGCACATGGCAGAGACCTGGAATCTCACTGCAGCAGTGACACCCCCCAAAATACGGGGCCTTTGGGAATCTGGGCATGGCACAGCAGCAAAAGGATGATCCCTGCTCCCTCCTGGCACCCCGGGCACCACAGTCAGGTGCCACCTCACAGGCTGCCATCCCCCTGTGCCTGCTGGCAAGGATTCGGAGAGCCGGCTCTGCCCACAGAGCTCATACCCTGCAACCCTCCTGCTACGGCAGCAGCGTGCCAGGCACAAAGGTGCCTGGCTCTGTCACCACCCGCACGTAGCACGGCATGGCACGGGGGTAAAGGTGCAGGCGCGGCCGCTCTGGCGGCAGATCCCAGCCGGATCCAGGCTGGTTTCCCGCAGGTCCCCGGGAGTGGCTAGCCCCGGTGTCTTTCGGACTGATTAAAATTCATTCTGCATGATTTAGGACCTAATCTCGGTGAAACTCCACAGCGCTTTATTAATAGCGCATTAGTGGATAATTCATGCGTTCGGATGAAAAATCAGCCCGTGTTATTCTCTGGGAGGGGGGGACACGCTGGGGGGGGACACGGGCACGGCGAGGGGGGCACCCCACTCGCCCAGCCTCCCGCACCTCCCCACCGCCGCCGCATCCCGGCGAGGCAGCAGCCCTTCTGACAACTGCCACCACTCATTAATCTTGACGAGTTTTCTGCTGAATATTCTTCCACAGGCTTTCAAACCGTTCACTAATTGCAATTAATCACTTACCGAAACAGATGTCAGGAACAATGGAATTGGGAAGTCTGGAGGCTTGATAAAGCTGTCAGAGGAGCGCGCTCGTGTGGCAGCGGGTGCCAAAAGGCGCTGGCAACACCTTCCCCTAGCCATGTGCTGGGGGGACCCGGTGACCCCGTCCTGCCCGCACGGCATCTGTCCACCCCGGAGAGGAAAAACGCACAGAGAGGGGGCACAGGGGGGCTCTGTGTCCCCATCAGCCACCAGCGCATGGGATAGGGACGTGGGAACTGGTTTTTAGTGTGGGAGTGGCACACCTGCAGGGAACCACACGGATCCCATCAGCACAGCTTCACCCTGACACCGGGGCGGCTCGGGCTCTGCTCTCCATCAGGAAAGCCGCACGGAGCCCCAGCGGGGCGTCACGTCCGCCGTGCCTCGCACAGGCGACGGCACGTTCCCTGTCCCTGCCAGACGCCGCTTTAGCACCAGCAGGGATCCAACAGCCTTCCCCGGCAGGCGCGCCACGCTGTTTACCCATCACACATGAAAGGTGCCGAGCTGACAGCTCCAGAGATGGGAGAGAGCTCCCGGAGACACTGACGGGGCCAAGGCGCCCGCGCGCCTTCGCCTCCTGCCCTTGGAGACCCCAAGGGCCACCCCACAGGTGACTCCAGCAAGGAGCAGCCCCCGGGCTTCTGCTCTCCTGCAGCTTTACCAGCTGCAGCTCTGCACACCCCCACACCTCAGCTACTCCCCCAGCTTGAAAACATCCTTTGGGAACAAGGTGGGGACAGGCTGGGAGAGGGATCACTTTCCCAGTCCCCCACGAGGCAGAGGATGCTGCACAGCCTGAGGCCACCAAGCGCAATTAGCCCCGAGTCCCGCAACCACTGTGGGGACACTGCTGTGGGGACACCCTCACCTCCCCAGCAGGCAGAGCCCAGGGGACTGGAGTATCCTTCCGAGGCTGGCGCAGCGCGAGCCCAGCCCGGGGCTCGTGACCGGCGCGGCCTCGACACATGTTACAATAAATATTCCGCACAGACACCGTTCCATATGTATGATCCGGTGGGGTGATGATTTTTCTACTGATCACTGGAAGTGACAGCTGTGTGGAGAGCAGGAGAAACAAAGGCACCGACTGCTCTCCCCGTTACACTCCGCTAGCGACATGATGGTGTGACACGGAGCGGCAGCATCTGGTGGCACGGGGACTGGCAACCGGGACGGGACGCCTGTTAGCGCCCGCCACAAAGGGGTGGCCACGGGGTGGGGACAGGGATGGGGTGGAAATAAGGATGGGGTGAAAATAAGAATGGGGTGGAAACAAGGATGCGGTGCCTATGGGAATGGGGTGGCCATGGGGATGGGGTGGAAATAAGGATGGGGTGAAAATAAGAATGAGGTGGAAATAAGGATGGGGTGAAAATAAGAATGGGGTGGAAATAAGGATGGGGTGGCCATGGGAATGGGGTGGCCATTGGGATGGGGTGGCGAAGGAAATAGGATGGAAATAAAGATGGAGTGTCAATGGGGACAAGGTGACAATGGATAGGGTGGCAGTAGGGATGAGGTGATCGTAGGACAAGGGTGGAAATAAGGATGAAGTGGCAATGGGGAAGGGGTGGCCATGGAGATGGGGTGGAAATATGGATGGGGTAGCAATGGGGACAGGAATGGACACAGGATAGCAATGGGTGCTGGGTAGCAATGAAGATGGGGTGGGCATGGGACAGCAATGAGTATGAGGTGACAAGAAGGATGAGGTGGCAACGTGGTGACAGTGGGAATGGGGTAGCAGAGCGTGACAATGGGGCCAATGGCAATAGGGTGGAAATAAGGATGGAGTGGTAATGGCAACAGGGTGGCAATGGGAATGGGGTGGAAATATGGAAAGGCATCAGTGTGGATGGGATGTTAATGGGAATAGGGCAGAAATAAGGACAGGGTGGCCATGGGGATGGCTCCCATCAGCTCTCTCCTGTCCCACACTAGCACCCAGCCCCTCCATCCTGTCCTCCTGCCACCGCAGCGCCCGGCCCAGGCAGGGTCAATATTTGCATTTGATTTGCAAGCGTTTCCTCCCCCCAGATAACGGCAGGGCTGCCACAGGTACAGCAGGGAGAACGCTGGGTTGAGTTAATTATTAGTGAACATGCAAATTCCCCCTCCACGAGATAACAACAAACACCGTGATTTCAGCGAGATAAACAGGGCTTTAAATTTCCAGCAGCCTTTACTGGTGTAAAAATAAGCGTCCCTTATTTATTTAGCTCCTTTGAGAAACCACATCAGTCCCCAAACACAGTCTTTTACTGTCAAGCTACAGTAGAAGCCTTTATAGGCGGCGAAGATCCTGACAGCTACCCCTAGCACAACCATCTTTTATTCATGCTCATAATATAAACTGTATTGCCTCAGAAACAAAAGGATTTAACTCGCTGCTGGCCGGGTGGCAGCGGCCGAGCCGAGGTCCCTGCTGGGGGCACGTGGTTGGGATGGCTTCGCTCTGACATCCCACATCTCTTCATCCCTCAGGATGCCTCCTCCTAGGGACAGCGCTGAGACAGACCCCTGCTCTGATGCATCAGCACATCCACGGATAAAATAAGCCAAAATAACAATTTCCCCCCCCCCAACCTGGAGCCATTAGGCAAAGCCTCCGTGCTCCGCGGTTCCGAATCCCACCCTGCCTGCACAGACGCAGGAAGAGCAGCGGTTACAAGAGTGGTTCGTATTTAATAATGCAATTTATATTCCACTCTCAACATAAACTATTGTAAAGGCACACTAATGTAAAAATACATCTGGCTTGTCAATAGTTTATCTTCTGGATCTGCATCTAAATCCCTGGGCATTCTTGACTTATGGCTGCACCAGTGTCTAATGAATAAAAAGGTGCAAATTATAGGCCTTGCTTTAATGCTCATCATAAAATTAGATGATAGTTGCAAAAGCTGCATTCTCCTGCCCACAGTGCAGCAATGGTAAGCTATAAATAAAGTGTATTTAATGTATCCCAGCGCTGCGCAGAGCCAGGAAACAGTATGTTACTGCACAGCCTTCAATGGATCCGCCACCAGTTCAATGAAGTGATAACTGATCCATCATGTGAATTTATGTTAACTGTCTGCTCGCAAAGTCACGGCCCCAGCACTGTAAATAGCCCACAATCCTTCCAGCCCGGCCTGCCTGCCAATAAACCTGTCACCGGCAGCCTGGGAGCAGCCACCTTAGGACACCGCAGACAAACCATTACAGCCTGGGTTTCCTCCTGGTTTTCCCATCGCCGCCGTGCCTTGGTTTACCCGCAGCCCAGCACCCCCCTCCTCGGGGCTTCCCAACCCCGTGCGATGCTTTCCCACCTCCCTGGAGCTGTCACATCAGGGATGCGGGAAGCCCAGATGGGATCCGGGGGGCTGGCGGGGGCGTGGGTGGGATGGCTTCCGTTCTGGTGACAGGCAAGTGATGGCAAGGGGGGGACTGGCCGGAAGTGGAGCCCCTCCAGTTCCTGCAGCAGGGTGGGATGCAGAGCCAGGAGGGATGGTGGGAACAGTTCACTGGATGAGGACAGAAATGTGACTGCATCATTACTGGAAAACATCCTCCTCTGACAGAGATTTGTATCCCAGGGCTGGCACCTGGGAAGGAGACATCCCTGGGAAGAAGTTCCTGGGAAGATGTGGTCACCAGGAAGGAGATGTTCCTAAAAGTGTGGTCCCCAGGGAGGAGACATTCTCAAGAAGATGTTCCCAAGAAGCAGATGTCTTTGGGAAGGAGATGTCCTTGGGAAGATGTCATCTCCAGGAAGGAAACATCCCCAGCAAGGATGTTGCTGGTAAGGTGTCCCAGGGAAGATGATGTCCTAGGGAAGGACACATCCCCAGGCAGAGGATGACCCTGAGAAAATGTGGTCTTTTGGATAATGTCTTTTGGAAGGAGATGTGTTCAGGAAGGAGATGTGCTCAGGAAGAGGACATCCCTGGAAGGAGATGTCCCAGCAAGGGGACATTGCTGGAAAGGTGTCATCCACAGGGAGTTGTCCCTGGGAAGAAGGTGTCTCTGGGAAGATAGCATCTCCTGGAAGGAGACATCCCCCGCAAGGATGTCCCTGGGAAGGTGTCATCCACAGGGAGGTGTCTCTGGAAGTGTCAGGAAGAGGATGTCCCTGGGAAGATGTGATACTCAGGAGGGAGATGTGTCTGAGAAGATGTCTTCAGGAAGACACAGTCCTGGGGAAGATGTTCCCAGGAAGCAGATATATTTGGGAAGGAGCTGTCCCCAGAAAGGAGACATCCCTGGGAAGATGTCATCCCCCTGGAAGGCGACCTCCCTGGCATGGATGCCCCAGGGCAGGCGTTACCTACAGGGATGTGCCACTGGGAAGAAGATGTCCCAGGGAAAAAGACATCCCTCAGGAAGGAGATATCCCCCTGCAAACAGCCCAAACCCATGGAGCCCCAGCAGTGAGAGACAGGAGACACAGTGATCCTTGGGGAGCAAGGTGGCACCCGGAAGGGCACGGGGGACACCGCGCCCACAGGAAGCAGCGTTCGCCACCACCCGGCTCTCATTAACGCGGTGCTGAGCAGCCCCTAATAATAGCAACAGTAAATTCTCCTACCCAATTCGGGTCCATTTCTATAAATAATGTAGAATCTTTTTATTTACTGACAGGTTGTAAAAGTATCAGTGAGAATAATGTGAAATCAGGAGCTGCTGAATAATTCATGGCAGCAGCTCCGCTCTCCCCGTCCCCGCGCTCCCCTGGCCCCGGCGTTTACACGACAGCACCTTGCGCCTGGGTTTATCTCATAAAAACCAGGACTAACGACCTGGCACTAATTCTTTATCAACAGGGACTTTTACAGCGAGGGGAGGAGGAAGGAAATAGAAAGAAATAAAAATAACCCCGGGTGCACTCAATAAAAAATGCATGGGCCCATGTCCTCGCCTCCGCACGGAGCCGGCCATCCCCGGCTCCTCCCATCTGCAATTCCCCACAGCCTCTCCAAAAATTATTATTAATTAGCAGCACCCACAGCCCCACACTTGCATCCTGGGGTAGCGAGTGCAGGAAGAGTGGCACAACCCTGCTGGGACATGGGGACACTGGCACAACCCATGGGAACACCAGGAGGACTGATGGAGAGAGACTGGCAGAACTCATGGGGACAATGGCAGGACCCGTGGGGATGATGGTAGGACCCTTGGGGACACCAATAAGACCCATGGGAATGGTGGCAGAGGCCATGGGAATACCAGCAAAGCCCACAAGGGTGATGGCAGGACTCAGGGGGATGGTGACAGGACGCATGGGAACACTGGCAGGGCCCACAGGGATAATGACAGAATCCATGGCGACAATGGCAGGATGCTCTCTGTCCCCATGCCACCCTCAAGGCTGCCAGCCTGGAGCAGCAAACCCCTGCTGGAGGCAGATGGGTTAAATTTGGGCAGAAAAAGCTGATCACTGGGGCAACTAATCCCTGTAACAACCTGATCCGGTGTCCCTCATCCCTCCTGCCACCACTGAGGGCGATGGGGACAGTGGGGACCCCCCCTGCAGCTGCCCCCATCCCCTCCCCAGAACAATACCTACCCGCCGCTGTTTTGATGTGCGGCACAAAGCCGGGAGAGCTTTCCATGTAACATGATAAAAGCAAGTCCCCAGCCAGCACAATTATTTGATAATTCTCCCTTAACACCCATCAAATTAAAGCAATGTCCAAGGGCTGCCTGAAGTGGCACTGATAGGTATTAAACTTTAATGAGATTTAATGGCACTGCCCTACTTTTTAAGCGCTCGGGCCTACATTTATGAACATTTAATTTCCCGGGCCCTGACCTCTTTTTTTTTTCCCCCTTTTCCCCACGGCCCCCCCTGCACAGCTGGATTCTGTTAGCTCTGGCAGCCGCCCCGACCCGGGATGCTCGGGATGCTCGGCCAGCCCTGAGCCCATGGAAATCTCCAGGCACTGCGGGGTGAGATCCTGACTCCTGCAGGGAGGGGGAGCCCAGGGAAGAGCCAGGGGGGAAGGGGGTACAAATGTGATTCACCAGCAGCAAACGCAGCCAAATGTATGGAATGACTTAATTAATTTGCTCTTGGGATGAAATGACACTGCAGGTCCGAGCGGTTGGAGGGCCCTCATTCTGCTGCAATGGTTTTGTTTAGGCACCCCTGAAAAATAAGTGTATCCCCGCTGCAAACCCACTGTGCCAGGGCAAGTTTGGGGTGTCAGACCTCTCAATGCCCCCAGAGACAGAGCACAGCCCACTGATCCAGTTTATTGCTGCCCTCTAGTGTGTATGGGACAGCCCAGGCCTGCTGTCACTTGTCCCCCTGGCCACTTGGCCACCTAGCATGCTGCATCTCAAGTGGGGACAGATGATGACATGCTCAGAGCTCTGACAGACAGGGTACCAGGGGGATTCCGGGGTACCAGAGAGCATCACCTCAGCACCCCAAAATCCCACTAATGCAGCTGCAAGATGGGCACCATGGCACAGACTGGCACCAGTGACACTGGGCATCAGCGCCTGCCCCACGGCATGGCAAGGCCAGGTTTGGTGGGGCTTGGAGCAACCTGGACTAGTGGAAAGTGTCCCTGCCCATGGCAGGGGGCTGGAATGAGAGGAGCTTTGAGGTCACTTCCAACTCAAACTATCCTGTGATTCTATGGTCCTGGTGGGATACAGGATGCAGCATTTCCCTGCACTGGGATTACCAACCATGAAGAGGGACTGCTGGCATGGGTGACCATGCACGGCATGAGGGTTAGAGAAACTGAGGCACACATCAGGGCAGCCAGGCTTCTGATCTGGAAATGTCCCTCTCCTGCCTTCCCAGCACCCACCTCAACTGCAGGGAGCCCAGCAGCAGGAATGCAAAGGCAGGGCAATAAAAGGGAGCGTTATCGAGCGCCTGCAGAGCTGACAGCTCAGGGAGGAGAGCAGGGAGGAAGGGAAAGGAACAGAAAGGAAAGAAAAAAAAAACCACCCCACCCTTAACCCCGAGATCACTTATCATTCAGGCTGCATCACGCATCTAGAAAGTGCAGACACAAAAATGTAATGTCATAACATTCGCAGTTCAATAACCTTTGCTTCACGAGACGGCTTGAACTGTCAGAGGAGCTGGAAGGTAAATATTTCAGCGCCCAGGCGCTGAATGCAAAGGCGTGGGGAGGGGGTCGGCCTCGGCTTCCCCAGCTCGCCTCGACACGTTCAAATATCCCCCGCCATAAATCCCGGCTGGCGCTGGGGAAAGGCCGTGGCGCGGATAAAATACGAGCAGATATAAAGCCAGACACCTTTATTGTTCGGCAAAGTCTTCCAACAAGTTATGAACCCGCAGCTTGACCCTAACCCATCATCTTGTTATACAGCGGAAACAAAGGCAGCGCCGGGAGCCCGGGCTGGAGCGGGGCAGGACGCGGGTGGGAAGCAGGAAAGCCCAGCCTGCCTCCTCCACGGGGGATATTTGAGTGTAATTCATCCCTAAACCCCACATCTACCAGGCTCCAGGCTGCCTGTGGGGAGCAGACCCCGTGTTAGCCCCTTGCAAGGAGCCTCCCTGCCAGGTTCAAGGGTACAGAATTCCCTCAGCTGGGGTTAACAGGAGCAGGACCCAGCAAACACCGGTTAACCGGGATGGCTCATGTGCCGTGCGGGCAGGAGGAAGGAGATTGCACAGCCAAGGACCAACGGCTGCGGGGGGTGGCAAACCAGAGGGGGATCCAAAGGGGAGGAGAGGGATTTCCCAATGGGGAAGATTCCTGTAACAGCACTGGGAAGGTGCTGGCACCAGGGCTGCGCATGCAAAGGGCCAGCATGGCACACTGGGCAGTGGCCTGGTGTCCAAGCCGGCTGCATGGCACGGTATGGCACAGCACGGTGGGCAACAGCAGTGCCAAGCAGAGCCCCTGCGCGGCACACACCACACAAACCTCCCCTCTCCAACTGCGCGGCACAGCTGGGGACAACCAGAGCCACCTGCCTGCAGCTGGGCTGGCTCTGCCACGGCGCACCCCCAGCGCTGGGGCACAGCAGCACCATCCCTCGCAGGGGAGCGGGACACCCCAGCAGGGAAGGCGTCAAAGGGGGCACGGCCGCGGCCAGGAACAGTTCAACGGCCCCCGCCCGCACGGGGCGTGCGGCAACAGGCACCGTCGCACCCTGCCCAAACACCTGCTACCGCCGCGCTGGCACGGGGCGAGCGCCCGGGGCGGGCACGGCGGCGGCAGCAGCGGGGAGCACGCCAGGGCCCGCAGCGAGAAGCGGCATGTCTGCGCTTGGCAGCACAACAGAGAGCAGGTGACAAGCGCGCCGGCGGTCGCTTTATTACAGGAAGCGAGCACGCAAGCATCTGACGCCGCGCTGCCCGGAGAGAAAATAAAACACCCCCCTCTCCCCTGCTATTAGCAATCCCTCTGCGGGCGCGGGAGAAGGGCCCCCGGATGCGGGGGGTGGGTGGCCTGCTGCAAAATGATGGCCCGGTGGCATCGCAGCTCGGCCTCCCCTCCCTGCATCACTCCCAAGGCCAAGTAAATCCCAAGGGAGTAAAATTATGTGTGTGTGCACAAACATTTTTCCTCGGCAAACACTCCCCGAGACAGCAAAATCTGCCGCCCCTGCACCCGTTCCCGCGCCGCCCCGCTCCTCTGACCCAGCAATTAGAGGCAGGCATTAATATTTAAATATTGCCAGCTCGGGAGAAAGCAAATCAAATAAAACACGCCAGCGTGCCGGCAGCACATCCAGCTCCTGCTCCATCGGCCTCAAAGAGGGTGCACGGCAGCAGGGGGGGTGCTGTGCCACACTGCTGGGGACACCAGAGTGCTGATGTCACGAGGGGAACCCCCTTTCTGGGCCAAATCAGGGTGAGCAAGGAGGCAGTGAGCAAATGGTGGGCAAGCAGCAGTGATGCTCCTGCCTGCTCAGCTGGGGGGTTTCAAAGGAACCCCAACCCCACACGGACCATGTTTTGGGGTCCCCACTCCCTCCCAGCCACAAAGCACCCGCCTGCAGGGTGCTGGGGGCACACACATTCCGGCTGTACCCCCCCCGAGAGTCACCCCCCGGTCCCGCGGGTGCTCAGAGGCGGCGCTGGCCCAGCAAAGAGGATTTACTGCTCAACGCAAGGGGCTTTAGAGGCAATAACTTTCCCTCCTCTTGACTTAAATGGATTTGAAACTTCAAAAAGGATCGAGGGGGCAGGCTGCCAAGCGGCCGCCCCCAAGGGCTGACCCCGCAGGGGCTGGGGGGGCCGAGGGGGGGCTGCAAGCCCAGCCAGGGCCAACGGCCGTGGCAGATAAGGGCCGGGGGGGCCCAGAAGGCCCCGAGATAAGGCGGCCGCCGTTACGGGCGCGGGAGCTCTGGGGCGCTTCCTCCCGCCCCGCGGTGCAACCGCCGGTGGGCAGCGGGGTGCCAGGGTGAGGGGACATAGCGGGGGACGTGGGGGGGACGTGGGGCAGCCAGGGCATGAAGCACGAGGCATGGCAAGGGCCAGTTCAAGGGCAATCCCCCTGGCAGCCTGCCCGGGCAGCCGCCGCAGGCCAAGCTCTGTCCCGGCTGCTCCTTCTTGGGGCTCGGCGGGGCTGCCCCACAGCCCCTCGGGGGCACCCAGCACCCCACAGGTGGGTGATGCACCCCAGCATTGCCAGCACACGGCGGTCTGGGCTGGGTGTCCCCAGTGGCCCGTGATGGCAGAGGCCATCTGGTGCTGCCCACAGTTAGGCCAGGCCTTACACCCAGAGCTGGTGGCAGTGCCAGGGCTCTGGGACAGAGGTGTGACCCATGGCACCGTGCCCTGATGTGGGGGAGAGCACCACCACCTCCCGCACGGCTGCAGCAGGCACAAACCCCCCAGGAACAGCCCCTCCAGGCCTCAACCTCCCATGGGCCAGACAGCAGAGTGAGGGAGAGGGCTGGGAGGCCAGAGGAACAAACAGAGGAGCAGCGATTAAAACCAACACCCCCC
>VWZV01000277.1:60787-76325 GCA_013397155.1 Irena cyanogastra
TGTACCCCCGTCCCAGCCACTGGCGTGCCAGGAAGGAATAAACTGTCCTGCGTCCTTCGGCACTCCCCCTGCACCCCCCGGCAGCCTGGCCCCCCGCCAAAGCCACCATCTCCTCGCTGCAGCTCCCTGCCCTGCAGCCAACACGCTCACCCCCCTGCACCGGCCAGAACAGGCCCCGTGTGTGCACACAGCAGCGCAGCCCCGGCGGGACGTGCAGGCACACGCACCCCGCGTGCCCCCAGCCAGGGGTCACAGCGCTCCGCGCGCAGCGCTCGACACCCCGCGGTTGTGCAACGCTCACGCACACGCACAGAGACACA
Organism: Irena cyanogastra; assembly: GCA_013397155.1. NCBI lineage: Eukaryota > Metazoa > Chordata > Aves > Passeriformes > Irenidae > Irena > Irena cyanogastra. The sequence goes on from VWZV01000277.1 coordinate 61,108, forward strand.
CGTGTGCTCACAGGCAGCCCCCCTGCACACCGAGCCCCCAGCCCTCGCCCGGCCAGCCCTGCCAGGCCGCCGTGCCCGCCACACTCCCCGGCAGGTTACACAAACAGGCTGCCAGGCGCACACGCAGCCGGGCGCACGCTCGCCTCGCTCACACCCACAAACCACACGGGCTCACCCCGCTGCTCGCCGGCGCACGCGCGCCCGTGCAGGAAGAGGCGCTGGCTTCCCGCTGCCTTTTCCCTCCATTAACTCCCTCTGGATCTGGATCCCGCTCCTGGCCCAGCGGGCACCCACGCGGCACCAGCTCTGTGCCCTCGGCCACGGGAGGAGGACGGGCATGAGGATGAAGAGAGCGGGGCACTCACCCCTGCTGCTCCAAGCGCTGGCAGTTGTCACTTGCCCAGGGCTTGGGGACAGATGCTACCCATGGGGCACTCGATTGACAGATGCCACCCATTGGGGACTGGCACCCATGTCACCATGCAAAGCAGACACGGCGCTAGCAGGGCAGGGTGAGCTGGCAGCCTCAGGGCGAAGGGCACAGCAGGCAGGGCTGGAAGAGCCAGGATGGAGCGGGGCAATAAAGGTGGAGGCAGGGGAGACGCCAGGGCCACGGCATCACCCTAGCACAGGCTGCGGTGCCCGGGCTCCCCGTGCCCGGTTCAATCAGTGACACAGTCCCTCCCCAGCTCTGGTGGTCCTGGGTGTCCAGAAATAAGGATATACAGCAGCGGTGGGTGGGTAAACTGAGGCACAGCCTCACACTGCACCCTGTGTGCCCGTATCGAGAGGGACAGGCAGCAAGGCAAGGAGAAGGGTGAAGGTCAGGGCCACTGCCAGCCATGGGAAATGACCCCGAGGGTCTCTCTGGAATGTGGGTCATGGGGACTGAGCACCTCAGTTGGCCCCAGACCCTGAGGCCACAGAACCCAGAGGGCCTCATCTCCCCACAACATTCCCCAGCTCCAAAGCAACCTCCATTTTCCACACCATTGGGTGCCCCAAGGCCAGGGTGTCCTCTGTCCACAACATCACAGGGCACCTGAAGCTCGGGGTGACCTCTGTCGCCCCCGTGATGGGGTAACTCTCCACCAGGGTGACCTCCACTCCTCACACAATAAGGGCCTCCAAGCCAAAGGCAACTTCCATCCTCCAGGCCACAGGGTCCCCCTGCCTCAGGGTGACCTCCATCCCCCAAACAACAGCGACCTCCAAGCTCAGAGTGACCACCACCCTCCGTGTCATGGGATCCCCCAACTCTGGGGTGACATCAGTCCGCACACAATGGGGTCCCCAAACTCCAAGGTGACCTCCATCCCCCACATCACAGGGACCTCAACTCCAGGGCAACCATGGGGTGTCTCAACCCCAGGGTGACCTTGGTCTCCCAAAACACGGGTTCCTCCAGACCCGGGGTGACCTCTGTTCCCCTTACAACGGGGTTCCCCAAACCAGGGTGATCTCCATCCCCCATACCATGGGTTCCCCTAAACACAAGGCGACCTCTGCCCCTTAGACCATGAGCTCCCCCAACTCCAGGGTGACCTCCATTCACCAAACAACCGTGCCCCCAAATCCCAGGGCAACCTCCACCCCCTATGCCATGGGGTCCCCAACCCCAGGGTGACCTCCACCCCCCACACCACATCTCTCTCAGCCCCAGGGTGACCTCTGTCCCCCACACCGCAGGGTCCCCCGACCCCCGGGTGACCTCCATCCCCCGCACCNAGCGAGGCACGGGGGGCTCCCAAAACAGGGATGCTGGGCAGGGGGCGGAACCCCCCAGCCGGGACCACCGGGAATTCACCGGGAACGGGGGTTCCCCCAGTGCGCGGGGTCCTCCAGGGTCTCTGTCCCTCCGCAGCAAGCCAAGAATTAGGGTGATGGGGGCGTCACACGGAGGACAGCTGACACCTCCCCAAATGTAGAGATGGAGGGATGCCTGTGCCAGGCACTGATGGGGGCGAGGGGCTGGGGTGGGATCCAGGCCTTTGACCCCCACCCCAAAACTGCTCCAAGATACCCTGGGGCTCAGGGGTGCCAGCGTGGCCCAGCACAGTGAGCAGCCAGGGTGGTCCTGAGCCCAGACCCTGCGGAAATAAGGGGTGTTCCCTCTCGGGGCACCCCAGTGCCCCAGGCACCCCCTGCACCAGGCGTGGGAGAGGGAGCAGCACTGTCCCTCCCAGGTGGGGGTGGTCACCTCTGTGCCATCCCACCACCACCTGGGCTTGGGGACACCAGTGACAGGAGTGGGGTGGGGCTCAGCCCACTCGCCCAGGAGGAAGTTGCCCATCATTCACCGGCCACACCAGTCGGCTCCACGTGCCAGACAGGCTGGGCTGGCTCAGACCCCCACCTCCCTCGGGCAGGAAGGAGGTTTCAGTGAGGAATCTTGTCCCGGCACTGCCAGCCATGAACTGGCATCTCTGCAGGAGGAGACACAGGCCATGACAGGGACACCCAGCTGTCCCCACACAAACTGCCACCACACACACATCCCCCCCCTGAAATCCCTTCCCAGCTCACCCTTGCCTCTGCATCCCCTCCATCCTCCTCCTCTTCCTCCAACAGGCCCCAGTGCCCGCCACGCCGGTGCTGCCGCGGTGCCGCTGCTGCCCGCCATCCCCCCCGTCCTCCTCGTGCTTCCCCCCCACCCTCCTCGTGCTTCTCCCCCTCCCAACTCCCTTTTCCCGTTCTATTTTAAATTTTTATTGCATTCTTTTTAAAGAATACAGAGGAACAAATGCCCTTATCAGCAATTCTCACAAGGTATAAAGAGCCGCTTTTATCTCCTGCCTTTACTAATCTAGAGCGAGCCAATGCCTGTTAATTTTTTAATTTTCCTGGTGAATGCATTTGTGGTTCCGTCAGCATCCATCCGGACACGCACGCAGGATCCCCTCGGCATCCCAGCCCAGCCACCCTGGCATGGGAGTGACACCGTGCTGGCAGAGCAGTGGCTCATGGTTTGGCAACCACAAAGGGGTTTTGTGCACCGGGAAGTCCCGTGTGTCACACGAGGCTCAGCAGGACACCCCGGGATGTGTCACCACCCCCAACATACGGAGGTGCTCCCACAGATGCCAGCCTGGCTCTGCCTGGCCACAGGGAACGCTGACAGTGTGGGTCTCCATGCTCAGCACGGGGATAGATCCCATGCCAAGCTGTCCAGCTGTCACTGTCACCCTCTTTGGCCGAGGTCCCCGCAGGGGCAAAGGGGGGGTCACCCCTGTGTCCCCCCCAGGAAGGGACGCAGCGCAGGCTGCCCGCACAGCAGGGCTGGGAGCGCAGCAGCCGGACGCGGCGCGCAGATGAGATGTGGCAGGCGTGTAACAAGCCATTAGTCACTGTCACCTTTGCCCGGCAGCCACTGGCAGGGTAATAAATCCCGGGCTGACTCCAGCGGGCCCGTTCCAGGCCACGGCTCCCAGCTTGCCTCCGCGCCACTGCCGGCTGGGCTGTGAGCTGCTTGTAAATGCATCCCGGCCCCCGCGGGGCACACAGCGCCTTGCGGGGTCCCCAAACCACAGCCAAATCCCTGTGGGGCTGACCGATGGGTGACATGGGCCGCTGCATTCCTGAGAAGTATCCTTCCTAGGGAATGTGAAGGATCACAAATCCCCACCACCAAGCAGCCCCCTGGGCCTGCAGGCCGCCCCCTGGCTCTCCCTGCCTGCCCCAGCTTCCTGCCCGCTGCGCCTTGCGGTTCCTGGCTCTTCCCAGCCCAACGCCAGGAACCGGCATCGGCGGTTGTTACCGGATCAAAGGAGCCTGGCATGGCCCAGCACAACACGGCCCGGCGCGCCCGCCGGGAAGGGCTGGCAAACAAGCCGGTCCAGGGAGGCGGCAGGCGGGAAGCACGCGTGATACCTCTCCTAAAAATGCTGCTGCTCCTGACGGACAGGGCGGCCGAGTCCCTGGAGCCGCGGTCCATCCCAGCCCCGGGGGCCCCCCAGCTCCCCGGCACAGCCAGCCCAGCACCGCGGCTCTCTCTGGCGCCCATGGCCTGACTCACGGCCCCGGGGATGGCGGGCAGGGACTGCGGTGCTGTCGGGGTCACCTTCCCAGTGGGGCTGCGAGTGTTGGATCCCAACCCCAAGCCGCTGGGCACGAGCCTTTACCGGGAGTGCCAAGCAGCACATCGGGCTGATGGTCACCCCACAGTGGGACAGGGGACATCCCTTGGGAATGGCAGCCTCGTACCCTCTGGTATCCCCCCCGCATCACCTACTTGAGGCTCCAACGTCCGCACTCTCCGCATCCAAAGGCGCCCGCTGGCCGACGTCCGGGACAGTGCTGCCCGTTCCCGGGCTCTCCCCAGCGCCGGCCACCCGGTGCCGGGACTCACCGGCCGCAGGCTTGGTGGCGGCTGTCTCCAGGGACGAAGAGGACGCCTGGAAGAGAAGCAGGACAGAGACTCAGCGCCGTCGCCTCTCCCGGCACGGGTGGGGGGCACGGGGGGGTTCGGGGGCACAGACACAAGATGCTTTTGTTTTCCTGCCGGCCGGTGCACGTGGCCAGCACGGGAGGCGCACGCCAGCCCGCGCCGCGGGGCTACAGCTGGATCCAGCCGATGGCTCCCAGCACAGCCAGACAAGAAAGGCTGCAGGGGGGGTGAGGACATGAATCAAAGCGGCGTCCCCTCGCCCGCCGGCGGCAGCTGGCCGGTTAGGCAGCTCCCGATTACTCAACCGGGCAGTGTTTACTCGAGATCAACAACCCCTCATCGCCTTCCCTGCCAGGCGGCGAGGGAAACGTGCTGCTGGGATGGGGATGGCATTCCCGCTGTGCCTTGTTTGGGGACAGTCCCCCTCCTCGACCCCCGGGCGCTGCTGTGGCCCGGGGTTTGTTGTGGCTGTCACTCTCCTGCCCGGGCACACAGCTTGGGCTGTCACCGCTCCTGTTTAGCTTTAATAAAGCAACAGCCAGTGACACCACGCTCATCCCAGTACTGTTGTGCCACCCTGGGAAAGACACACGGACAACCCAGGTTCACAGGATGCTGCGCCCACCCCGGGTACGGTGGGATGCAGGTGACCTCCTCCTGCCACAGGTGACATCCACAGGAGGCACCGTGTGCCTGATTTGGGGACATTAGGACCATGGTGAGGATTGTATGTTGATCCTGTTTTTCTCAGGATTACTCCTACAAACACGGAGATGGATGGTCGGTGGATGCTTTGCTGAGAAGCCCTTGGACTCAATGAGCCACGCACACGAGAGGACGTATAAATTCACCGTTTGCTTCCTGGAAAGGTTTAATTTATGGAATCCATATGGCAGTGCCGCACAACCGCGAGCGCTTGGCACATCCTGTGAGTCCTCGAGTGCCACCACGTCCCAGCCCCAACTGGCGGGGTGCCACCGGCTGCCCCGGTGATGGCAGGATGCTCTTCTCTTTCCCAGTGATTAACAGAAGGTGACTTTCACAGCGGGCAGGGGACAAGCCCAGGGATCCGTCCCTGTCCCTGACAGCTTGGTGTGGGATCCCTGGAGGTGGCAGGGATGTCCTGGGGGGAGGCCAAGCCACCGCTCCTCCTCCCAGGACAATGCCACCAGCAGCAGCAGGCAGCAATCCCCTACCTGTGGGCATGAGAAAAGGCTGGGGTGCACTTTGATACCCGGAGCAACTAATCATTAATTAGCATTAATCACTCCCCATCGTGTGTCACAGCAGCATTGGGCAAGACGCAGCTGGGAAGTCGCAGACCAGGGTCTTGGTGGGGAAAGTGGATTTTGACAGCTGGGCCAAGGCTGGCACCCTCCTGCTCCCCAGGGAGCCCCCCAGACCCCAACCCACACCCCAACCCACCCATCAGCCCCACAGCACCACCCCCTCTGTTTTCCTGCCAAGGGATGCTGAGGTGCAGAGGCACCAGGGATGGGTCCCACCTGCCCAAGGGCAGCCAGGATCCCACGCCCCCTCACCACCCGTGTCCCCTGGGACCCCCGGGCTCTGCACGGAGCACCGGCCGCCTCCTTGCTTTAACTTCACCCAGCACTATCTGTCAGCAAATCATTCCCGGTTACACAGATAAGGAATAATTGATGCAAAGGAGCCATCTGTTTGTGAACACGGAATATCTGCTCAATTAGGAGGGATCTGTCCACCCAGATAAAGCATGGCGGCAGCCCCTCGGAGCGGGGGCATTCCTCCCCAGCCACATCCTCAAAGACTCACCCCCAATTAGAGGTGAGCGGGTTGATTTGGGTGCTAATTTCCTAAGCAGCACCCTGAGGTGCTTGGGAAGAGGCTGGGAGGGAAAGGTGCTCTGCCACCAAGTGCTGAAATTTTAGGGGAGAGCTGGCACATCCCCCATGTCCCACTGTGATGGAGCTCAGCTCCTCCTGGCTCTGGGAGAGGCTTATCCCACATGTTTCCAGGGATGGAGAGAGGGGACCAGGATCTGTGCTTGCCAAATGACACTGAGCTGAGGCCAGCCTGCTCGTGACACGCAGATGGACAAGCCTGAAACAGCTCCCAGAACATCCACAACAGGGATCAGGGACACTCAGGCACATCCAGGTCAGGGGTAGGTGTGCAGCGAGGTGACAGCAATGTGACATTGTTATGTGATGTTATTAACACAGGACGAATGGAGCTGGCACGCAGGCCAGCTCCACAAGTGACAAAACCATGGGGAAAAGGCCCCAAGCAGAGCTGGCAGGGATGGCCCCATGCATGACACTCCTCAAACCCCATCTGTCCCCATCTACCCCAGCAGGTTCTTGGTATGAAGGACGTGGAGAGCTTGAGTGGGGTCACAACAGCGCCGGTGGCCTCCAGGGACAGGCACAGGGGGGCACTGCCAGACGGCACGTCAGCCGTGTCACCTGTGCCCCACACCACCAGCGGGGTGCCCAGGGCAGGCAGCGTGGCAGTCCGTGGGCAGAATGGCACCAAGGGCAGGGGATAGAGTCCCCCTGTCCAGTGTTCCCACTGTCCCCAGCGTGTCCCTCCCCGCCCAGGGCACATTCCTTCTGCTCCCATCACTGGGCTAAATACCTGCCTCAGCTCCCAGCTCTGCCCCCAGCTTTGGGATGCCGGTGGTGGAGTGGGAAAGCAAAGGTCAGGAGGTCACGCCAGCACATTTCCTGTGCCTTCGGGACACCCAAAAACGTGGCTTCCCCATTCCACCTCGCCTGCTGCTGGGACGGGCTGCAGCGCGCGCAGCGCCGATGCCACCCACGGAAATGCCACCCACGGGAATGCCACAGGCACGGCAAAGCCCCCACCACATCACCCCTACCTCCGCCCTCCCGGCTGGCAGCACCCTGGAAAACCCCTGCGCCACCAGCAGCCAGGGCACCGGGGGTGGATGCAATCCTTGGCTCTTGGCTGGCATCACCCCGGCAAGGCGGCGGGCACGGAGCCTGGCAAGCACCGGCACAGCTGCACCAGCTACGGGGTTTGGCACAGACTCGATGCCAGCTCCTGTGAGTGAGCACGGGATGAGGTGAGGAGGATGCCCAGCACAGAGGGGACGCATCCTGCACTTCCCAGGGGATGCAGAGAGCGCTGGGTGGAAGGCCTGGGGGACACAAACCCTCGCTGTCCCCCGGCTCCCCCCAGGCCTGGGAGGTGGCGCTCAGGATAAAAGGTGGTTTTGGAGTGCTGAGGGCTGCAGGAGCAGGCTCCCCCCAGCTCCCTTTGTCGCTGAGGCCCTCAAGCCCCCTGGCTCCTGCTGGGGCTTTATCAGACTTTAACAGCACAGCCCCTGCCGTGTGTTCCCCCAGACGGTTCCAGCTGCTCTTCCCTCCAGGAAGCCTCTGCCCTTCTCATCCTTGTCCCAGCAGCCTGGAAACACAGGGTTTTCCCACAAGAGCAGGCTGGGGTGCCCCTGGGGAGCTGGGGACACTGCTGGTGGCATGGCTTGGCCCTGATGGGTGCCCACAGGAGGAGTGGTGGCTGACTCCATGCATCTCCACTGTATTTAAAGCTTCTCAGGCGTGTTTGCTGGCAGAAATTTGGAACCTACAATTACAGCTGTGCTAACTCCTCATTAAAGAGGGGAAGGGGGGAAAAAAAAAAAGGGAAAGAAACAAAAGACTCCAGACTGAGACACAGCGCCGTTAACCCTTCCCAAGATGGGGACGCAGCCCCCCGGGAAATTCATACAGCTGGAGGGACGGGTCACAGTGGTGGCAGGTGACACCGTGCACCGAGGGTCTGCCCACGAGCACCACTGCCCACCCGGATCCCCGCCCCACGTCCCGGTGCAGCGGCGGGGCCGGCGGTGCCGCGGCGCCCGCGTGGGCACGGCTGCGGCTGTGCCGGAGCCGTTTGTCACGGCAGGGCTGCGGTTCCCGCTCGCTCTCCAGCAGCGACACCGTGACGCCTGCTCCAGGAGCCCACACAATATGTTCGCACTCATCTGGCAGCTGCCCCCAGACAGCCCGAGGTGCCGCGCTGCTCGCCGGCGCGGGGGCCGGTGTGTGCCGGCAGAGCCGCGACGTGCCGGAGAGCCCGGGCGGGAGCTGGCACGGATGGAACGGGCTGGACACTGTGGTCAGGCTGGATGCCACAAGGGCAGACGAGGCTGGAAACACTACTGGCACGGGCAAGGGATGCACTAGCGGCCCCCCATGCCCCAGCACACTCACCCAGGCTGTGCCACGAGCCCTGGGAACGGCGGACAGGGGGACAGGCCTGGCTGTGAGCCCCGTGTGTCACTGCAGCCACCCTGCACCACACGGAGCAGAAGCCGGTGCAACACACGGGGTGAAGCAGCTCCCCCTAGGACCCCATCCCCAGCGAGGGTCTGACCCTGTGGCCACCCCGGCATGACTACAGCCCCCCTCATGTCCCATCCCCGGGAAGCAGCAGGTCCCTGCGTCACTCTCCAGCCCCCCCCCCGGCGACACCACCTCAGCGCCGCGGCCGCAGCGGCTCTGACAGCAGCTAACGAGCTGCAGGCAGCAATTTGGGTTATATATAGCCCCAAAGTGACTGCATCTAATTGCTCCAGCGCACACCGGCCCCGCCGCGGGGTCCGGGTGCTGGGCTCAAGGGGACAGGGTGAGCGGCACGTGCTCAGCCCCCCTCCCTCGGCTGTCACCCCGTGTGACCCCCCCGGGCACCCTGAGGCTGGCGGGGCACAAGCATCACCCCATCCACGCCAGCCCCGAGGAGCTGGGCTGTTCCCAGCAGCTTTGTGCCGGGCCATAAGCGGCTTTGGCTAAAGCCGCCGTCCCAGCCCGTCCCAGCCAGGGACCCTAAGAGGCTTTTGTCCCCTCTCATTAAGGGGTTTCGGCCAGGGGGCCACGGGGCGCAGCACCCAGCACCCCCTCTCCGCAGGCTGTGGGCTCCGACCAGCTGCTCCGGCAGCCCCGGGAGGGAGGCACGGCTGGAAGGAGGCAGGGAGGGAGGCAGGGAGGGAGGTGCTCCCTTTGTGGCAGCCCCCAGCGCCTCGCAGCAGCTGCCAGGCGAGGCGGCGGGCGCGCAGATGCGGCCGGGGGAGGTGCCGTGTGTGTGTGTGTAGGGGGGTCCCCCGCAGCGGCTCCCCACGCCGGCGGGGCAAGCGGCGGCCCCCGCGGGCAGCCGCCGGCGGGGGGGGGGAGCCGGNGCCGGAGCCGAAATTGTTTGCCAGCTTCCTCGAGACGGCACAATGGAGGGCGCGCAGGCGGATCCGGGGTCAGGGGTGAGAGCAGCAATAAGTGGTTTATGCCTTTTGTGAAGAGGCTGAACTGACAGCTCGCTGGATTAACAAAGACGTCCTCTGTTCCCGGGCAGGTCATGTGGAAAGCGCTGCGCCGACCCCTGTCACTTCTTTTTTTTGCAAGAACAGACATTTGTTCGCCAGCGAACAGGGAGGTGATGGAGGGGGAGGCGGGGGGCACGCAGCCGCCCGCTCCCGGCTTTTCCTCGAGCTCCTCTGGGGCTCTGGGCGTGGGGATCGGCGGCTGCTCGCTGCTCCGGCAGCCCTGGCCACGCCGTGTCACCTCCCGTGCCTCAGTTTCTCCGGGCTGTGTGAAGAGCCGTGGCTGGTGGGGATGTCAGCACTTCCACCCCATGCCCGGGCAGTGCTGTGTTCCAGAACGCTCCACGCCCACACGAAATCTCCCCCATGCTCATCCTTCCATCACCCCAGCACCAGGCTGGCTGGGCAGGATGGGACTCGGTCCCTGTCCCCCCGTGGGGACATTTCTACCTCGTGTTTGCCAGTCCCTGCCAGGCTGGGGAATGTTCCCTTCAGCCTCCTTTCAAGGCAGGGAAACTGAGGCACAGGAGGATGTGAGCATCCCGCCCATGCACGGACAGCAGGGCTGGCAGCAGCACTGCCACTCCTGGTCCTGGCCCTGCAGGGAACAATCAGCCTTTTCAAATCCACAAGGATTTCCTCAAGGTTGTGCAGCACAGAGCCTTCGCTGTCATCATTAGACTCCAGAGTTAACGGCTGCAATGCTGCCGTTCCACACTGAGACAAACTGCCCTGGCTGGGGCAGTCACTCCCTGGCCTCAGATGTCCCTGCAGCTCCCACCTCCCTCTGTCGCCAAGCCCCAGCCCTGTCCCCTGAGACCACAGGGCCCAAAGCTGGGATGGGAGGGATGCAGCTTGGTGTCTGCCACCCAAATCCTGCTGAGGTCCCACAGGACACGCAGCTGCTCAGCCCCAGCCCCTGCTCCCCATCCCCATCTCAGGGACACCACGGCCCAGCATAGCTCACCCACCTCCAGCTCCAGAGCTGCCGGGCAGTCTGTGACCTGCGTCCCCTCCCCGCCACCCTAAATACCTGCCATGGGAACCGGAGGAGGCTGCCACAAGGGGCTTTTCACTCCGGAAAACCCCACCCACCCCACAGCGGCTCAAGTTTTCGGGACATTCCCACACGTGCCAATCCCTGCGTGCTCAGAGGTAAACTGAGGCAGGGAGGAGCAGCCAGGTCGGTGCAAGGCTCTGCTGGGCGAGGGGACACATCTGGAAGTCCCCATCACTCTCGGGAGGGGCACATCACGGCAATCCCAGCGAGGGCCACGCTCCGGCCGGGCCATCAGCCCGCAGCGCGGTGGCACTAAAGCCCCAGTGCGTGTCCCTCAATCCGCCGTGTCCCCCTTCTCCATCCCGGGCAGCTTAGCGCCCGTTCCCGGCTCCCGCCTGCCATCTAAAGACGGACTTACCGCCAGGTCCGCGCTGCCTTAAGCCGCAGATTAAATGTGAACCATCTGCAAGGGGAAACTTTAATGCAGGGTAACACCTGCCACACACGCCCCGCCGTGTCACCGCGCGCCCCGCGCCAGGTGGGCGCACGGCCCCGCGCTGGCATCGAGTCCCTAAGTGGCCACAGGGATCCTGAGGCTCTGCACATGATGTTCCCATCCTCCTGGATGTCCCCATCGTCCTTGCTGTCCCCTGCTGGCACAGCCCTGTGAGGATCCACGGCTGGGAGCTGCACGCCCCCCCCTCACCAGCCCGTGTCCCCCCCTAAGGCAGCCACCCCAGGCAGGGGACACCCAGGCACGTGGGGGGGTCCAGCTAATGCCCCGCCTGGTTAATTACTTTAAGTGATTAAAGTCTCTTCATCAGGGCAGCAGATTAGACCCTGCAGCTGGGAGCTGTTTTCCCTCACAATCTCCTCCCCCAGGGGACAGCAAGGGGGGTCCTGCACTGTCCCCATTTTTAGGAGCAAATCCCACCTTCCCAGCCCCAAAAAGGTGGCCCAGGTGTGCTGTGTCCCCCCAGCTTGGTGAAGCCCCCAGGAATGCCCAGACCAGCAGCATCACCCAGCGTGCAGCAGGGACATGGGGTCACCCAGGCTGTCCCTAGTGCTAGTGGGGACAAAGCTGGGCTGAGCACCACACAGCCAGGAATGACCTCTGCGGGGAGGAGGGATTCCTGGAGGGCACCGAACCCAACAGCTGGGTGTGGATGAGATGCCTCCTGCCAACTCAGCACCCCAATGAATTACACAGGATCACAAGTCCCTGCTCAAGTCAGCAGGGAAAGGAGCCAGGGAGGTTTTCCACCACTCCTGATGGAGAATTTACAGCCAGGATCCACCATGGGCTCAGTAATTAGTGTTGGGATGCTGAATCAGCACCTGGCCATCGGCACTGAAGGGATGGAGCTGGGGGCCTCTGGGACTGGTGGTGGCCCCCCAGGAGGGATACAGGGGCACTGGGGTGACCCAGCAGTGCCTGACTGTGGAGGGGGCCATCCCTATGGCTGGGAACACTGGAGGAAAGCTGGTAACCCAGCATCCCACCCCAGTCTGCTGCTCCAGCCCAGGATCCCTCAGGTGTCACTTTGGGAATGCCCCAGGACGGACAGAACCCCCCCATCCTGTTCACCTAAAGACAGAAATCCCTCTGGCCCTCCCTGCACTGCCTGGATGCCGCATCCCAGGATGCTCAAGCCCTGGGATGCCCGAGAACCCGCCCAGCTGTGCCCGGGCAGCCCTCTGGCCTTGACGGCTGCCATCAATTTCCCGGGGTCAGGAATGGCAGGGCCAGCTCCCCGGCAGATCCAGCAGCAGCCTCTGCTCCGTGGCTGATTACAGCCATTTCCCTGCCCGTGCCCCCTCCCCGCTGTCTGCCTCCTGCCTCCGTCTGCTGCCTGGTTTTATGAGGGCCATTTCCAAGAGGTCGCTGGAAATAGATTTTTATCACCTCGTGATAAATATCGTTTATGGTGACATTACTGCTCCGAGCAGCCGTGCAGGGGAGGGAGGAGAGGCAGGAGGACGCCCGCTCCCAACCCCAGCTCCACGGGGCACGGGCTGGGCCCCTCCTCGCGTCCCTGTCCCCGTTCCCGGAGGTTCGGGCAGCGCCATCCGACACCACCCATCCATCCATGCATCCATCCAGGCGGCAGGAACAGAGGGAGCTGCATCATTAGCCCCACACGCCATTAAGCACTTAAAAAGCCATAGGAATAAGCCGCGCCATTAGCTGGCAAGCGAGCTGGGAGGGGAGGGATGCACGGAACCAAGCATGGACCAGGGAATGTCACCACCCCGAGGGCTCCCCGTGCCCGGGAAGCGGGGACAGAACCGCCCCCTCCCGCGCACAGCTCCAAGGTGGAAAACCAGGGGCTTTCAGAGCTGACACATCGTTTCTACAAGGGGTGACGCCACTGGGCGCCTCTCCAGAGGGACTTTTCGGCACGCTGGGGAGAACCGGCTCCCTGCTCATCCCCTCCTCTGCTTTAGGGATGGAGCTGGCACAGAAACCTGGGAGAAAAAGCCACGGCTGAGCTGAGAACTGCAAACCCACAGCGGCGGTGGCCCCGCGTGTCGTGACCCTGCACGGAGGCGACACGGTGGCTCAGGGGAGCAGGGTCCTGCCCCGGCCCAGCCCGCAGGAGGGACAGCTGCCAAGCCGTGCCCACAGGCAGCTGCCTCTGGAAAAGGGCACGGCAGCGTGCAGGGGGCCAAGGCCAAGCTGCTGTCCGTGCCAGCCCCGCCACACACAGCGCCGGGCACGGGCCACCAACAACTGCCCCATTCACCAGGGCCGAGGTGAGGGGGTGTCACCTCTGGGGACACAGGCACAGGCCCCAGGGAGCCAGAGCTGGGGTGCAAAGCAGCAGCAAAACTGCACGCCCAGCAAAGAGCAACCCTCGCCCGCAGGCAGAGCGCGGCACTGCCGGCCCGTGCCAAGAATCCTGTTTGCTCTCCCCAGCCCTGGCACTGCGTCCCTTGGGCAAGCCGCCTCCTGCACCACTGCCTCAGTTTCCCCAGCTGGCAGGGATGGTGGGGCACCGCCAGGGGGTGGACGCCAGCCTCCTTGTGACACGCAGTGTGAACTGGCCGTGACACAGAGCTGTGGTGACTTACTCGGGAAGTGACACCCGGTGTGGGGCCAGGACTCTGTATGGGGACAAGCATGGCAGGATGGCAGCACTGGCCACCTGGCATGGTGGCATGACCCCTCCTCAGCTCCCCCCACACCTGGTGGGCAGAAAACAACACCAAAAAGGGCCAGTTTGATCACCCTGAAGGCACATGGGGCTGCACGGAGCCAGCCAGCCCCACATGCAAGGACGAGGAGAGCTGGTGGTGTCCACTCTGTTTCCCTCTCTGCTGCCAGGACAGGCACCTTGGTCACCCAGTGCCACCCCCATGCCATCGCCCATGCCAGCAGCTGGCATTGTCCCCTGTTGCCACATCCCACCTTTAGGACATGGGTTCCCCAAGCCACTGCATCCCCTTGGGGACAAGGAGTCCCTTGTCCAACAGAGACCCCGGAATGCCCGGCAGCAGAGTGCAGAGCCAGCTGCCTGCTGTGCCCATGGAAGGAGAACTGTTCACCTGGCGAGCGGCTCGGTGACCCCAGGTCCAGCTCCTGCCACCACCTCATGGCTCCTGGCAGGCAGGAGCCAGCACGCCCTGGCAGGGCCACCTCGCTGGCGGTCGCGGTGACCTCACGCCGCTGCCGGCGCGCTCCAAGCCCGGCTCTTGGCCCGGCACACGGATCCTCCGGCCAAGGCGGGCCAGTGGCTTGGCACCCACCCTCCTCACCCTGGGCTGGCAGGGAGCGGGCAGCAGCAGCTGCAGGAGGCGCGGACAGACGGACAGACAGCACAGACAGACAGACAGACAGACACCCCTGCGCGCCGCCCCGAGCTCTGGGGTGCGGGTTTGGGGATCCCCTGCCCACGCCGGGACTGGCAACGCCCAGGTGGGCCACCCCATCCCACAGGCCACCAGCATCTCTCACTGGGGGGACAAATGCCAGCTCAGCGTGCCAGCAGAGCACCTGGGGGTGTCCCCCATCACCCACAGACAGAGCCTCGTGCTGCCAGTGGCCAAGTGGCCCAAACCCTTTGCCTACTGCCCCCCAGGAGCCAGCCCTGGACCCCCCCAAGGGTGGGCACATGTGTTGCAGTCCCCGGGTTGGGGTGCCCCCCACACACCCCATTACAGCTGTGTATGGGCCTGCTGGGGCGCAGAAGAACCATTTTACTACTTTAAAAAAAAAAACCAAACCACAGAAAAAACGGGAAGTGCAGAAGGCACCTGGCAGCACCACGCAAAGTTTGCAGCAAGTTTCACAAAGCCCCCCCCGACAAGTACCTGCCACAGGTCAGGGGGCCACAGGGGTGCCCCCACCGTGCCCCCACACCCACCCACAGCGAGCACCCCAAACACACCCAGCAAAATTGGGGGGGACATGCAAAAAATCAGGGGGGTTCAGGGTTTATCCCCCCAGCTATGCTGGTGGGGTGCCCGCCTCAAGGCTGGACAGGGGGTGGGAGGGGGGTACAGCAAGGGGGGCA
>VWZV01000277.1:76458-99206 GCA_013397155.1 Irena cyanogastra
GGATCAAAGGCTGGGGGGGGGGGCCTCGCCAGCCCCCGCTGCCTGCCACAACAAAGAGCCAGACACAACAAAAGCAGCATATGGCCAGAGCCGCGCGGGGCTGTAAATTAAACATAAAGGGAAGATTAGATAATTAATGAGCGCTCCCGGGCCGGCCCCGGGGGAAGGGGAAGGGGGGGCTGCCTGCTGCGGGGAGCCCCGAGCCCCCCGCCCAGCCCCGGCGGGGAGGGGGCCGGGGGGCACCTGTTGGGAGGCAGGGAGGGAGGGAGGATGGGCAGCGGCCGGGCCGGGCTCGCCAGCTGCTCCGGGGCGCAGCCTAAGAGGATTAGCGGGGGCATCCCGCCCCCGGCAAAAGGGCTTGAAGCCGCAGGGCTGGGGGTGGGGGTCCCTTGAACCCCCCCACGTGCGGTGTCGCCTCTGCCCCAGCCTCGGGCAGCATCTCGGGGGGGGTGGGCTGGAATCCTGCATCCCTGCATCCCTGCATCCCTGCCCGGGAACCATCCCGGGGGGAGGGTGGGCTCGCGTCCTGCATTCCTCTGCCTCAGAGACCGGGAGCCACAAACACGCGGGGAGTCACGCCCAGCTCAGCGTGCTCGCCCTGCCCGTGCTCCCACTCCCACGCAGGGAAGCCCTTTGGAACGCCCCAAATCCACCCTGCTAGGCAGGAGGGGAAACTGAGGCAGGATCGGGGATACTGAGGCAGAAGAGGAGAAAACAGGCAGGACGGGGGGGACACTGAGGCGGGAAACTGAGGCAGAGGGACACAGAGGAAAGAGAGGGGAAACTGAGGCAGGAGAGGGTGAGTGGCTCAGATCTGCGGGAGGGCACATTGGGGCCGTCCCCGGGCAGCCCCGGAGCATCAGCAGCGGTGTCCCGGCGGGTGGCTGCCCCCGGCAGGCGGGAGGAGGGGGTACCCCGGCAAGGGGGTGCCAGAAAGAGCGTCAGGCTGGGCCCGGCCGGGGGAAGGAGTTAATCCCATTATTGGCCGGCTCACAGATGGCGGCTGCACTATTCCCCTGCTTAGCAGATTGAACAGATCAGGCAGGAGGGAGGGAAGGAGGTGGGGGCATCTCCCCCCCAAACACCCGCAGAACAGGGGTGTGAGGGGCCGTGGACACCCCCCTCCACCCCATGAGCACCCAGGGGTGCTGCCCTGCCCCCCGGTGCACCCCTTGCCGACACAAATCCATCCACTCCGCCCTGGACAAGGGGCGGCTGACACAGCAGGGGACTCGGGGACACCCCTGCTGTCCCCAGGCCAAACCTGCCACCCCCAGGTTCTCCGGGAGGTCAAGGGCCAGCTCCCGTTTCCCTGGCTCGGGGAGATTGAAGCAGCTGCTCCCAGGGCATCAGCAGCCAGGGCTGGAGCCCGGGATTAGGGAGTGTGGGAAAGGGCTGGCAGGAAGCCAGGGACAGAGAGGCTGGAACGTCCTGAGCAGGGAGGACAGCCCAAAAGGGATGGAGGGAGGGAAGGATGGAGGGATGACAGGAGGGATGAGGGATGGAGGCAGGGAGGGAAGAACAGAACCCCACAGCTCCTCAGCCCCACGACACCAGCGTGGACCCACAGGAACCACGCGCCTCCATCCTGCACGAGCTCAGGACGTGACAGCCCCGCCGGGGCTCAGTGACCTCCACCCCACAGCCACTCCCCACCGCAGCCCCCCTGGAGACCCCCAGAACCCCGGATGCCAGGTCCTGGTGGCTCCCAGCTGGCAGGATGAGGCCAGCTCCAAATCAAAGCTGCCCACTGCTTCTGGAAAACGCTTGGAAACACTGCACCTCTGATTCTGCGGGGTGAACAGCTGTGCCCAGCCTGGCACCCACTAAATAACCCCCTGGCCACCCGCAGCAGCCCCCCACATGCCTCCCATCCTCCCTGGAGGGCACCCCCAGCGTGGATGTGAGACATCCCCTCGCAGAAGGCACTGAGCCACCCTGCCGGGGGTCACCAGGGCAATGGGACAGCGGGAATCCGGGTGGAAAAGGTTTGGGGTGCAACCCCACAGGGCTGGGGGCTCCTCCAGCACACCAGCATGCAAGGGGAGATGGCCTGGGGGGCACCCCCCAGCTTCCAGCCCAGGCAGGGAATTGGGATGTAGCCACTGCCCAGCATTGGTGTCCTCCCCTCTCCTTTGGGGGGCTCTGCAGTTTGGGGGTGCAGGGAGGTGAGCACTGGAGTGAGCACAGCCCCAGCACCCCAAAACAGCCCAGCCCAGCTGAGGGAATCCTGGCCAGAGACTGAGCCCCGGCAGGAGGGGACAGCCCCAGAGCCCTGGGGACACCAGGGGGTACTCAGGGACAGCCCTGGTGGCACCCTGTCACTCTCCAGCACAGGATGCAAGGCCCCACAGGGTGAGAGCTGGCAGGAGGGTGGGCAGGCTGCTCCTCAGCCCTTCGTGCCTCAGTTTCCCCAGCCATGCCTCAGTTTCCCCTGGCATTCCGGCCTCATGGCTGCAGGCAGGCTCACCAGGGGCAGTTTCAGCAGCCCCTGCCCAGCCCCAGGGCTCAGCCTGCCCACGGGGAGCACGGTGACAGTGCTGCTTCCAAACCTGCCCTTCCAGGAGCTCCCAGGGACCCGCCCCCGCCACGGGCACGGGGCACAGGGTGCTTGGTGGCCACATGGCGAGTGTCCCCCTCTACTGCCACTCCTGGCTCCAGGCACCAGCCAGCTCAGGAACGTGTTTGTGCCCCAAGAGCCAGGTCACAGCCGTGCTCAAACTCACTCTGGGGCACCCCCAGCTCCTGCCTGCACCCCACCCCAGCACAGGGCTCCCCAAAGCTCAGAATTCCCCTCTGGAAGCTCAGCCCGAGCCCGCTGCTCCCACAAACATCCCGCTGGGATGGGCCAGGTCAGGGATGTGGCACAGGGCGCTCCCAGCTCGGCTCTGATTGCATCCAGGGAGAGGAGAGGGGCAGCTCCGGGTGAGGGTACTGGCACAGGGCTGGTGGCACACGGGGACAATGGGTGGCTGTGATGTCCCCTGCACCCACAGGCACAGCCCTGATCAGAACCCGGGGCGATTCAACACCTGCAAAAAGCCCCCACCTCTTGCTGGGGATGCTCAGCCTCCTCCAGCTTTTTTTTTGGGGGGTGATCCCCCCATTCCCAGGCGGCAGCCTCCATCCCCTGGAGACCTGAGGATCCCTCAGCTGGGAGCAGACAGGCTGAGGCTGGGAGCTGCCTCCCGTGCCAGCCCAGACAGGCTCCCGGGGGACTAATACCGGCATGTAAATATTAGATACTTCTGTCTCCTCTGAGGCCAATTACACAAATCGTGGCAGCTCCCGCAGGACTCTCTGCTCCTACTTACTGTATCATCATTAACAGCTTATTAGAGAACAGCTGCTCCAAGAGGGGGAAACAAAAAAGGAGAAGCCAGCAGGAGAGGCGGGAAGGAGACAGGCACGTAGGAGGATGAGCGAGCGTGACCTCCAGCCTGCCCCAGCACTCGGGGACACCAGGAACATCGTCCCCACGGTGGCACCGGGCGTGCGCAGCCCTCTCTGCAAAGCCAGCGGGAAAACAGCCCAAAAAACCGTGGTGGGATCTGCTGTGGGATTCCCAGGAGGTGCTGGGAAGGGGACAGAGGGATGGGCCTTGCTGGTGTTGGACTGGGAGGTGGCAGGGGACAGGGGACAGGAGGGAGGTGGCTCCAGGGAAAGCAGGAGTTGGAGTGAAGTCACCAAAGCAGGCTGGCACCCCTCAGCCAGGGGCATTTTGGGGCTGGGAGGTCCCTTCATGCCCGAGGGAGGACATTCCTCAGCCTCTGGGTGCTGGGATGGGAGGACAGGAGGTTCAGGATCAGCTCCCCAGCCTCCCTGAGGGGGGACACACATTCCCCAAACCAACAGCAGCATCATTAAAAGTGCAGCTAATTGGGAGCCAGACACTCCTTGCCCTCCTCCCGGTCCCCTAGGGGTGACAGCAGCCAGGCTGGGATGGCAGGGGGATTTTGGGGTGCCACAGCTCTCCACCCTTCCCACTCCCTCTGAATGCAATTAGGCACCGTCAGTCCCAGCCCTGACACCCATTCAGGACCCCCGCGGCCACCAAGGCCAGCCGGGGTCCCCGGCGGGGTGGCCGCGGGCAGGTGGCCGGGGCAGGTGGCCCTGCTGGGAGCCAGTCCCCGGGAGGATGTCACGACATGCTTCTGGTGCGCTCTAGCGTCAGGCAGCATTAATGCATTGCTGGCAGCAGGCTGGGCTGCACAGCTGGACACGGGGGTGGCGACAGACACCTGGACACGGGTCCGCGTGGGGACGGACACCTGGACACACAGACACACGGGGAGGGACAGCGGCACAGCCACCAGACCCGCTCGGGCAGGGGACACGGCCACCAGCTGCTCCTCACCCCAGCTCGGGGGGCTTTGCTGGGCCAATGTCCCACTCCGGGGGGGCTGGGGGGCAGATGTCCCATGCTGGGGGGGACAAACCGCCCCAGATGCTCTCGGAGGGGAGGGGGAGCGGGGCTCCCCAGGGCTTTGGGGGGCCGGGGAGGCAGCAGCTTCCCGTCTGATTGCTAATTATCCTCGTTATTCCGTGTCAGACACTTTATGAAGCACCGGAGTGATTTGCTCTTTCCCTGTAATTAGGCACGGCGCAATTACCATCTAATTCAAGTTCAAGCTCCGCGTCCTCGCGACCTTCCCGGCCTCAGCATCGTGTCCCTGCTTGTCTCTCCAGGACCCCCTGATGTCACCTCTGCCCCGTGTCTGCTCCTCCTGAGAGGAGAGGGGCACCGAGGGGCTGGTGGAGGACAAGGCACGCAGCCACTCCCCCCAAATTCCACCCAGCTAAATGTGACGCCAAAAGCCTCAAGCCAGATTTGGGGCACCCCTCCAGGAGGGTGACAGCTCCCAACACAATGCTCCTGAGCATCCCAGAGCCCTTGGGATTTCGGGGTGAGGGCTGCCCCCAGCACACAGCCAGGCCCTGCCCACACACCAGCCAGCTGCCACTTTGTCCCCTGTAGTGTCATTTTAAATTCCACAGGACATATTTAACACATCCATGTCACGCCCTCGGTTCCCATTCCCGCAGGGACAACAGCACAGAAACATCAATTAAAAAAAAATCCTACAAAGGCTTTTTTTGGGGAAAAAATGGAACACAGAGAGCGAGAGCCTGGATGACTGATCAGCAGCCCTTGTACCTTCCCAGCATGACACCGGGATTCCCCCTCCCCTCCTGGAGCCACATCTCCTCCTGGAGCATCCCAAAACCGCCGGCCGTGCCAGGCCCCGGTGGCACCGGAGTCCCCGCAGAAGGCTGCCCCCCCTCTCCTCCCAGCAGCTAATTAATCCTGCTGCTCAGGCAGAGCTCATTAGTGCTGGTGCAGCGCGGGGCTGCTCTGGCCAGCCGGCACGGCCGCCCTTCCCTGCAGACAGCAAGGGCAGAGCCAGGGGCCAGCGGGCACCGCCGCTGCTGCGCCACGCTTGCCCTGGGCTCTGCTTGGTGGCCCTTCCTGCAGGCTGGTGGCGTTTTTCCAAGCTTACAGCATAGGAAAAAAAAAGCCAAATGGGGGGAAAAAGAAAAGAGAGGGGTGAGGAGGTGGAGGAAAGCCCCCCCCAGCGTGAGCGGGAGGAGCAGCGGCCAAGGAAAGCAGAGGAGTCAGCCAAGTGCCTCGCTCCGTGGCGGCAGGGCGCGAGTGGGCCGCCCTGCAAATGTTTTGAATTTCCAAAACAGAAGGGAGAAGCCAAGAGCTGCCGAGTTCCCCCACAGGCCAAGAAGGACAAAGGGCATCCCTGTGTGCTGGAGGGGAGGGCGGGCGCCCGGCACCCCCAGGATGGGCCAGGTCAGGGATGTGGCACAGGGCGCTCCCAGCTCAGCTCTGATTGCATCCAGGGAGAGGAGAGGAGAGGAGAGGGGCAGCTCCGGGTGAGGTGGGCACTGGCACACGGGGATGATGGGTGGCTGGGATGGCATGTGCACCCACAGGGACAGCCCCGAGCAGAGCCCGGGGTGATCCAACACCTGCAAAAAGCCCCCAGCTCCCTGTCCTGGCACAGCAGGAGCCTCGCAGCTCCCATCCTCCTGGGAACCCAGCCGCTTCAAGAGCCAAACATGCTGGAAAAGCCCCGAAGCTGGCGTGCTAGAGGCTCCCCTTGCTGCAGGAGAGGCCGATCCAGAAGGAAATCCCAGTGCCCACCCCGGCTGCTGGCAAGGATGTGAGGATGCTGCATGGGTGGTCCAGCCCCTCTGAGTGATCCCATCCCACAGGGCGCTGCTGTGCCCCAAAAAGCAGAGCCAGCCCCATAAGGAAGCTGGGAGATGGGGCAGCATCCATGGGAATGCCAGCAGCACAGGCCCCACGCTGGTGGGGGACCCCCCACCCCTCCCTCCCCTGCAGATTATAACCTCACACAGATTATAATCTTAAATTATTAATCCCCAACAAATCCAAACCCCATCTGCCTAATCCTGCCCCCTCCCCCCAGCATAAACCCCTTCCCAGGGGGATGGGGGCAGCGGGGCTGCCTGGATGCCAGCCCTGCTACCGAGAGGGGTGGGAGAAGCCACGGGGGGAGCCCCCCCAGGCACGCTGGGAGCAGGCAGGGAGACAATATCGGGCCTATGCGGCCCCCTCGCCGCCAGATGTGTGTTAATAAGGCAGCTGCCCCCTAAGCTAATAAGGTCACTTACTGGCTCCAGCAAGACGAGAAAACAAGCAGGGGCTTGGCTGCGGTACAGCCTGACTTGGCACCCGCCGCACGCCGGCTTCCTGAATTCTTGCCGCTTCCAGAACAGCGCAACGGGGTGGAAAAAGCAGAGAGAAACCTCCCCGGCCCCCCCAAAAAGCACCCCCGCGGCCCACCCGCCTCCAGCACCCAGCATCCCCCCCGTCCCCGTGCCCGGCTGTCCTGACCCCACCGCGGGGTTTATTCCTGAGGGAAAACCTCGTGGAAAAGCTGGGAGAGGGGGGGGATTCCTGCAGACTTTCCCAGCAGCCCCCCCCAGCCCCGGCCCCGCTCCCTCCCTCGCCTGCCCCCGATCATGGCGCCTACAACTCCCTTTGTTTTAATATTCTAAAGCGAGCCAGATGCCGGCTTTAATCCCCTCAGCTGGGGAGGATTTGCAAACACATTAGGAGGCAGAGGCGGCCCCGGCCCCAGGCCCAGCCCCACGGCGGCCCTGAGCCCCATCTGCCGCCCCGGGAAGGGGATCCCGGCCCCTAATTGCCTTCTCATGTCGGGATTAGGGGCTGACAAGGTGTCCGACATCGGGGACACGAGCATCCCCTGCCTCCCGTCCCCGGGAGGGCCCTTTGGTTTGCTGGGCAGAGTTTGGGGGCTTTGTCCTGGTGGCACCCCTGGTGCCAGGGGGTGGGGGAGGCGTGGATGGGTCCTGCAGGGTGGTGGGCGCTCAGGAGAGGGGCAGAGGTCGGACTGCAGCTCCCCTGAACGGGGGGTGATGGATGGTGTGTGCGTCCCAGTGGTGCAATCTCAGCTGCCAGAGCAGAGCGGGACAGAGCACATCCCTGCTGGACATTGGGGTGTTCTGGGCACAGCTCTGGGGTCCTTCCTGCAGCTCTCCCAATCCCTGGTGGATGTTGGGGTGTTTTGGGCACAGCTCTGGGGTCCTTCCTGCAGCTCTACCAATCCCTGTGGACATTGGGATGCTTTGGGCACAGCTCTGGGGTCCTTCCTGCAGCATGAACAGGGGAAGGGGCTTCCATCCTGACCTCCAGCACCACCAGCTCCTGCTCTGCTGCTGCCCCTTCCCCTGGGACTCAGCGAACGAGGCTGAGACTGAACAGGGACCGGCAGCAGGAGCGAGAGCAGCCAGATCCCGCCGGAGCAGCTCCGAGCGCATCCCATCTGTCCCACAGCATCCAGGCCAGCTCCCCTGCACCACAGCCCCGGCTGTCCCAGCACAGTCAGACCCTTTCCACAGTCAGGAGGGGGCAGTGGCCTCTCCAAAGCGGGGAGAGGCAGCAGCAGAGCCCCAGGGGCCGGAGGGTGACAGGAATGTGATGCTGGAGCGATGTCCCAACCCCACAACATCCCAAACAAGGAAACAGCTGCCACACTTGCTGCCCCAAAAACCCCCTCCTCACCCAAGGGTCAGCTCACAGCTCACCCTCACAGCTTCCCAAATGCTGGGGGTTCCTTCCAGACCCCCAGTCCAGGCTGGACTTTGTGGGGGACCCCAAAGAGCTCGCAGCCCTGCAGGGGTGACCCCGTACCCCTCCAAGGATCTCCACATCCTCCCCTGCACATCCCAGTGCTGCCTGTGCCCACAGGAGGTTCCTGCTGCAGCTTCCCCAGAGAAACAGCTCCAGGAGCACAGAATCTTCCTCAGCTACCCCAGACCCCATATTCTAACTGCAAAAGCAGCAGGGCTTTTTTTTTTTTTTTTGAGGGTGGGGTTTTTTTGGGGTTGGTTTTTTTTCTTTTTTGTTTTTTGGTTTTTTTGGTGTGTTGTTTTTTTTAAGACCAGGATCTCCTCCACAGCACTTAGCAGCCAGGAGTTCCGAGGGAGCAGAGCTCAGTGCTTTAGAACGACGCCTCATTTGCCAAGAAATAATCCCGAGGAGGAAAAAAAAAAAAACCAAACCCCAACAAAAACCACCAACTCAAAAAACACCCAAAAAACCCAGACTCAGAAGATAATTAACTCCACAAAGCAGCGACCCTGAGTAGCTCAAATCTTCGCTGTAACTCCCCAGCCTCTTCTCCAAGGAATTATTTCTTCCTGTCTCCAGCACAACAGCACCAGCACCCAGAGGCCTGGGGATTTTATGGGGTTGTGTGTGTCCCCCAAACCCTGCAGCCAGCTTTGCCCCCACCCAGGCAAGCTGGGGGGCCCAGTCTCACATGAGACCCGACATCTCTGAGCAATGGGATCACTCCCCATGCCTGTGGAGGGTGGGAATAGGGGCACTGAGGATGTGGGGCTCCACTCTTGAGGGGATGGAGGGGGGAAATGGGTGCTGCTGGCCACCAGCACCCCCTGGCAGGGAAGGAGCCACTTTTCAGGTTCCTCCCTGCAGACAAACAGCAGGAAAAGGCAGGACAGACACCCTGGGGGTGCATTTTACCTCTCCCATTCCCTCTCCCACCTTCAAGTCTGGCAGAAGGGATGCTCCGCCAGAAGCTGGCCCGAGTGACCCCGGCAGCATCACACCCCTGGCAGCATCACCCCTGCCCCTTCCTGCCCCTCTCCAGGGAGGGGAAGCGAAGAGAGAAGAGCTGAGAAAAAGCAGTGCAGAGCCAGCCCTTCCCCCGGCATCCCCCTTCCCCTCCTGACCGCAGAAAGCCAACATCTCCCCGCGCCCCTGCAGCCAGGGGATGGGAATGTGGAAGCAATTGCACTTGGCAAGGCAGCAACAGTGAGTCAAAAACAGTTGTTTGGCTTGTCAGCCACCCAGGCCCTGCAGCACTCTTGTTTTCCTTCGCCTGCCTTAACCCCTTCCAGCCCCACGCGCTGCTCCCAGCAGGAGCCACAGCCCCCAGCCCCGCCGTGGAGGGGAGAGGGGAGATGGGGAGAGGTCAGATCACACGGCCCTGCTCCCAGGAACTCCCAGAAATGGGAGAATGGGCAACCCTCCGGCAGGAAAGGCTGCGGGGAGAGGGGGCACTGAACCTGCCGTGGTGCTGGGAGCTGCCGTGGGGCACAGGGCTAGCCCAAGGCCACCAAGGATGCCCGGTGGTCCTGGAGCATCCCACCCACTGGCCCCAGGAGGGGCAGAGAGCTCCTCGTCCCTGCCACACAGAGCACCCAGCTGCCCCTTGGCAGGCTGAGGGGACACGGCCACGTGTGCTGGGGACCCTGTGCCACCCCAGGTGGTCAGACCCCCCCCCGGGCAGTGCCAGCCTGGTGGCACTGGGTGATTCAAAGCCCCCCATCCCATTTACAGGCGTTTAGCACATCCCAGGCTGGCTCCTCCAGCCCCTTCCCTGCCGGCCATATGGCAGCGAGGCCAGGAACACAGCCAGAGCCAGCACGGGCTGCAGCAGGGGCTCTGCTCCACGCCCAGCTCGCCCCTCACACCCCACGCGGGGGTCCCACACTGCTGAGACCCCAACTCCTCCAGGCTGCCACCCATTCGGGGCAGGGTAAGGGGACACCGGGATCCATCCATGCCCTCCCCACCATGGAGGGACAGCCACAGGGGTCAGGGCACGGGTCAGGGTATCCCGCCCAGCCACGTCCCACATTCCCCCCAGACCGGTCCCAGAGAAGACAGACACGAGGAGAGAGGCCAGGGATGGGGGTTCTCCCTCTCCCCACTGGGCACAACCCCACTGCACCCCTCCAGCACGCGGCGAGGGCACGGCTGGGGAAGAGTTAAACCCTCTGGAGCGCCTGGAAGGGGAGGAAAAGCGGAGGGCAAGGCTGAGCCCGCCGGGAGAGACAAAGCGAGGCGCAGGAGCCAAGAGATGAAGGCGAGGATGCGATAAGAGGGGAGCGGGGTGCGCGCCGGAGCGAGGCAAGGGAGAGGGAGGAGGAGGAGGAGGAGGAGGAGAGGTGGGTGATGACCAAAGTCATTGAACATTTTTTGGCACGCCTACCCCCGAGTATCCTGGCCGTTGGCCCAGCTCGGAGCTGAACTTAAACAAACTCCTGTTGCAGCCATCTGCTTGATTTTAAAATAAATCAAACAATCTGTTGAGCCGTGGGTGATCAAATTTCCATCTGTGCGGACGCCTGCTCGCCTCCTCGGAGCCTCCGCTTGCCTCTACCAGCCAAACACTCCTGGCAGCATGTGGCCTCCCTAATTCCTCCAGGAAAGGGAGAAACCGGACCTCCCCCTGCACCCCGGCCCCCTCCCGGCCCTGCCCCGCCACCCTCCTAACTCAAACCGAGTGCTATTTTTACAGCCGCCCACCGAACAGAGACACGGGTTTAAACGGCAGGAAAAAAACGGGGCTGGAGGGAAGATCCCAAGGGGGATGGAGCTCCTCCGTCGCTGCCCACGCTGGGGGGATTCCTCATCCTGTCTCCATCCATCCCACGGGCCTGAGGGAACGGGAAGGGAAAGGGCAGCGGCTGCTGGCCCCGGCCGGGGTGACTGCGGTGCAGAGGCCACGGGCTGGCCACAAATAGCAGCTGTGTGGCTGTCCCCAGGACAGGGACAGCGGGCACACGTCACCTCCAGGTGCCTGGGAGTGCCGAGCTCGCAGCCACCCTGCCCAGGCAGCCTGCTGGCCATCAAGTCCACCCAAAATCATCTCATCCTGAGGGCTCCCCCCCTCCTCTGGGAGCAGGGAATCCAAAGGGGGGGCAGCACCACTTGTATTTTATCCCAAATTCCCCAAAGTGTGGAAAGAGAGGTGGCATCTCCCTCCTCCACTGTCCCTTTGCACCCTGCTCGCCTGAGGGAGCAGCACCCATGACATCCTTGGCCCCAAAGCCCCCCTGAGGGGTCAGTCCCTTGTCCAGGGCAAGGACAAAGCCCTGCTGGCATCACCCCTGCTGTGCCATCCTTCCTTCTGCTGCGGGCAGAGGGCACGGCGCCAGCACAGCCAGAACTAGGGCAGCAAGGGGTGGGGCAAACACAGCAAAAGGACCAAAAGATGAGCAAGGAGGGAGGAAATCGTTGTGAATGAAGGAGAAGGAGCAGGGTGGGTAAAGGATGGAGCCCCATCCGGGCTCACTGGACCCCAGCAGCTCCGGTGGGGAAGGTCAGGGTGAGAGCACGGGCTGTCTGTGCGTGGGAAAGGGAGGAGGGACACCACAGCAGGATTTATTCCTCCTCCAGGGCTTCAGGTATTGGGGTGACGCTTGCTGAGGGTCCCCATGGCATGGTGGAAGCAGCAGCCAGGAAAAGGAGGTGCCCAGCACCCACCAGAGCCGTGCCAGGAGCCCGGGCCAGCGCTGCGGAACAAACCTCACCCGTGTGGGACAGTGCCAAGCCAAGAGCTGTCCTGGCCAGCCCAGGGCCAGCCTGGCCAAGCCACTCAGTGCTGGAAAGAACAGGGAGCAGGGTGGGGGCCACCCTGCTGCAGCCTCAAATGCTTCCCAGCGCCAGCTTTTGGGAGGGGCTGTCCAGCCCCAGGCACACAGCAGGCAGCACCCAGGCTCCAGGATCAGCAGGAGAACGGGGAGATCAGCGAGGGAAAAAGAAACTGGAGTGAGTGATACAGCAGCTGGGGGGATCCCAGTGCCACGAGGGGACAGCCCCACTGGAAAATCTGCTCCTGGGGATCCACATCCCCGAGCTCAGGCGGTGGCTGAGGTGGGGAGGTCCCTCCAAATGCTCCTCGTGGAGTAAAATCCAAGCAGAGCCCTGACAGGATGCACAGCAGGGAGCAGGTTACACAGCACAAGCAACAGCGGGAAGGGTAGGAAAAGAAAAAACCAACACAACACCAAACCCCTTTTTGGAAGAGGAAAGGGCTGACAGGACCTGGCTGAGAAGCAGGAGAAAGCCCAGATTTCCCAGTTACTGTGCAGATGTTCTGGACTGAAAACAGAAGACGGCAGGAGCGAATTCATCTCCCCCTCCAGAGACGCCGCAGCCGGAGCATCTGGACTGTGTCTGCAGGCAGCAGAGCCCGCTCCCCCGGGCCTGGGAGCCCCACAGGGGACAGCTGGGACACCCTGGAGTCCCACAGGGGACAGCCAGGACACTCCTGGAGCCCCACAGGGGACAGCCAGGACACCCCTGGAGCCCCACAGAAAACAGCTGGGACACCCCTGGAGCCCCACAGGGGACAGCTGGGACACCCTTGGAGCCCCACAGGGGACAGCCAGGACACCCCTGGAGCCCCACAGAAAACAGCTGGGACACCCCTGGAGCCCCACAGGGGACAGCTGGGACACCCTTGGAGCCCCACAGGGGACAGCCAGGACACCCCTGGAGCCCCACAGAAAACAGCTGGGACACCCCTGGAGCCCCACAGGGGACAGCCAGGACAGCCCCGGGGTGCCCACCCCCACCAAGAGCAGGGCCAGCAGGGACAGCCCAGCCCTGTCCCCACACCAGGTTGACCTTGGCAGCGCTGCCTCCAGGGAGAACTGAAAGGCCTTGTCTTCCCAGTGTTTTCACTCTGGGATAACTGCTGCTGCCTGCTCCCAGAGCTGGGGGGAGCGATGGGGAGAAGAAAATGCAGTGAGGACAAGGAGGGGGGCAGGAGACGTCCATCCATCCATATATATATATTAAAAAAAAAAAATATATATATATATATAAATATACACTTATTCCTGGCCAGGATAATACCTGGAATCATCAGCACTTGATCATCACTCGATGTAAAGCTTCAGGGCCTTTCCAGAAACATGCTGGAAGCAGCCTGAAGGTGATGGTGGCAATTTGCTGTGTGCCCCACACCCTCAGCCGTCTGTGTGTCCCTCCCTCCCGGGTCTGTCTGTCCCACCGTGGCTGCAAAACACTGAGTGAGAGCCCAGCGTCCTGGCTGTCACCAAGATGTTCCCGGCTCCAAGGTCCCTCCCTGGTGTCCCCAGAGACAGGAGTGGCTGCTGGTGGCCCCTCAGATCTGTCAGATGAAGCACTCCCCATTTCCAAGGAGGGGCAAAGCTGGGGAGGACAATTAAAACCATTTTGGAGGCTCAGCTGCACAGAGCTGAAAGCTCTCCCTGCAGGGAGTTGTGGCAGAGCCTGGGCTGTGCCACGGGATGCACATCCTGCAGGGATGGGCGCCCACAGTAGGAATCCCCAGCCCCAAAACAGCAGTGCTGGGGACACTCTGGGTGACAGCATGCCAGGACACAGCGCCACGGGGGTCACGGAGGGGCTGGAAGCCTGGGAGCAGTCCAGGCTCCTGCCCTTTGGCCAGGGGAGGCAGCTGTCCATCCCAAACCAAGGGGGCATGCCCCTGGCTGCGGGGTGGCCACCACCCCTCTCCCATCAGGACCTTCCCTCCCACCCCAGCTGGGTCTCAGCCTTGTTTCAGCTCTGATGTGGAAAACAAAAACTCACTGGGAGAGAGCAAACCAGACCCTGCAAGCCCTGCTGCCCTCTTCACATCCTCATGGGGGTGCCGGGACCCTCCCCACATATTCCTGGTCAAAACCAGCCCCAAAACCCAGCTGCCCACCCCTGCCAAAGCCTGGCTCTGCCAGGATACCAGGGCAGGCAATGCTGGAATGGAACAACCCTTGGTAAATCCTGCAGCAGGTCCTTGGGCCACCGGGAATGGCCCATCCAGCACTGCTGCTTGGATAGAGCCACCAAAACAGAACGTCTTGGGAATTCTCCAGATGGAGGGAGCTCCTACACCTGCACCACCACAGCCCTGGGATGGGATGGGGTGGGGTGGGATGGGGTGGGATGGGGTGGCAGCCACGGGCTCGCTGTGCCCCAGTGCAGGTCACGGCACGCCCGGCACAGGCACCTCTCTGGCAGGTTGCAGAGGGAAAGCCGGGGCAGCTGCGGCTCCAAGCACGCCAGCTCCGTGGGTAAACAGATGACTTCAGTCTCCTGAGAGCTACTGAAGCCCGGCAGCACTCGTGCTAACGTGGAAGAGGGGAGGAAAAGAAGGAAACCAAAGAGGGAGAAGCAGCGTCATACCCAGGCCAGGCTGCAAAGCACACCCAGGTAACGTCGCCCTTCTCCCAGCCCAGCCAAAAACCCACCCTGGAGCCACCGCCTTCATCCCTGCCCCGCTACCGAAGATCCAGCAGGGAAAAAGGAGTCACACAGCAGCCAGAGCAGCTGCTCCAGGCTGTTTATCCAGCCAGGGCACGGCTGGCTCGCGTGCGCCGGGGAGAGGCCGCAGCAGCTGCTCGCCCAGCACCGGGAGCAAACCACGACCTGCCCGCAGCAGCCTGGGCTGGCACCGGGGCTCTGGCACCCTCCCCACGGCCCGGGGAGGGCAACCAGGCCGGGATGGCCGGGAGCGATGCCTTTGGCACGGGAGCAGCCCCGCGGTCCCCGCGGCGCAGCTGGCACGTGCCACCGCCAGCAGCCAAGGCACGCCCGAGCCACCGCTGCCACCCGCCTTGGCGGTGGGGACTCAGGGCTGTCACAGCCCTGGGATGGGGCCCGGGGGAACTGTGCTGCTGGAGAGGCTCCTGCCGCCAGCTGCTCCCGGCGGAGGAGAGCCCGGCACGGCTGGGAGGCTGCCCCAGCTCCCAGGGATGCTCCTCCTCGCCATCTCGCTGGATTTGCACCCAAGTCCCCACCCTGGCAGTTGCCAAGGAGGGCAGTGTCCCCTCGACACACCAGAGGGACATTTTCATGCCATCCCTTCCAGGCCAGGATGGCACCATGTGGCACAGGCATTTTGCTGCAGGGAGGAACATCTGGGCAGATGCTGTCCAGCAGCACAGGACCGTCTCCAAAAAAGGAGCCAAAGGTGCCATCGGGGAGTAAACAGAGCCCTCCCCACCCCAAAAACCAGCATGGGAATGGATCCTGCAGCCAGAGAGGTGTAAACAGGCTCCTGGCAAACCAGCTGTGCCCAGTGCCCCAAAACATCATCCCCAAAACCTGCTCAGGAGATGGAGACGGCTCCTTGCCACTCAAGCGGAGTGACAGGGGTGTCAGGACAGGACCCAGCTGGTATCTTTGGGGGTTGAAAAGCCAGCTCCTGCCATTCCTGATGTACTTGGAAAACCAGGCACCCACGCTGCTGTGCAGGGAAGTCCCTCCTCGCTGGGAAGCGGCCAAGGAGCATCCCAGGCTGCCCTCTGCGACCGAGCTTCCCGGACGGCTGAGAAAGGCCAAGTGTCTGGACAAAACATCTGTCCTGCTGCAGCAGCCAGAGCCGTCCAGCCGTCCCTTTACCCCATCTCCCGACTTGGCTGCGACTCCAGAGGATGCTCTGGCGGTTGCAAAAGCATTTTCACTGCATGGGGTGAGAGTGGAGCCGGTCCCTCTCCCCAGGGTGCCCACAGGGGGTATTTCGAGGGGTGCAGCACACTGTCAGACCAGCGTTTTAGGCAGGTGCCTGCTCGAGCTGCCAGTCCTGCAGTGCTGCTGCTTTTGGGAGAGGCAGGGAGAAAGCAAAGAGCAGGGAGGGCAGGGTGAAAAATAAATATATAGCAGCCAGCTGGTGAGCTGTGGAGTCAGCACGAGGTCTGCAGGACACGGCGCTGGCAGCGGCGCGGGAGCCCTGGAATTTCGGACAGCTGGTCCTGCAAGGTCAGCCCGGCCAAAGCACAGACCCCTGTGCTGCTCCCCGCAGCGTGGCTGAAGGACAAACACCCCACGGGGACAAGCCACCACCCCAGGGGGTGACTCTGACACGGGCAAAGTGTCAGGTGAGGATGAGGAGGGACAGCCAGGTGCGAGTTCCCGCACAGCACAGCAGCCCTGACCTCAGGGGCAGGAGAAATGCCACAGCGCATTTTCCCCGTGTTGTTTCTTTGTTTGCCATCTGGGAACACGATCCCGAGGGAGGCCGTGCCCCGAGACATGAAGTCATATCATGATTATATTGCCACCTCCACGCCGGGATTGAGATCTCATCTGAAAATGCCAGCCCGGGTCGGTGCTGGCTGCAGCAGCTGCTTTGCTGAAAGGCAGCCTAGGCCTCACTAAAAACAACTTCACATGCTGCACACTGAACAGGTTTATCCCAGTGAAGTTGGCTTAAATTGGCCCGATTCTGCTCTGAATCTGCTGGCATTCGTGATGGCAAAAATTGCCACAAGCACAGATAGAACCACCAAAACCAGCCCAAGCTGGAAGCCAAAAGATTGAGATGAGTAAAACCAGCTCTGGTCCTTATTTAAGGGATGAGGAGGAGCCAAATGCAGCCTGTGCCACCCCCCTGGAGCCCACACATGATGCCTGGGGTGGGGACACAGAGGTGCCTCCAGCTTGGCCAAAAAAGCACCACCACCCAAAACGCTGCCAGTGGCCAGAAGGATTTTGATTTCCTTCAAAATCCATCAAAGATGCAAAGGAGGCAGAGGTGCCTGGGGCTCTTCCTACATGGGTCTCTTAATTCTCATGCTGCAGTGCACCCAAATATCCCATAATTTGGCCTGGTGCAATGCAGGAGGAGGGCTCAGGCATCACTCCCCGCCTTCTGGGTTTGTTTTCCTGGCATCCAGGAGCTTTGGCTGCTGCTCAGCACCAGTGGGACAAGGTTTAGTGGAGAACACAAGAGCTCTTTGATTTTTGCCCAGAACCCTTTTCGAAAGCCAAAAGGAAAGTGCCCACCAACAGCTGTCAGCCCGACGCAGCGATTTGGAAACGCAGCCGTGACCTTTGGAGCTGGGAACCTGCAGAAGGGGCCAAACCTCCAGCTGAGCCAACAGCACTGCTGGCAATTAGTAAATACAGTGAACTCAGCCCCTGGGGCACAGCCCCACACCACCAGCCCCAGGTGTGCTCTGGAAAGTGGGAATGGAGCATGGAAAACACCGTGTGATTCCCAGAAACCGGCCTGAGGAGCGGCAGTGAAACCCAGCTGCCCCCGAGGAGCACCATGCCACGCAGCACCAAAGGAAACTGGACACAGAACCACAGATTTGTTGGGGTTGGAAAAGCCCCCCAAGATCACTGAGTCCTACCGTTCCCCCAGCACTGCCGAGGCCACCAGTGACCATGTCCCCAAATGCCACATGTTCTAAATCCCTCAGGGAACGGCGACTCCATGACTGCCCTGGGCAGCTGTGCCAGAGCTTGATGACCCTTTCAGTGGAGAAATTTTCCTTAATATCCAACCTGAGCCTGCCCTGCCCAGCCTGAGGCTGTTCCCTCTGCTCCTGTCCCTGTTCCCTGGGAGCAGAGCCCGATCCCCCGGCTGTCCCCTCCTGTCAGGAGTTGTGCAGAGCCACAAGGGCCCCCTGCGCCTCCTCTGCTCCAGGCTGAGCCCCTTCCCCAGCTCCCTCAGCCTTTCCTGGGGCTCCAGACCCTTCTCACCTCCCTCAGCCTCTCCTGAGGCTCCAGACCCTTCCCAGCTCTGCTGCCCCAATGCTGAGGCCTGGGGACACCACTGGTGACCGGCCACAACTGGATGTGTCCCCGTTCCCTGCCACTCTCCGGGCCCAGCATCCAGGCAGTTTTTTACCCACGGAACAGCAACCCATCCAAGCCACGAGCAGCCAGTTTCTCCAGGGAAATGCTGTGGGAAACGCTGCCAAAGCCTTTACTAAAGTCCACACAGACAGCACCCAGAGCCTTCCCTCACCCAGGAGCGGGTCACCTTGTCACAGGACATCAGGTGACAAGGACCTGCCAGTCATGAACTCAGGTGGGCTGGGCCTGATCACTTGGCCGTCCTGAACAGCTGCCCTCGAGCTATGGCAGGATTTGAGAGCTTTCCAGACACCTGGAAGTATTTCCAAAAAGTTGTATTTAAGGAGAAAAAAGCAGAAAACCTCAAGAGGAGTCACTCTTACAGGTACAGAAGTGCAGAGAGAGCAGTGGAAGGCGAAGATGGGAAGAGCTGGAAGACAGGGGAAGCTTTTCCTGGTGAGCACAGGACACCGAGAACGCCAGACAGGCTGAGGACAAGCAGCCCTTGAGCTGGGAATGCATCACTTCACCCCTGTGGAGAGGGCTGGAGAGCCTAGGGGTGACCTGAGAAGGCACAGCCAGCCAGGAACAGGTCACTGTCACCTCTGGGAAGCAACCAAACCTGGGCATGTTGTGGCTCATTCAAAGCCATCGCTCTCACCAGCGGCTGCTCGAGGAACTGGCTCCTCCTGGGATGGACACACAGGCAGCTTACCCAGATCAGCAGGAGGAGACATCCCACCTGGAGACCCCAAAATCAGAGCCCAACACCAATGAGTGCACTGATCTACACGGCTTCCCTTTGCAAGGGGCACAGCTGGAAAGAAAATCCATTTTCACGGTGCGCATCTGGGGACCAAGGGTGACAAGGCAAAGGATGCCCGAGCCAGATGCCCTTTCCACAGCCAGCTCTGCCTTTTCTTCTTGGAGGGGAGAACCCAAACCCACCCCACACGTGCCAGCCACAGCAGGGTTCTGCAGAGCTCACCTCCAGGAGATCCTCCTGCAGATCCTCAGGCAGCACCACTCCTCCCTGGAGCACCTCTTGTTCCACTGCTCCCCACCTCCAAACCAGCAGCAGAGGCACCACCCATCCAAAATATCGCTGGCTCCTCCCTCCTGACAAGCCCCAGGTGAGGGGGTCCCTCCTCAGCACTGTCACAGAGAGGACCTTAGCCCCATCCTGCTCTTGCTGCCCTGCTAGAAGAGGGAGATGTGGGGGTCTCTGGTGGCTTTGGGGACATTGACCTCAAGCTTTGAGCCATTTGTGTCACCCATACACAGGCAAGACAGCAGCGCACCACAGCTGCGTGCAGGGGATGTGAGAAAAAGCAAGTGCAGTCCAAAAATGAAGTTGCAGAGCTGAAAGGAGAACTGGGGAGATGATTTTAATCGCTCAGGCTCGTTCCCTCCAGCCTGGTCCCGTCGGAACGGGGACCTGGGTTTCACACAAGAGTGAAAGGCTCATCTGGGGTGACTTTCAGCAGCAAGCATGGCTGAACAAGGGTACAGCTAAATTAACTGAGTGCCCTACCCAAGCATTAAGCCGTGTTTTAAATAACCTTGACATCTGTGAGGTCTCAGCCTGCTGGAAAGCATGTGGAGACAGGGAGGGAAAATGCGCCAGGACCTTCTGGCCAGCCAGAGTCCCCACCAGGACACGGCAGAGCCCGGCCACCATGTCCCCAGACAGCTCTGCTGTGCCTCCTGCCACCAGCCCCCTGCAGCAGCCCCTTAATTGGCTCATTAGCAAAGCTGGGAACAAGAGCAGGAACCCAGTAGTGTCCCTTCCCCGGGACAGACTCTGTGTCCTCCTGGGAGCTGGGGATTGGGGACAGTGGGGACAAGGGCTGGTGTGCCTGAAAAATGCTGGGATCTGGGGAGGGTCACTAAGGAACCCCACAGGAAGCACCCAGAGCATCCATCTGTGCTGGAACAGAACTGCTGCTCATGATGTCCCCATGAGGTGGCCTGGGGACACCGGGAGGGCAGAGGCCTGAACAACCAGCTGGGGACATGCAGGTGATGCCCAATCATCAGCTGCACCCACCTGGGCTCTGCTGGGGCCCTCAGCACCACCCCCGGCTCAGCACCACGGGTTCCTCGCCTGGCCACGAGTCCTCCATGGCCACCAGCACCTCGCAAATGCCACCAGACCTGTGACCATCACAACCCACCCAGCAACCACAAAAATAAACCACCTGTGCCCACAAATGACCCAAAATGATGTCAGGACCATCCAGCTCAGGCTGACAGACCCGGGGGGAAACCCCCCCAAAAGAAACAGCGTCCAGAGGATTCCCAGCACCGGTGCCAACCCAACCTCCTGTGCCATCTTGGCACCCTCCAGGTGAATGCAGCTCCTGCCTGGTGGCTTTCCAAGCAGTGTCCCCCCCAGCTGAGGAGCCAGCACAGCTGAACGGGAAATTACATTTGAAAGCAGCCAAGGGAGAGCGACAGGAGAGAAAAGGAGCGCTGTCTTGGAAGGGCTGGTTTACATTTCTAAAGAAAATGCCAGCGCCTCAGAGAGCTGCAGGGTTCTGGCTATGGATGGAGCTGAAAGGCTTTGAAAATGACCTCGGGGATTTGGGATGTTGGCATTTGACAGAGCCCAGCCTGGGGCCTGGTTTGGTGACACAGAGCGGTGGCTCTGCAGAGCTCCCACAAGCTGGAAATTTGGGAGTAAAAGCTGTTATTTTCCCATCCCACGAGAAAGAAAAGCTTGGGAGGAATAAACTTTTGTTCTGCCATGTGCTTTTGAGGTGATGCCCTCAAAGCAACCTGTCTAACCCCAGGGGGAGCCACAGAAAGGAGCAACTGGGGAATCTGGCAGCACCTGGGCGATGGCACCCGTGACACCCCTCAGGGTTGCAGGGTTTTTGGGGAGCCCCCACTGCAGGAAAACCAGAGCAGCATGGGTGGGGGGAACCCAGCCCTGTGCTCACCCATCAGCTGTGGGAAGAACCGGGGCTTCTCCAAGGGAAATCCCTTCATTACGGCACCTTGTAAAACTGGGGATAAGTTGGGAAGTTTCCTACAGAGCCCATGAGCTCCTTCCAGCTTCCCAAGGATGCTGCCATGGAGGGCAGGCCAGGCAGCCCTCCCAGCCCTCTGGCACCTCTGAGCACCCCTGATGGCAAGCGGGACAGGACGGGGATTTCCTCTGTCCTGGCTCCCACCTCCCCCGTGCGAAGCTGCCAACAACACAGACACTTCTGGAACGGGACAGCTCTTGGCTCTTCCCACCTCCTGGAAGGGTTTTTATCTGTTCCTTCGCAGCCTGACAGCTCCAAAAGTTCATTGCTAAAGGCACCCCATCCATTAGCATTCGCCCCCAGGAACCAGACCCAAAAGAAGAGCATCCATCTATGTCACCGCTCCAACTCCTCCTGGATTCCAGAGGTGGGAAGCGCTGGGAAAGGAGGGATGGGGTCCGGGCCAGCTGCCTTACCTTGGGGACGAGAGACGGGGGTGCCACTGCCAGCAGCTCTGGCGGGGTCATGCTCTTGCCAGCCAGGACCACGGCCCCGCACTCGGCACAGGCGCCGATGGTCAGCTGCTTGCCATCGTCCACCAGCAGGCTGTTGGCCACGCGCAGGGTGTAGAGGAAGACGGGAAGTCTGGCCACTTGAACCGCTTTTAATCCAAGGCATCGCTTCTTCTCCTGCCGGCAGAAGAAGCAGACGAAGGTCTCCACTTTGTACTGCCGGGACCAGGCGCTGCTGGGGTGGTGGGAGTTCCTGCCCTCGTGCTGCAGCCACTGGCCCAGCAGGTCGTGGTAGCACAGGATGCAGGTGGCCACCAGCCCGGTGGAGTCGGCCGGTCTGGCCCGCGGGGCGGGCGGGTAGACCGTCAAGAAGGGGAAAAAGGGCTCCTTCTCCCCAAATCGCCCCGGAGGGTTGACGTTGAGCTGGAACTCTTTGCCAGCTCCCAGCTCGGCCCCGCAGATGTAGCAGACAGAGGTGGGACCGGGCTTGATGACAGCGGGGTGGCCGGCGAGGTCACCAGCGGAGAAGACCTGGTGGTACCTGCCCAGGAAACTCTGCACGGAGGAGATGAGCTCCTCGTTGTGACAGGCCCTGTACATGGCCCACAGGTCCTGCAGCACCCCGAAGCACTTGCGGCAGCTGCTGACCTCCCAGTGCTTGTTCAGCCCCTTGGCGCCGGGCGGGCAGGGCAGGAGGCTGAGGAAGGGGAAATGCATCGTGCTCTTCGCGTTGCCGTTGGTGATTTTGGCCGCCACCGGCCTCGCCTCCTTGCCGCACTCCTCCCCGCAGAGGTAGCAAGCCTCGGGCACCGGCGGGATGCCCGTCCCGTCCT
Source organism: Irena cyanogastra (assembly GCA_013397155.1). NCBI lineage: Eukaryota > Metazoa > Chordata > Aves > Passeriformes > Irenidae > Irena > Irena cyanogastra. The sequence continues at coordinate 98,666 of VWZV01000277.1, forward strand.
CCTTCATCCCTCGGCGGCCCTTGGCGGGCACGGCCCCGGCGCTGAGGGGCACCACGTAGAGCCGCTGCAGCACGGGCACGTTGGCCAGCTCGAAGCTTTGCCACTGCTGCATGAGGGAGGCGAAACAGCAGGGACACACCAGGGTGCTGCCGGTGGGGGACAGCGGCTGGGCGCCCGGCGGGGGGCTGTGCAGCCACAGGAAGGGGAAGAAAGGTCCCGGCGAGTTCTTCTCCTGCTTCTGCACGTGGACGCGGTGCTGGGCGCCGGGTGCCAAGGGGCTGCCGCAGATGTAGCAGGCGGTGCCCGCTGCCCAAGCGGGCCGCTCGCTGCCTTCCTCCTCCTCCTCCTCGCTGGTGATGTTGATCTCGCTGTCCGAGGAGCAGCAGGGGGGCCCCCGCTCGCTCCCCGCCGCCGGGGGGGCCCGCGCCGCGCCGCCCGCCCCCTCGGGCTCCGAGAGGGGCTCGGCGTCGGAGAGCTCGGAGAGCTCGGAGCCGGCTGCCGGCCCTTCCTCCTCCTCCTCCTCTTCCTCCTCCTCCTCCTC
>VWZV01000277.1:107116-144378 GCA_013397155.1 Irena cyanogastra
GGGGGGGGGGAAAGGTTTATGCCTCCTTGGAGACCTCTTCAATAAAACGCATTCTGGCTCTTGGAGCGTCTGACTGCAAATCAGGTTCCAGCCGTTCCCTTCCTGTGCCGACCTGCTGGAGTCGGCTGTTATTCTTGGCAGGGTGCCCCGAAGGAAGAAAAAAATCCCCCCCCAAGCTCCCAGCGGCTGGGAAATGCTGATGACATGACACCTTCCAGCATTCTTCAAGGTCAAGAGGGGAGGGAGGGAAATGAAAGGGGAGAGGGGTTTTTTTTTTTTTCTGTTGTTAGCATGGGTTATTGCTTGGCTCAGGCATTTCCCTTTGATGCTCGCTCCTTGTTACACAAGATGTTGCAGGCTCCCCGTGCCCTGGGTAAGAGCTCACCCTCTTCCCTGCTTCCCAGCAGTGGGGATCTGCATCCTGAGGGCATTTTGGGACCAGCACTGCATGGGCTCAGCTCAAACCCAAGCTGGTTTTAACCTGCACGTCTCAAGAGCGTCGCGTTTGCTGCATCTCATGCTGCCCCACAGAGCTCCATCCTCCAGGACACCCCCATGCCATCCAGAGCCTGTGGTTATTCCAAACCAAAATCTATCTCCCTGGCATCTCCCCCCAGCACTAGCCCATGGGGTTCCCCACAGAGAAAGCCCCGATCCCCCTGGCCAGCCCTGGGTGCTGCATCCAGCTGATAGGGACACGCAGCATCCTCGGGGGTCCCCTGCCCCCAGGACTCCTGCTCTGACAAATAAAACTTGGCACCTCTCTCCTTGAGATCCAACAAATCTCTGCTAATCCCCCCGCCCCCGGCTGCCAAATCCTCCTCCTCCTCCCCTCAGCCAAGGTGCAGAGCTCTTAGAGGCAAGCTGCACGCAACCACTAAACCTTGCAACAAGGAACAGCCATCCTCAGGGCACAGAGCATGAGTGGCAGCGCTGATGTCCCTCGTGGTGGTGACAGGGAGGCTGCTGCCCTCCTTGGAGAGGTTTTGGTTGGTGTCCCAGCTCAGGGCTGATGTGCTGCTGGAGCACACAACAGCTGTTTGTCCCTGTGGATGGATCCTTGGCTCTCCCGCTTTCCCAGACCACGTCGGGAGGAAGATCCAAAATGATCCAAGCACCGTGACAAAGAGAAGCAAAGCAGATGCCAGCAGGGGTGTTCAGGGACAAGAGAACCAGGCAGGGACAGTCTCACTGTGCGTGCAGGCAGGTTTGGGACGGGGTGACATCCCTGGACCCCTGGGAGCCCAGGGACATTGCTCACATCCCCACAAGCTGCATCACCACACCTGCGGTTCAGGATCTCCCTCAGGGGACTGAGCTCCTCCTGCTCTGTGTTCAGCTGAGCTCTCACTGCCACATAATCCCACGAGGCTGCCAAGGATCATCTTTGACATAACCCACCTGCACTGGGATCCCACTGCTTTCTTCACACACTTTTTTGGGGCCAGGGTGGGGCGACCTGGATCAGTTCAGGGCTAATGGGGCTCTCCTGTCCTTCTTGGGTTCTCAGCCCTCCCCCGAGGAATTACCCAATCCTGGGATTACCAGGACCACAACACCTGGGCTTGCCCCGGGGCTGGCTTGGGAAGGAGCTGTGGAGAGAGTCCAGGACCCCCCAGCATCCCTGCAGGTTCCCCTGGAAGCTGGTGCACGGCCGCATCCTGCCCCGAGGGCTGCAGGAGGAAATCCTGGAAGGCCATCTTACAATGCAGCCCTTCCTGTCCCCGAAGGACCGCCGAGCACGGAAAAGGCACCGCGGGCTCAGGCACCGGCCAGCCCCGGGGGGACGCGGTCCTGCCCCCCGGCACCTCGTCCAGCCCACCTGGGGCCACTTCCCGCCGGGCTCCGGGCCAGCACCGCTGCTTTGTCTCCAAAATCCAGCAACACAATGGGAGCAGCGGGGGCATTGCCCAGGACCCCGCTGGGGCAGCGACACGGGCACAGCCGGAGCGGCGCAGGGAGATGTCACCGGAGATGCTCCTCTGCACATCCCGACCTCCCGATGCCGATCCCTCCGCATCCCACCTGCACGGCAAAAAAAACCATCTCCTCAAGCTGCCCTCCTGCTCCTGCCCGCCCCGCGGTGCCCGCGGGGTCCCTCAGCCGGTGCTGGGGCCGGGTGGCAGCAGGTCACGTCCCCGGCGCGGTGGCAGGCTCCCGCGTTGTTGTCGCCGGTTGTTTTGCAGCGGGGAGGCCGCGGGGCCAGCTGGCTGCCGCCGGCCTGGAACAGCGTGGCCTATTTTAAACCGCTTGCACAAGGAGTCAGCAGCTCCAGCTCGGATTTTTTCCGAACTTTATTTGTCCAAGCGCTCCGCAGGGAAGGAGGGAGGGAGGGAGAGCAGGAGGTGGGGGAGCAGCTCCCGGCTTGTGCAGCGCCAGCAGCTCACCTGCCCCGCGGTGCTCTCGGTGGGATGGCACAGCCAGGATGCTGGAGCGGTCCCCAAATCCCCCGGGATGGATGGAAAAGCTGGAGATGACAGGGACAGAGCATCCAAGCCTGTAAAATGCAGCTGATACCTGTCCACAGGCTGAGCTGTGGCTCTCGGGAGCGTTCCCAGGGCAGGCAGCTCTGCTGTGCCAGAGGCTCCTGCCAAGCAGCCACCCCATGGGAACACCCACTGGGAGGCAGGATAAAATCCCAGCCAGACCCTGCTGGGAGCACCAGAAGAAGAAGGGACTGGAAAACTCTCCCACTCTCAGGATGGTCCCACAGCCCCAGCATGTCCCTTGTGACCCAGGCCATCCTGCTGAGGATGAAACACTGACTGTGCAGTGATTAAATATTGACAACTCTACATTAAAATCCCTTGTTTGTGCTTTTCCACATCAGACCACATCCACTACAAACTTTTTGGGAGGCCAACCCTTCCCCGAAGGTCCCAAAGGACCCAGAAACACAGAGCAGCAGTGCTCACAGGGAATCTTTTCCCTCACAGAAGACTTGATATTCCACAATGCAACCAGAGTATCCATCACTCAGGATTTTTTTTCCATGCTATTTTCTTTAGATCAAACTGCTAACTATACCTCTTTATGAAACAACTCCTTCTGCCTGGGCTGAGGTGAGCTCAGAAGATTCCTTTCCAGCTCCTCTCAGAAATCCAGCAGCTCTCACAAGGGTCAGCAGCCAAAATGATGTAAAACATGATTTCCTAACCCTGCCGGTGGGAAATCACTGGAGAACAGAGGGGATGACTACGGTTTAAAAAATTTAATTGTGCTCAAAGGTTTCTTTTTTTTTTTTTAACTGCTTCCCCAAAGAAGTGGGAGTTGCTGTGGCCAGTAGAAATAAATTTCCTTTTCCAGAGCCACCAGAGCCTTTGCACACTGGGGAGGGACTGAGCTTCTGCTTGGGGGGACCTGGCCTGTGCCGGGGGTCCTGGAGCACGTGTTCTGTAACTGCTAAACCTCCCAGCTCACAAAACCTTCTTCTTGGGCTTTAAACTCTTGGCTGGAGGCCCTTCCGAGCTTTCGAGTTTGAAGAACAGCCCAACTCTTGGAAGAAAAGGCAGGGGGAAAAGTTATCAGCTGTTGAGTGCTAGCTGGATGGGACAGAGCCGCCGAGCCGTGCGCCCGCCGGCCGGGGGGACTGCCCGCAGCTCCACGGATGTCACGCTGGCCCGAGGCAAGATGTTTATGGCCCTGGCTGGAAGCCCTTCTGAGGAACCCATCGCAGTGATTTACAGCGCTTCCGATGGACGCGGAGCCGCTCCTCCCGCACTGACCGGGCTGCGGAGAAAACATCTGCAATCCGTCACGGTCAGCGAGGGCTGAGGGCGTAAATGAGCGTGTGTGTGCCCGAGGGCAGGGTGACACCAGGGCCGGCACCGGGCACAAGGGCAGCCGGTCCTGCTCGAGGGCACCCAGATCCTGCCCGCTGCCCTTCCCGGGCTTCTCCCTCCAGCACTGGAGCCCAGAGGTGCTGAAACGTGGATTAAATCAACAGGCTTGCCTTTCAGAGCAGAGCTGCCTGGGGAGGATGGAGCCCAGCTCTGTGTCATTCTGGATTTACCCTGACAAGCCCAGAGAGCAGCAGCCCCTGGCTCCACCAAGGCACATCCAGCACCCACAGCAGCCTCCACACCCTCCTGCTGCTGTCCCCAGGCAGGTGCTGCCAGCAGAGGGGTCTGAGCCACGGGCAGCACCCCCAGGGACCCGCCGGGCTCCCCAGCTTGGTGGCACGGCTTTGCCATCCATCACAGGCTGAGATAAGGGAAGCAAACGTGGCTGATTTCCCCTGGATTTGGGGAAGAGTGGGTGGGGAGGATTTAAGTCTGGACTCCAGAAGTCGTTTCCCTTTTCCCAGCCTAGAAAAGGGACCACAATCCTCCCCCACGCCGTGCTGCACCCACTGAGTCACTGGAAGGAGGAGAAGGGGTGATGCTGCCCTTCCTGGGACCCAAACCCACACTCACAGCCATCCCCACTGAGCAGGGCAGCCAGAAGAGCCACATCCCTTGCTGTGGGTCAGGGATGATTGCAGTGAAGCAGGACACTGCCCCAAAGTTTGTTTTTCTTCTTTTGGAAGCCTAATTTTATAGGAAGAAAAGAGCTGCAGGGCAAGGGAGTGATGGGCAGCTGCCTCCTGGGCTTGTTGGGCAGGGGGCTGCCCAGAAGGGGTTTTGGGGGCTCTGTGCCTCCCTGCTAGACACCCTCATCCATCTCCCTCCCTTCCCAGCTGCTTCCCAGCACAGGATGGATTTTTAAACACAAACAGCCCCCGGGTGACGCAGGCCAGTGAGAAAACAGGGATCACTGCCTGCTCCAAGGAACAGACCTGTACAACCCCCATCCCACAGCCCCCGGGGAGATGTCCAGTCCTGAAACCCCCAGGTGGGGTGCAGGCAGGTGGGTTTGCCCCCCCTAACAAAGCTCACGTGGTTCCAGTCACACAGAGGCCATCAAGTGAGTGAGTGTGAGAGGGATGAAGGCTCCCAGGGGCCCTCAGCAGCCTCCAGCACAGCATTTGAGCAGTAAATGGCTTTATTCTCTTCCCAGCACTCCCCCATTAAACACTCCACGTTTCTGCCACTGCTTTGAGCCAGTGATAAGTCAGATTGAGGAGGGTGAAGAGGGGGATGTAAAAAAAGCACCCCCAGGCATGAAATGCCAGCGAGCCCCTGCTCCCCCCTCCCAGGATTTATGAATGAAAACACGTTCCGCCTTGGCACCGCGAGTTTCCTCGATGCACGCGGGCAAGGAGGGGGGAGAATCCTGGAATTATGAGGCTCCAGCACCAATTAGGGCTGTTTACATTGACGTAAAGTCTGGGTGAAGTCCCCACCCCTGCTCCCAGCATATTTATGAAATTACTCCTGCTGACACTGACAAATGCGGCAGGGAAAGTCCCTGAGAACACGGATCCAGCCCAGCACTCCGTGGGGTTTTTTGAACCAGCACGGAGAGAGCTCCTACAAATATCAACCCTCTCACCCCAAGCAGGACAAAGGGGTTCAACCTGAGGGACCCCCAGCATTCCCACAGGGCCAGGATTCCCAGAGAGGGAAGGGAAGGCAGCAACACAGCAGGGAGAGGCTTGGATGCACAGGAAAACTCCCCACATTTCAGAATTTCCTGGATAAATATGATCCAGGCTCCCCCTCCCCAGTCCAGGCCTCTCAGGCCGCTGTCACCAGCTGGGATCTGGCAAAAAGAAAATTCTCTGCCCCAATCTCCCTGATCACTCCCTGCTTCTGCACCAGAGCAGGACGTCCCAGGCTCCATCCACGGAAAAGAAATAGCAGCTTTATGGCTGAGAAATCCCCAGGAAAACCTTTTCCCCCCAGCTCCATAAAGGGAAACCATCTGAACCTGCTCCCCACCACCCACGCGGCAGCACAGACGCGGCGCTGGGCGCCAGCACGGGCGTGCTGGAGGCAAACCTTCAAATTAGGGAGCTTGGCCAAGCCAAGACATTCCCACTAACGGCTCCTGGCACGGGAACTCGCCAGGGGCTGAGCAGGGTTCGTGCTCAGAGGGAGATGCCATGGCTGGTGCGTGGCAGGGGACACGGCTGGAGGGTGCAGGGCGCTGCCAGCGGCTGCCGCAGCCTCTGCAGAGGTCAGCGAGGTTGGGAGGGCTGGAAACAGCTCCAGAGGGAGGGAATAAAGGCTCGATCCAGCTGGAGAATACCACAGGGGGTGGTGGGGCTGGTGCTGAACATGTTCAGGGGTTTTGGGGAAGGGCCTGGGGCGAGCCAGCGGGAGCTGAGCCTCGGCAGTGTGAAAGATGGAGAGAGTGATTCCTGAACGCTGCCAGGTTCAAAGTGAGCCCAAATCCCTCAGGAAGGAGCTCCAAGCATGGCAGCAGACAGATCAATGCAAACCACTCTCCTTGCTGCACCCCAGCCCGGGGAGGCACCACCAGAGAGGAAGCCAAGGCGATGGAGGAGGAAGAAGAGGAGGAGGAGGAAGAAGAGGAGGAGGAGGAGGAGGAGGGGCTGGAGCTGCCCAAAGCTGCCTCCCTGCAGGGAAGCCAAGTGCAGAAATGCAGGAGCAGAAGGATAAGGCCTTGGGCAATGGGATGGAGAGGGACTGGGAGAGCTGCAGAGGAAGCATTAAGCAGGGAGAACCAGCCCATGGAAAGAAAATTACTTCCCTTTTTTCCCAGAACAGAGCTCAGTGCTAACCTGAGGAATTCCTCACGGCTCCGCAGCAGCAAAGCTGGGGGCTCAGCAGGATTAAAGCCACGGATTAATTCCTTTCCCAACAAATGAAAATCTCCTAGGCCGTTATATGGACAGCGAGACCATCTGTGGGGACATTGATGGTGATAAAAACCATGGGCACAAGAGGAAATCTCAGGCTGTGGAGTCCTAATCCAGCTGGATCTGAAGGCAGATTTTCCCTGCTGCCATCCTGACATGCAGCCACTGGAAAACCAGAGGTTTTGCTCAATTTGATAAGGAGAGAGGAGCCTCTGAGCTGGTTTTTGCAGCCCTTGGGCACGCTGTGATGGAAAAGCAGCACAAGGAGCATCGCCTCACTCTGTACCACAGAGTTTTTATTTGTTAATGGCTTCTAGGTTAAAAATTATTTAACGTAGGCTGCAAAACAACACATTTCCCACCTGGCAAAGCCGCTCTCTTCAGCTAAAGCAGCTCCACACTCGTGAGGTCTCCACCACACCGAAGCCAAGAGCCCACACGGGGTGGGAGCCACGGCAGCAGCCCCCCTTGCAGTGCCCTGATGACTTGCCAAAAAGCAGAACTTCCAGCAGTTCAACTAAAAATGGCAAATCCTCTTTCATCCCCCCGGCGTTATTTTTACCCGGTGTCCCAGCGCAGGGACAGCGCTGCCATTTCAAAGCTTAGGCTTGAGCTTAACGAGCTGGGAAAAGCTCAGCGGTGTCTGCTGAGTCTCGGGGTGAAAGCAGAGCAGAGAGAGGAGCTGCTTTAATTTTATGATGAAATAACTCCCCGTGCTGGGCCACGGGCACCCTCCTGGGTGGACCTGCTGGGTTTGGAGCAGCTGGAGCTTTTGCTGCAGGGAAGCTCTGGGGTGGGACTTACCTTGGGTGAAATAAAGCAGCTTTTTCAGCAGCAAAGCAGCTTCTAGCAGGGAAAACAACCCTCCCCATCACCACTTCCCTGGCTCATGCACGGAAATTCTCTCTGGTGTCTGCTGAGACTCAGGACGATGCAGGAGGAAGGAGCTCCATCCTCGTCCCACTCACCAGGGCCAACCCTCTGTGGTGCTGAGAGGAAGGAGCACTGGGGAAGAGTGGGAGCAAGAGGAATGGGATTTGGGGGGGTGGAATTTTCAGGCTGACAACATCTGCCTGAGATGGCTTTAAGCCGGGGCACCGGGTATTCCCATAACAATAAAGCCATGGGGGGAAAAAAATCCCTTTTGTTTCCCAGGCCAGCGGCTGGAGCAGTTCCTGTTCCAGGGATGGCATTAACGGGTTTGCTGTAGCACTAATTATGCAGCAGTGGGGATGGGCTCAGCCCTGGTTTTACTTCTTTTTCCCTCTAAATAACTCGAAGTAAATGAGGAAGGTGCAGCAAGGAGCAGGGAAGTTGGGGCACTCTTGCTCCATTAGCTCCTGGTAATGATATTATTGTATTAAAGCCTGGGATAAAAGCAGCCAGACCTCAGCTGGGACCTGGATGGGAGATGGGATGGGGCTCCTCTCTGGCCATGGGGATGCTGGGAGCTGTGTCTGTGCAAGTGTGGAAGAGAAGGGGGGGGAAACACACACCCATCTCCTCAGATTTCCCTGCAGACACTGAAAAATGGGATTTTTTCACCCTAGAGAGGAAACATCCCAGGCTTTTCCATCCCAACAGCAGGATTGTGCCATCCCAAGAGCTGCTGCCCCTCACCACACAAACAAAACACGGATAATTTGGCTGCCTATCCTGGATTTTGCTTCCAATCCCATTGGGAAGGGATGCCTGGCAGCCTAGGGGTGCAGGAACAAATAAACTCCATTGCTTTAACACTGTTCCCATTAAGCAACCACAGGCGCAAGATTTGCTGGTACAAACACCATGGAAAAAATCAAGGAAGCCTCTTGTCCCATCTCCCAGATGAAGGGAAGGAAAATGAACCATGGAAAGGAGAAACCAGGGAGTTGAAATAAGTGTCAGCAACTCAGCCAGGCTCTGTTGACACCCCCCGGGATGCCCTGGGTGGTTTTGTGCTGTTTGGGGAAGGGCTGGGAAGGCTTTGCCTCCAGCCCTGCATGGAAAACAAACCCCAAAAGTTCCCCCATCTCCACCCGGGCAGCCCCAGCCCTGCTTTTCATGCCTGGCTGGAGTTCGCAATAGCAAAGAGCCAATAACTGGGTCAGAGCATCCATCCGTGCAGGCAGAGCTGCTGAGGCTGGGACAGGAGGCTCAGACCTGCCCCGGCCCCAGAGCAGGGCCTGGGTGTGGAAATTGTGGAAATCTGTCCCGGCTGCCGGCGGTGTCTGCGGCCGAGCCGCGCCCGGCGCGCTGCCAGAGCCACACAGGGACACCTTGTTCTGCCAGGGGCCAGCCCACAGCCAGGCCCTGCGCTTCGCAGAGCTCCAGCAGCCCCTTCTCCCCCTGAGCCACGGCTGGAGGCGCTGCCAGCTCCGGGGAGAGCGGCGGATTCTCCAGCAGGAGCCAGGACACGCGCGGCTCCCGCAGGGCAGCGCTGCCCCGGCACCCCGGTGTGCTGGGGGCCTCTGTCCTCTCCCGGTCCCCAAAGCAAATGCTCCAGCCGGCTTTCCCAGCATGGAGCAGATGGCACAGCACGGGAAGGCGGCACAGGCATCGCCAGCTCCATCTCGAGCCTCCCCGACAGAGACATTTCACCCCTGGAGCTGGGATGAGCTTTGCCCCATCCCTGCAAGCGCGCAGTGAGGGGATGGAGCACTCCCACTCGTTTTTGGGGGTGTTTCCCCGTCTAGACAGGGTTTGATGGCTCTTTCCCTCCTCCTCCTCTCTTCCAAGAGCCGGGATGGATTTGTGAATGGGCTATTGTGAGTGGATGGGGAGAGGGAAGGGAGCAGATGGGGAGCGGGCTCGTCCCTGTCACGGGCCGGTGGCCCGAGCCCTGAGCGATGCAGCCAGGTGCTAAAGGCCAGCCTTGCTTGAAGGTTACCCAGATCTGAGAAACCCGAGCTGCAAAAGACCTTGCAAAAGGGCAGACCCAGCCTTATGGCCCGTCTGGAAGAGCAGACCTCCCCTCTGGCCTGCACCCCCTCTTTGCCACCCACGTTGGCAGTGGGGGTGCACCCAGAGCTGCCGGCTGGGGGGCAGCCCCTGCTCACTCAGCTCTCCAGGGCAGGAGCAGCCTCCTCCTCCTCGGGCAGCCGTTCAGCTGTAGCTGTGCTCCTCAGAAAGCCCGAGCCAAGCCCTGAGCCCAAACACGGAGGCGCTTTGGCCCCCAGCCCTGCCCCGGGAGCACCTCGGAGCCTGCCCTCACTCAGGCAGGGTGGCAGCAGGTCCAGCTCGGCTCCAAAAGCAGCCGGGGGGGTTGGCAGCAGGGGCACACTTGCACCCCACGGCCCCAACCCTGACGGAGCTGCGTGGGTGCCAAGGCACCCTCGGGCATCGCCACCTCCACCCCTCCTGCCTCTGCTGCTCCCCTGCTCTCCCAGGGGGGATGTGGGGGACACCCCGAGGGGGACAGAGCAGAACCCCCACCCGCCACACACACACATTCCAGTGGCTTTACCCTTCGGAGTCGCGGCGGCTGGAGAATTCCAGCTATTTCAGCATCTTTATCTTTTTTGGCTACCATTTCTCTTTCGGCCACGTTATAAATTAAAAGCTGCTTTGCTTTTAACCTCCTCCAAGCTGCACCTTTTAACCTCCCTCCCCCGGCTGCTGGCAGGGAGGGGGCTGCTCCTCGCCGGGGCCAACGCTCTCGCCTTGGAGGTCTGCCGCAAGCCAGCGAGCCCGATCTCCCCCCCTCGCTTGGCTCGGCACCGGGTGCCAACAAAGGCTCCTTGCAAAAGGAGCTTGTCATCGCTGATGGATGACGTGGTCGTGCGGCGGCTGGAGCCAGGGAGCCGGGCTGTGTCTGCACGGGGGCTCAGCCAGCCACCTGGATGGCACTGACAGGCTGCCCGCCGGCAGCACTGCGGCTGCCGGGGCTCCGCGGTGCTTCCCGGGCAGGGGGACAGCCCGGGGGTGGCACTGGGACAAGCAAGGCCACCCTCGCTAGGAGCAGAGTGCGGGTGCAATGCCACAGGCACAGCACCTGGGGCTCGCAGCCACCCCAGAGCCACCCCAGAGCCACCCCAGAGCCACCCCAGAGCCATCCCGGCTGTGGCGGTGACCCGCGGGCTCAGAGGGGCCGGCCGGGGACCGGGGGATGACAGACAGGCAGCGCTGGGAAATAATTCCCTCCATCCTATGTGGCTTCCTACATAAGGTATCAGTGCTGCTCTTGATTAGAGAAAAGCTTCCCATATTACAGGCTTTTGGCTCCGGGGAGGAACGAGTTGGCCAATTGCAATTATTAAGACATTTAAAGTGCATTTAACCCAGGAGCCCTTATTTTCCCCTTTCAATGTAACCACTAATTCCTTCTAAATGGTCTGCTCCGCACTCCCAAGCAGACAAAGGCTTTAATGTTCGCCTGGAAGGGCTCATGGCACAGGCACCGGGCACGGCGGAGGAGAGAGGAATGAAAGGCTGGTGCAGCCTCCAAGGGGGAATCAAAGCTGGAGACTCGAGCTGAGCACAGCTTGAAGCCCTCGGAAGGTGCAGGGTCCAGGCAGGGGCTGACCGAGCTGGAGGCACGGGATAAAGCTCAGCAGGGCAAGGAGAGGCACAGGGAAAGGTTGGGATTGTGTAAAGCCTGGCCAGAGTTATCCCGGGGTCACCTCGGGGAAACAAAGCGGCCCAAGGAGACATAACTCACTGTCCCCAACAGCTGGTGACCCCAGACACCGTGAGGACACTCACCCTCCCACCTTGCCCACGTCTTGTTTGGATGAACAACTGACTGCCGGAGCCAAGGGAGCTCACCCTGCTGCCCTGGTGGTCCTGGTCGGCAGCCAGCAATCCCCTGGGACACCAACCCCTGCCACTGCAGCTCGGGGACAGCCCCTGGCCACCCCTCGGCGAGGCAAACCGGGGCTTGCCTGGAGCTGTGTGCTTTAATCCAGGGCCAGGGGTTATTTGCCTTGTTGCTCGGTGCTGTTGGATCCCCCTCAGGCAGAGCCTGGAAGCGCTGGATTTGTACCAGGATGAACCCAGGGCTGCAGCCTGCAGCAACATCTGTGTGTCCTCACCAGCCAAGCAGCCTGCTACCCTCACCATCCCAAAGAAAACAGGCTCCCCATCCCAAAAATACCATGTGGAAGGAGTCTGTGCAACCGGAATCCCTATCTTCTTCCCACTGCCTAAAATTCGAGGTTGGATTTACCACCTCTGAAGGACTCCGAGCCCCAGTGGAACACACAGCCGCTCACATACCCCCCTGGTTTTCACACTCAATTCCTCCCGGAGCGAGGCACTCTTGGAGGAAGGTTTTCCTTCCCCCCCCAGCCCTGGCTCAGCAGCGGGTTCCCATTCCCAGCTGAAGTTATCGGCGCACTCGGACCCGATGGGGAAAACAGATGCAGCAGCAGATGCGAAAGTCATCGGCTCCTTCGGGGCGGGAGAGAGCCGGGCCAAAAAAAGCAGAGCGGGATGGGCAAAGGGAAAACAGATTTTTTTCTTGGCGCTGGGGTAACCAGGAGGCGGCACGGCGAGAGCCGGTGCGAGCCCGGCTGTGCCGGATCCAGACCTTTCCCCTGGGGTTTATTTCCCAAACAACAACAACAAATTGGTTGCAGATTCCAAGGCGGGTGGGGAAATAAAAGGAAATCAAACCAAAATCCTTTGACTGCGGAGATTAAAGGGGATCAGAGGCCAAACACACAGTCAGCACCCAGCTCCTCCACTCACATGATGGAAGCTGCTTTGCATGCAGACTGTAATTAAACAGCTGTGTTTTCTTTAAAGTATGATTTCGAGTTTGTTCAAACACCATTTTTTGCAGAGTACCACAGGATTTCGAATGAATAGACTTTTAAAAACATATTTGGCGGGGTGGCCTTGGATTTGGGACTGGGAAAGGAGGCAGGAGAGTATCTGGAGGAGGGGGGGAAATGAAAATGAAATTAAACGAAATTAAATGAAATAGAATGAAGCAGAGCAAACACCTCGGCAGGGAGAATGTTCAAAGCAGGGCCAGGACTGCCATCCCTGGCAGAGGAGAGGCGGACACTCAGCAGCTGCCAGCAAACACAGGGTTAAGGCTCCAACCAGCCCCTCTATTAAGAGCTGAGCACATTTAATGGTTTAATATTAACCCAAGCGTGACGGCAGGATTTCAGCCCCACTGTCTCGCCTTGGAGCTCAGCCCCACAGAAGGCTCCGGCTCCCTGGCGAGTGGGCCAAGGAAAACCCGATGCCAAGGTGCTGCCTGCTCCAGCAGCCCCGAGCGGGGATGCCAGCAGCCCTTTGGCACAGCCGGGGGCTCCAGCGCTCCTCGCACACCCCGAGCGGCGGCAGCAGGGCTCAGCTTGCGGCAGGTAGCGCTGCCCGGCTCGGCAGATAGTCAATACCTCATTTGAGGTTTAGCCTTTCAAGCATTTCCCATTCATTTCGGCAAATGGATCGACTCCCACGGCTGCGGGAGGATCGAAGGGCCCCCCACCCCTCCGGCTGGCCGGGCTGCCAGGGCTGCGGCCGCTCCCCGGCCCTGCCAGCAGCTCGGGGCGTTAATGGGAGCTCGGTGCGGCGCTAACGACCGCTCCGGGTGTGACCTTCGCGCAGGTCGAGGGACAGAGCTGCTCCAGAAAGAAAATTGCGGCCTCAGCCGGCTGGCTGGTTCAGGAGGCTAATTGCAGAGGGGCTGGCCGCTGAGGGCTGGGGGTGACGGGTCACATCTTGTCTGGGTTTCAGGTCCCTCAGCGCTCATCCTGCGGCGGACTCCAAGCTGCAGCTGAGCCGGCTCTGGCTGTGCCCGTCTGCCGCATCCCAGCCCTTCTCCAGCACCCCTGCGAGAGCTGTTCCTCCAGATCCACGTCCCACAGGCCATCCCAGCACATTTCCCACAGGTCATTCCCTCCCAAAACAGCAGGGTTGTGATTTGGGCTTCAAGGAAGCACCCAACCACTTTTCATCGAGCAGTTGTTACCTGAAATTTTGCCCACGAGGAGGATTCACAGGCTAGGAAACACAGCAGCTCTGCTGCTGGTAACCCCATCACCCTTGGAGGCAGTTCCAGGCCTTGCTCAGGCCCAAAATTTGAGCAGCTCTCCCTGGTTTGTAGCCCACATTGGAGCTCATGGATGGGATGACGATTCCCACCTTGCAGCTCATGCATGGGGTGACGAGTCCCACCTCGGAGCCATCTCTGAGACGATCATTCCCACTTTGGAGTGGCTATTCCTTGCCAAGGATGGGCTCCGAGGTGGGAACTGTCACTCCACCGCTGGGGTCACTACTCCGGGTAGCCACCCCTTTGCACAGCAGGTGCCGAGAACAGGCCGTGTTCCCAGGACGGGACCACGCGTGGTCCCCGTGTCCCCCGCAGCTGGCACGCACCAGCCGAGCCTGCCAGGTGCAGGGAGGGTGATTTTTTGGGGACAAGGCGGTTGCAAAGGTCACTGTTGCCCTCTGCTGGTCCAGGGACAGGGAGAGCGGGGACAGCCCGACTCCCACCCCGGGGGCTCCACCCGGGCTGGCCGGGACACCGCTGTCCCTGCTGCCACGTGTGTGCTGAGTGTGCCCGTGCTCAGCCCGGCTGCCACCGCCTCGGCAAAGCCGTGTGCGGCTGTCTCACCCCCCTGGCTGGCAGAGCGCCTTTCTGCTCGCCCGTCCCTGCGATCTCTCACTTAAGGCTTTTCCTTACAGGCACTGCTGCTAGCTGAGCCTGCAGAGACACTCAGCCCAGCTGGGCAATGCCTTCCATGCAGGAAATAAATCAAGTCTCCAGGAAATAAATCAAATCTCCGGGGTAGAGATCCAATCTCCGTCCCCAGGGGATTGCAACCTACCCTGGAGTCACGTTTCCTCCCACCCCCATCTCCATCCGCAGGCAGAAAGTGCCCATCCCAACAGGTAACTCCTCCTCCCTCCCTCCCTCACTCCAAAGCTCCGTAATTTTCCCTCTCATAAGCAAATCCATAGGAGGTACTGGGAGGCTGGCATCCGGAAGGCAAAGTCTGCAGATTGCTAAATCCAAAGCTGTCGTTGCAGCCCCAGCACTGGCAGAGGGCCCGGCCAAAGCTGCCCTGCCTGCGGGTCCCCAGGCTTGGCACCAGAGCTGCTGAGCCAGAGCCTGCCTGGCAATTCCTGCCCACGCCACGGCCTTGAGAGCTCCAAGGCACATGAGGAGGAGGGATGATGCTCCATGAGCAGTGGGAAGATGCCTCAAGAGCCCCAGGAAAAGGGAATCTCGTGGGACCCTGGTTATACAGCAGCAGTGCTGGCACAAATTGAGGATGGGAAATGTCTCAGGACTCTGGGGAAGGAGAAACCCTTGGGATCCTGGTTATGCAGCAGCATCAGGCTATGGGAATGGGAGATATCTCAGGACTCTGGGGAAGGAGAATCCCTTGGGATCCTGGCTATGCAGCAGCACCAGGAACAGGAGATGTCTCAGGACTCTGGGGAAGGAGAATCCCTTGGGATCCTGGCTATGCAGCAGCTGCAGGCGCTGGGCGTGGGCACAGCCGTGGGTCTGTCAGGCGAGCCGAGGGTGTTGTCTGTGCCTGGCCCCTCCTGCCACCAGGAGCATGGACCTCCCCTGGGTCCCTCTGTGTCCTACTCCCCGGCCCTATATGGTGCTCAAAAACCCCTGTCAATAAGCATTAAGAAATCATCCAGCTCACTGGGGAAGGGAAAAATCTGTAGGGTTGAGATAAAGACATGATGACAGAGCAAGACAGGGAGTTATCTCGGGCATGGGGGAAGGAAACAGGAGCAGGGAGGGAGGGAGGGAGGTGGGGAGCAGCGCTGATTTCTCCTGCAGAGCAGCAGCCTGCCAGGCTGAAGGTCAGCAAAGGGCTGCAGCAAATCAGTTTTTAATTGAAAACGAGCCCAGCAATGACGCCTGGGCACAGTTACCTGCGTGGGGACGCTGGAGCCGGCTGCCACCAACAGCTTTGCTCTCCAAATACACAAGGGTTTATTCTTCCACCAGCACAGCTCCCCGAGGAAAGCCATGTGCAGGGAATCACAGCCCCTCCTGCACCCCTTCCAAAGGAGGAAAGCAGGGAGAGAAGCATCCTGCTGTCCTGCTACCTCCCAGCGAGAGCAGGAGGTGGAGGAGAAGGACCCTGTTTGGATCCGGCGTTTAGAGACACATGGAGAAACCACAATTTCCTCGAAGCTTTGCATCTGCTGGAGCTCAGCGGCTGCTCTGACAAGCAGGGGTTGTGCTCTATTGGATCCATACGTTATTGTGTGCAATCGGAGCCAAGATCCCACCGTGGGATTTGTGGGGCTTCAGCAGGAAAAAGCTCCAGAGCCCAAGAGGTTCCCAGGCAGCTACAACCAGGCTGCATGCTCCTTCCTGCCCCAGGTGTTCCTCACAGCAGAGACATCCCCTTCATTCCCACCACTCTCCCACCTCCCAGGTAGCTCCTCTGGTGGGGACCTGCTGGCTCTGGTAGCGTTCCCAACAGTCCATGGATTCAAGCCTTGCATCCTAATCCACCCAGCATCCTCCAAAATATCCCTTGTCTCTGGAGAAAAGCATCCCTAGATGTGCCCTCAGCCCCTACAGCTTTCCCTCACTCTTCACTTTCATGTCAGCTCTTCCCACCTTTTCCTTACTGGTCCCAGTTCCCTTCTCTCATTGGTCCCCAGCTTGTCCGGGTGAATGGACATGGCCCCATATGGCTTAGGAGCACCAGAGTGGCTTGGAAATGCTTTGGTTTTGGGAGAGGAGTGGGAAGCAGAAGTTTGCTGGAATAGAGAAACTCAACTCCTGCCAGTCATCAACCCACTAGCACTGGGAAAAGCAGGAACCACAGAAAGGCTGGAGGAGTGGGCACAGCTCCTGCCAGCCTTGTCCAGCTGCGTTCTGCTGCATTCTTGGCCTCAGGGCCCATCTGATGGGTGGACACCACTCCTGGGAAAGCATCTTGGTTTAAAAGACAGATGTCTGCCGAGGAAGGCAGGAACCCCCTTGGAACAGAATGGAAAAAAATACGACTCTCTTCCCTCTGAATCATTATAACTTTGAAATTAATATGCTTTCAGGCAGAGATAAGGAGAAAAGGAACACCAGTTCTTTACTAGTACGTGTAACAAGGCAAACAAACAACAGAAAAAGCAGAAACCAAACCACAGCCTCTCCCGCTTCCCCTTCGCTGCAGTTCCGGGCACAGCCACAGGGGGCGCTGCTGGCTCCCGGCCGGGCAGGGCAGGGCGATGAGTCCTCCCAGCCGGCAGGGGGCGCTGTGGCGCGGGCTCCGCCGCGTTTCTCCCTCACGCGGTGATGGCGGGCAGGATGGATGGTGAGAGCGGGCTGCAGCAGGAATCTCAGAGTGCCGGCTGGAAGGGCGGGGATGAGCGGATCCCGCAGGAGTAAATGAGATGTATCTGAAACGCCACAGCTGTAGCAGGAGCCGCAGGGTGTCCCGGCAGGCAGTGTAGCAAAAACCGCGGAGCAGTGGCAGAGGAACAGCGGGACTGGGCAGTGGCAGCCCAGCTCCTGAATGCGGCCGGGAGAGGCTCCTCTGGAGGGGAAAAGAGCTCAGAATCCGGGGTTCTCCCCTGAGGCACCTCAGTAGATGGCGAGGGTCCCTTCCAGTGAAGTCAGGTGTTAATAAAGTCCAAGTGCAATGGCCGCTCCCACAAGCAGAGCTTAGCTCGTGGCAGGAGGAGACAGCAGGAGACAGAACCCCGCAGTGGTGGCGAATTCTCCCCACGGCAGCCCCAGCCTGTCTGCCCTCAGATGCTGAGAGCGAGAGAGGGAGAGGAGCCAAGCCTCTCAGCCTGTGCCAAAATTTTGAGGTATCTTTGCCTTTCCAAGGAGAAAACCCCCCGGGTAAGAGAGTGGCCAGCTGCACCCTTTGCCCACCTGGGCCATTTCTTTTGTCTCTTACCGGTCATTATTTTCTCTTAGCAACAGATAGGACAAAATTCCATGAGAGAAGAAAAAATCCTAACCCCCAACAGAAAGCAAGTGCTCAAGGAAAAGGACAGTCCAGCCATTGAGGAGGTGGGAAAGAGGGTTCCTTGTGCTGAGGAACATCATGGCTCCATTTTTCAGACCATTGTTGGCAATTCCAGTCACTCCCAGGCACAGCTGGATGAAGTCCATAGGGAGTTTAGGCCAACGCAGAGAGGTCCTTGGTGGCTTCCTAACCTGAGGAGGTGACCAGCCCCCACAACAAGGTGGATCTCCTGGTGAGGCAGCTCACAGGCTGTGCCAGCGCTGGAGCCCTGTGCCAGGACACGTTTGCCAGGGTTTGTCCCTACTGCAGGATGCCAGGCAGAGAGCTGCTGAGCCCACAAGCCCCTAGCAAGGCCCTGAGCAAACAGATCCCAGCTGTGGCCCCTCCTGGCAGGAAGCAATAAACACACACCTGCACTGAAGGGAGCTGCAAGGGCTCTGTGGCAGCCAGTGCCTTTGCCAGGAGGGATCTGCATCCTCCTCCCCTCACCGTCCCTGAGCAGAAATTCCTGTTCCTGGGATGCCTGGCTGAGGGAAATCGAGCCAAGGGTTGGACCGTGCCTGAGATGATGGCACATCTCTGCTTCTCAGAGGGTTTTTGGGGTGGAACGAAGGGAAGTCACCCGCTCTCCTCTGTGCTGCCTCATGGCATGTGGAACCTGGAGGTAAAGTGGATTTTTGGATGCTCTGCCACCACCAGCTGGGAGACCCCCAGGTCTGTATCAGGTCCAAATGAGCCCAAAATGAGCTTTGTCCCTCAGCATCCTTGTGGACCGGGATGCAGCTGGAAAAAATCGTTGCTTCTACTTTGAGCAGAGCAGCTCATGTACTTCAGTGGTGCTTACAGAGATGAATCCCTGTCTGGAAACACTTCCCCTGAATTAATATCCTTTTTTTTCTCCATTAGCACTTCTGTCAAGACAGATTTGCTGCCCTCAGGCACTCAGAAACCAAAGTAAAGACCAAAATCTGGGAACGGGGGAGCTGCCCCTCACCCTGAAGTTCAATGTGGTTAAACAAAACCTGATTATTCCTATCAATCCTGCTTTCCTCCATGGAGCATTCCCATGTCACAGCGTCAGGAGATGCTAACTCACTGCTGCTGCCTTTAAGGGAGTTGTTCCTGATTCAGACCAGGGCCAAGGATCAGCTCTGAGTGTCCCCAGCAAGCAGCAGGATGCTCAGGGATTAAGCCTGACATGCATCACCCCGAAGGGACAAGGAGAAGCTGTCCCTGCAGTTTCCCATGGGAAGGAGGGGGTGGAGGGGGAGAGCCATTAAGCAGCTCCTTACCCTGGGAATAATTAATCTGCAAAGCCCACGAGGAGGGAACGGCTGTGAGGGAACGGCTGCGTTGCCCTCTCCGTGCTCCCATTTCCAAGGGGCAGCCTGGAAAGGCTCCAGTCAGATCCCATCTCGTGGTAGGGGGTCCCTGCTCACCATCTACGGGCTCTTCAGGGGCATGAGAGTCCCTGCCAGCCCGGAACAGGGCGTCCAAAGGGCTGGGCAGGGCCACCTGGGCTCCCCAGAGCAGCACCCGGAGGCACCCGGAGCGTGCCGAGCCTCGGGAAGGCTGAGCCTTTCCCCAGCCTCCGGGAAGCCTTTCCGAGCTGGTGCGTTTTTAATCTGGAGCTGTGGAAATTCGGGCAGCTCTCCAGCCCTCGGAGCTGTTCTGTATTTTGGCTTTTAGCTCCGGCACCCAGGGCAGAGGCAGGAGCAGGGCTGTGCCCACAGCTCTGCCCCACACTTGGGGATCCGCACCCGCACATCTCATCCTTCTGTTTTCCTCAGGGCTTTGGAGCTGGGACCAGCGCAGCAGGAGGCTACAACCAGCCCTGCCGTGGTCCATGGACAGCACAGCACCCCCGGGGTCACATTTTGGTGCTGGAGAAAACTTCAGTCCCCTCCTCAGCGCTCAAGCAGAGCCCAGGAGGCAGCTCCAGGGCAGGAGGCGGCATCCCGGCTCAGCGGGGCGGAAGGTGATGGATGCGGGGGCATCAGCATCCTCTGAGAAACCTTCCTGGGGACAAAGCACCAGAAAGGCGCTGGTGAGTGCAACAGCTTCGCAAGAGCCTGGGGCTCTGGAAAACCAGGAGGGCTCGGCACAGCGGTGCCTTTGGGATGCGCTCTCCCTGCCAGCACCTGCCACCTGTGGCAGCCCCTTCCCCAGCCCTTTGATCCGCCTCCAGCTCCCGGCTCTCCGCGGCGTTCGTGCTGCTCTCTCTAGGGATTTTCCAGACCACCTGGGTAGAAGCATTCCTGCATTCCCCGCTGTGGCCCGGTGCCGGCGTCAGCTCCTGGAGTCAGCCTTGTCTCTGCCTCCATCGCTGCCTTGCTCTGCCGTGCCAAAACCCAGGCTCCCAAAATACTCTGAATTTACAGAGCAATCACTTTTCCCCAGCTCCCCTGAGCCGCCGGGCCCGTGGTGAGGGTTTGCAAAAGCTTTTTATTTGGATGTGCAAACACCAGCGGGTCTAAAGCCACTTTTTAAGCTGGGACTGGCAGGGCTTTATCAACCCAGGGCCTCAAGAAGGTTCACCAGCCCAACCTGCCTTGTTTACTGGGAATTCATTGCTCTCCTGTGCTGCACCAGGCTGAGCTGTTCCACAGCATCACTGCTGGGCTTCAATGGAGAGCATTCTGGAGGACTGCAGGATGAGACTGTGCAGTCTGTGCTGGCACTGGGATCCCCATCACCCCTCTCCAGCATCCCCTGCACCATGAAACCCCAACTTCACCATCAAAGCCAACCCCAGGGGTGTGCCCAATCCCTGTCACCCCATTACCTGCCATGGACCCAGCCTGCAGAATACAGCCCTCACTCCCCCCTCTGTGTCCAAGGAGAACCAGCCCCCGGTGGTTTCACCCCCCTCCTTCCCTTGCAGGCTGTTTTTCTCTTCCTCTCCTCCTTCCATCAAGCAGCAAATATGCTTTCAGAGCAATAAGACGGCTGTTCAGCCTTTGGAACAAATGTTCTCTGCCAGGCTTCGAGCACAGGGGCGGAGGGGGGACTCACACTGATTTAATGACAGTGATTTAAGCAATTTGATCCATTTTTATGGCGCATTTACAGTTAGGGGAAAGGGAAGGGAAAAAAAAAAAGAGTAGAGAGAGAGAAACACAGGAGTGGAACGGAGGCAGGAAAGGTTAGGGAACGCACCCCAGCAGGCGCTCGGAGAGGGAGAGAGGCTGTCACAAGCTGTTCCCCTGGCTGCTCTGCCAAGGCGAGGCCTCGCCAGCCTCCTGTGCCCAGCTCCAAAATCTGGCTCGTGTCAGCGTCAGCTCCCCGTGGCTGCAGCTCACCCAGGAGGTGCTGCAAAGCCTCCCCAGGTCACATGGATCCAGGGATGTGGGGTCAGGATGGGGCAGCACCTCGTTTTCATTGGGAAAATGCAGCAGGGGCAGAGCCAAACCCCAGCTCTCATCCAGCTTCCATGAGGGGAGTTCCCCATTCACCCCTAATGGAAATCCCTCCAAGATCCCATCGACTTCCCAATTCCAGATATAGGGGTAGAAGATACACTTTTGGGGTGCTGAAGGATAGCTGCCCATATAAACACACCAAATCCACTTGGAATAGAGGTGAAAACAGAGCTCTGAGCTCACCCAGCTCAGAAAACTTCAGCCTCAGAGAGCTTTTCCCGTAGTTCTGCTGAGTCCTGGCCCCCTTATTCCAAGTGCTCTGCACAGCTTCATCCCAGCCCCACTCTGTATCTCCCAGCTGGCTCCCAGCATCCCAGAAATTCCAGCCAGATGTGGGTCATGCCAACAAACCCTGCTGTGGATAGCACCTCGTATTCCACAGGGCTCTCTGCGGGGAGGTGCTGCACCTGTGGGAGTGCAGCCAACCCCACCTGCCCCATCCTGCCCTGCCCTTCCCCTCCAGTGGGGAATGATCCCCAGTAAATCCAGAATGCACCAGACATCACAGAGTAATGGAATTGGTGGCCAAACACTGTTCCTCCCTCAGGAAGAGACCTTGGATATGCCTGTACTCAGCTTGACAACAACCAGCCAGCTTGGCTCTGTGGAAAAAGGAAGAAATTCCATACAAAATCCTAAAGGATCTCTCTTGGGGGTCCCCTCTGCCACAGCTGGTGGCTTTGTGGGACCAGAGCTGGCTGAAGCATCACACTCTGCCCACATCCTCACGTCCTTGGCAGCACCTTGAGGACTGGGTATCAGGGAAAACACACCTGGACTTACCCTGCTTTGGCTGGAGAGCAAAGTGAGTCCTGCCTCAGGAAAACTGAGGGGTAAATAAAATGTCGTTCCAAGAGAGTTTACATCAGGGAACAGAGAGGGGCAGCCTCTGCCAAACCCCCTCCACAACAAACTTCCAATTGCATCCTCCCACTCCACCTGCAAGGAAAGCCCTGTGCCAAGAGCTTCCTCTGTTCCCAGAGGGTTTGGGTGCTGGTCGGCCCTCACTTTGCTGCTCCATCGCTTGTGCAAAGCAAAGGTTGTCCCAAAACATGGATCTCAACTCCTAATATCCCACCTGCAGTGCTCCAGCCTGCTGCAGGCACAGGGATTGGGAGGCTGCAGCACCACTGAAGCTGTCACCATGCAGAGATGCTGCACATCCCCGTCACTTATGCATGATTCATCCAGCTTGATGCCCTTTGTATCCCACAGGAGTGAGTTGTGGCACTCTGCAGGTTGGGGAAAGGGGCACCCAGGGACAGCACAGCAATGTGGGAGCTCCCAAACCAGGCTTTGGCAGCCCACACCTCCCCATGGAGAATGAGGATGGAAAAGGTTGCACAGAGAATCCACCTTCCTGCTTGACTGGTCAGTCCCACAGCCAGGAAAACCCTTCCTGGAAGCCGGTGGAATTTTCTCCTGCTTGTTTCTTTGTGTTTTTTTAATTTCATTTTTTTCCTATCAGGGCCCATCTGGAGGCTACAAATGCCCTGCAGGTCTGTAAGAGATGGGCTTTGAACACATCCCAAAAGGTTCTGCTTGGAGTGCCACCACGTGAGCCGGTGGCACTGACACCTCCATGGACTCAGAGACATCCAGGAGAGCAGCAACCCCAGCCTGGCCTCGGGGGGGTTGTTGGCTTTAAATACATCCAAAGGAAGAGGGAAAAAAAAGACAAGGGAAAAAAATTCCAAGCAGCAAACAAAATAAATCTTCCTCTCCAAGCCAAAACAGAGAGAAAATAGCCAGGGACCTTGGCCGGGAAGTTGTTTATTATAGTCCTGGGGTTCACTGCCAATTTCAGCAGTTGGACAATTTTCCTTTTGCAGCCCAGAAATAGCCACCCCTTTGCTGGGCAGCCCCGGGCTCTGCGAGGTGGGCTCCTCTCCTGGACTCCCAAAACATCCCTGCTCCGGGCAACACCCTGACCTGCCCGGACCCCCCCGGGCAGCAGAGGGTTGGCTTTGGCAAAGGGATTTTTCGGGAATCACCTGCAAAGCGTGAGCAGAGCCCTGGCCCTGCCGGCAGCGGGATGTGCTGCCAGGCGCAGCTGCCCTCTGGCTTTGTTTCCAGGGATTAAAAGGGAAAAAAAGAAGAAAGGACTAAAGCCCAGGAGAGCAGGAGCGACGGACACACCTGCCTGCGGCATCACCCCGCAGCTGCTCCCCCTTCACCCCCAGGAAAGGGGCAGCTGCTGCTCGGCGGGGTCTGGGGGTCTCATGGGAACGGGGAATGCTGGCCCCAGGGATGGGTAAAATCGGGATTGCCGTGTTCCCTTCGCATCCCTCCCCTCATCCCATGAAGATGTAGGACAAAGGGAAAGGCAGGCTGCCTCTAGCACGCGGCCTTTTGTCTTTCAATTAAAAACAAACACCAAATAAGAGCCGGGAGGGACCCGCCCGCTGCGGCCGCGCGGCTCCTTCGCACAGGCGGCTCCGCCGGCTTTCCTCAGCCCAAAGGAATCCGCGGGCTGGGAAATCAAATCCACGTGGGATGCGAGAGAACGCTCCTAAGGGGCCCCCAAAAGCCCCTGGCCCCTCGGGGGGAACACTCCTCGCTGGCAGAGCCGGCAGTGGCACAGCTCCAGCTCAGGCAGTGACTCCACAGCCGCGTTCCCTCTCCTCTCTTCCCTCCCTCCCTCCTTGCCACCCCTCTGGTCCCCAAATGTGGGCATGGGGATGGGATGTTCCTGCCCTGCACCCCCCGCAGTGGATCCAGCCCCTGGCACCCCCCAGGAGCCTTTGGATGCCCCCAGCCCAGGAGGAGACGCTCGTGGTGATGTTTCACCTCCTGCACAGCGCCAGCGTCATCGCTGCCTTCTGCAGGTGACAAGGGCAGAAAGCACGGGGCCCTGGGCCACCAGGTGGGTGGAGAGGAAAAGCAGGGTGCCGAAGAGGATCGAGGACAGCTTGATGTTGCAGAAAAGCACCTGGAGGAATCACGCCTGGAGTCTGGGAGCACCACTCAATGCCATCAACAGGCTCTGAGGCTGCTGAGTGTACTTGTAGGAAGGACTGAGCCTCACAGGTGATGCTCAAAACCCCGGGGATGCTCAGTCCCCTCTCCTCAGTCCACTAAACCCATAAAAATGTCAGGAAATCACATTATTGTTACACAGAAGCTGAAACTCCATCTGGCCCAGAGAATTTCCAGAAAAATCTCCTTCACTGCATCTCCTGTATCCCTGGGACAGAGCTGGGGCTTGCTCCCCTCGCTGCCCCTGCAAGTCAAGGTCATGTCAGGCTTTTGGCCGGGGCCCCAGGAACCCAATTCCCTGCTTTGCAAAGGAAAAATTAAATTTTCATTCAAATTTTCACTTTGGCAGCCAAGATATCGGCTCAATTTCCACCTGCTGCTTTGAAGCCTTCGCTTTGCATGGGAGAAGCGCACAACTGAGAGTTTTCAATTATACAGCACTTGCATATAAGGGCAGGAACAGCCAGGAGTATGGATTTTAAGCCTAAAAAACATCAAAATAAAAACAAAATGAGAGGCACTCGGAAGAACATGCTGTCCTGGGAGGGACCGGCTGCTGCTTGGCTGGGTGGAGCAGGGCCACCACTGTCACCCCACGGACGTGCTTGTTCCAGTCTCAGTGCCAACAGCTTGTGACATGGAGCTGGGCCCTTCTCTCCCAAAAATCAGCCTGTGGGTCTGGCTGGGAGGTGCCAGGGCTGAACTCGAGCCAGGTTTGAAGCAGGAACATGAGGCAGGTCTGGACCTTTCCCTCGAAGGATGCGTGAGTGGGGCTGCCTTCCCCAGGCTATTGCTGTACCCTCTTCCAGAGGGATAAAAGAGGATTTATCCTCCCTGCGGGGCTGGGGATTCCCACTCTGAAGCTGCAATTAGACTGGAAACTGCTCCAAGTTTCATCAGTGGATTTGGAAAGGCGGGTGGGAGAAAAGGGGAGCTTGGCACTGCTGGGCTCCAGTGCAGTGCCCAGCCAACACCTGAGGGATGTCTGCTCACCCTGGAGCCCCAAAAGCACCTCATGCCAATGTCCTGTAAGGGTAATTTCCACCTGCATCTCGCAGGGATGGGTCTCTGAGATCCAGCCAGGCTGCTGGGTTGGAGCTTCAAGGAGCAGAGGTCCAAGGATGACTGACTCCCATCCCCAGCAACCCCTTGTACATTCCAATAAACCCCATCACCTGTGGGAAGAGCAGTACTGGCTCCCAAAACCATCCCAGGGAACAAGAAAACACAGCCTGGCATTCCCAGCTCCAGCATCTCACAATTCCTCATCCTGTCCCTTCTTCCTTGAGAGGAGAGACCATCCCCACCTGGCTCCAGCCTTTCAGGTGGGTGCAGAGAGTGAGAAGGTCTCTCTAAATATCATCCCAGACCTCCAGAAATTTCCCCTCAGGCTGCCAGAGCAGGCAGGGAGCCCCTGGTTTGCAGCCTGGAGCTGCACAGAGCCTGATGAGCCTCCCCAGCCCAGACTTTCACCTCGATATCAGCGAGCCAGCAAATCCCAGTGTGTGGGACCACCAGGAACGTGACATTTGCCAGAGCCCCTGCAAGGAAAGGCGAGAACTGGGGCAGGATCTGCAAAAGGCAGAAGCAGGGAAGCCTTTGGGGACACGTTAAGGAGACTTTGCAGGAGGAGATGATGCTGACACTCTGCAGACACCCAGCATTTTCCAACAGATCCAGACACGAGTCCTGCTCTCCAAACTGGACCCCGTGGAAAAGGAGGAAACCACATGGCCGTGTCCCCCCTCCCAACACCCAGCTCCTCCGAGGGGATCAACCCCACTTCCTAAGGGACCTTCCCAAGAGCAGACCCTGCCCTTCCTCCCTCACTTTCAGGCTGAGCATCAGCGTCTCTCCGAGCCATCCCATACCCGAGGTTCGCCCCCTGGCCGGCGTGGGGAACTCCCGTGGCCCCCCCGCCAGGTCCAGCTGCACGGCACACCCGAGGGGCCGCCGCCGGCCCGGCAGCAGCTGCCTTGGCCCGGCTTCCAGCCCAGCACTGCTCGAGAGCAGCTTGTTATTTCGGTCCTGCTACGGGGCTATTTTTAGAAAGCGCTGAACACCCCTTCTCCCAAACGGCTCCTCCAGGGATGACCTTGCGGAGCTGCAGCCGCTCGCTCCCTGCTCCGCCATCCCTTTCCTTAGGGGCTGTCACCCGCTGTCCCCAGGGTCCCCACCCTGTGCAAATCCCGGTGGCAGCAGCGTCGCTGCACCGCGGCAGCAGGGCGAGGCGGGAGAGAGGGGGCTGAAGGCTGAACTACATCTCAACCCCTGCCGCCATCCAGGTTCGCTCCCGGTTTCAATTATCACCTGCTGGAGCAGCAGCTGCCGAGTGCCGGGAACTCAAAGCGAGTCAACAAGGTCTTGTTGTTTCAGCTGCTCGGGGGCACGGAGCTCCGTGCGCTCCCCCCGCCCGGCTCCGCAGGGATGCAGCGGCCCCCGCTCGCCCCTGTGCGTGCGGGGCTGCCGCGCTTCCATAATTCCCCCTTCCCGCTCTCCCGGGCAGGTAAACGCTGCTGGAGCTGCCGAGGGGGGAGCGGAGAGAAACCTCAATAACAACAAGGGGGGAAAAAAAGAGAAAGGAAAAAAAAGCCCCAAGAAGCAGCCGCTGCACAGAGGTTATCCGGGGGACAGAGCAAATAATTGGCGAGGCGAACAATGCATTTTAATTAAACCTCTGCAGGAAACGAGGGGAGGGAATCAAGTTAATTGCATGGAGCGGGAGCAGGAGATTAAAAATGCTCTTTGCTCAGAAGATGGTGGCTCCCATCCGCCTTTGCCGAGGAAAACAAGGCCACCTGGGGTGGCAGTGCCGGCGTGGGGACACGCAGCTCTCTGGCTCTGCCGGGGCTCAGCGTGACAACAGGGTCTGGGGGGATCATGCTGATCCCCTCTGCCAAGGGGCTGGGGGTGCCCGATCCACAGGGATGGGTGCAGGATGAGCCTGAGTGTGGGAGCTGCTCCTGGCAAGTCCCACAGGGATGGGGACATTGCTTGTGTCTGCAGGAAAAGGACACGAAACGTGTCCCAGGGGATGTGTCCCATAACAGCTCTGCCCTTCCCCTGCTCTGTGTCCTCTGCTCAGCCCAGGCTGCTCCCGGCACTCTCCCCATGAAAAAACAGCAGTCTTTACTTTTCCTGCCCGTGATACTTCAAATTTCACCCCTCTCAGCTTGGGACCCTCTATTTTTCCTCAACTGCTCCCTTTCCTGATCATTCAAGCCCTTGTCTTCACCCCACCCTGGACACCACAAACGGAGAGACCCCGACTCGCTGCCAGCGAGCCCCAGAAAAGCAGCACATCCAGGCTCCCTTCCTGCTCAGAGAGCAAACAGGATCCCAGACTCCAGGCTGCTGGAAGATGGGGGCAGGACCGAGCACCCCACGCCTGGCACCGACACAGGGAAGCACTCCCAGCCCAACCCCATCCCCCTGGGCACCCATCCTGGGCATCCAGGGCAGAAGGCACCAACCTCTGCTCCGAGGCAATTTGTGAGCTCGAGAACCCTGCCCTGGCTCCTGCCGCCTGCTAATGAGCCCCAGCCCGGTCTGCCTGCCATGAGAACAGCAATCAGAGCCACCGCTCGCCTGCTAGCAACAATCTCCCTCCTTCCCTCCTCTGCATAAATTTCCCAGGCTGTGGTTTTCAGCCTCTTATCCCACATAGCTTTATTCACAAGAGAAGTCCCACTGGGGGCAAGGAAATTACTCCAGTGAGGAAAATTAGCCGGGCACGGGTTGCACACCCAGGGCACCACATGAGGGGCTGGGGTGGTTTGGTTTTTTGCACAGCGTCGAAACCAAAATAAATCCACGGAGGGAACTCAGAGCCAAGCCTTGCTCCTGGCCACGGGTAAGAGCCAGACAAATCATAGCAATTAAAAAGAAGAAAGAGGCATGTGGACTTTCATATCCACAAACCTCAGGACGCAGCCGGTGGGGGAGAGAGCGTTTCCCAGTCACACACAGGCAGCAAAGCCGACACACATCACAAAATACTCCGTGTCCTCACAGGCACAAGCTGTCCCTCCAGGCACCGGTGCCACCAGCGTGAGCACGAGGCTGGGACAGCCTGTCCCTGCACAGGATGGCTGTCAGCAGCAGGACACAGGCTGTATTGTCCCCAGAGCTGGAGACTGAATTGCAGGTTGGCCCTCCCCGCTGTGCACAAGCGCTGCCCTGATGGGAAACGAGAGTTCAGCCGAGATCTTCCGCTTTTCCCCTGCAGCTGCAGGCGGACAGGCAGGAAAACCACAGAGCTCTGCTCAAACGCTCGCACCGAGCAGCTTTCCAGCCAGAGAAACGCTGCTGCTTCACCACATGCTTAAATTGCATGTTGGGAGGGAAGAAATTGACCGCTATTTTCACCCCAAACCTGTGGTGGAGCCAGGAGGTGAAGCCCATCACGCTGACAGCGAGATGGCTGCAGCATCCCCAGGCTGTTTGTCCAACAGGAGCATCTCAAGTGGGAATAAGGCTGGATTGCACTCAGCATCCCCAGGAAAGAGAGAGAAGGGGGGGCAGAACCAGCAGGTCCAACCCAAAATCCCATTCCCAGACACCCCCTTGCTGCTGCCTCTCCAGCCCACCTGGGGGTATCCACGGCACCCCTGGAGATCTGCAAAGACCCCTGGCTGCCAGCAGGGCTGTGGGAACACTCTCCTCTGCCTGCCATGCTGCAGGGATGGGGACATTTGGCAGCTGCCTGCCGGGAAGGTGTCTGGAGTGCAGTGGGAACATGAGTCAGAGCTCTCTGCTCTCCCTGACGTCTCCCTCCTGCTCATTTATTCAGCACGTCAAATATTTGCCCTGCGCAGACCCGCGTTATTCAGGAGGTTTTTTTTTTTTCCCCCTTCTGCTGGCAGTAACAGCTTCAAAAAAGCCACCACAGTGCCATCTTGGGAAACTTGACCTCCCAGCTAAGCAGTTCCAGCATCCTTTTCCTTGCCTGCTCCAGGGACCGTCTCCTTTTCAAGCAGCCATCCCCTCTGTGAGGGATGGAGGGGCTGGATGCCAAAACCCACAGGCTAAAGCAACAACCCACGGGGCTGCAGCGGGGAAAGGTCATTTCAGACCCACTTCCAGCATGGTCTGAGTGACAGCAAAGCTGGGAGCCTGCGGGAAGCAAGCAGTGGCCCTGCTGTCCCTTCATGTCCCCGAGCATCCTGCCTGGAAGCGGCACACGCAGTGGCAGGAGAGGCCAGCCAAGGAAAACTGCTCAATTTTGCCTCCCTTCGGCAAGGAAGTGGCTTTGCTGGCTGCCAGCCCCACAGCAATCCCCTGAGGACCTCAGTCTATTCCTTTTTCTGAGCCAAATCCCTGGATTTCTTGCTGAAAGGGGTGCTCACACCCTGAATTCCCAGTCCCCGGGGAGAGGAAAGGTGTTTATCCTTTATTAAAAGCTAAAGGCTGGAGAAGGTGACCTTGAGCAGAGGTGACACAAGAGAATTCATGTCCCACCTGGCCCCCATGGGATTTTTATCCCACGGTTGCAGCCAAAAATGTCCTATTTCATGGAGAAAGTGCAGAAATGGCTCATAAAGCACAAGCTTGGGGATGCAGCTGAGCAGATCAGCTGCCAGATAAAGGCAGCGTGCTCTGGGGGAAAACACACCTGCCTCCATCCTGGCTGGAAAAGGAGGAGGGACATTTCCCTTCACTCTCCATTCCCAGCAAGGACACACACAAGGCTTTCACCTTCTGCAAGAGCTTCCCAGGATCAGGGCTGGCATTTCTGGTGGGGGCTCCAGAGCCTGCTGGTCCCAAGCCAGCCAGCTCAGCATTCCTCCTCTTCCTTGGGAAGTCACAATGCATGGAAAAGCCTTAGGGCTGGAATAAAACTACAAAAAGCTTCTGCAGTGCTGTCAGAATTAGCACCAGGAGAGAAGAGAACTGCCTGGTGGGTTTGGCCCCCTCAGTCCTGCATCCTGCTCCATCCCTGAGCTCTATACCAACCAGCTCCAGAGGGAGAGAAAGCATGCTGATTTTCTGGCATTTTCCAGCTTATCCAGTGTTTACAGAGCTGCCCATCCCTCTTTGCTTGTGGAGGGGCAAATTTGGCTGAGCCCACGGCAAGGACTGCTGGCAGATGAGCTCAGAGTCCTTTGGGGAAACCAGCAGGGGAAAAAACCAGCTCAGCCAAGACACCCCCTGTGTCTCCCAGCTGGACAGGGAGCTGCAGTGACCTTGTCCAAACATGGCCTGGAGTTGGAAGCGAGGAAGGAGAGGATGTGACTCACATCTGGGATGTGGCCACAGAGGACAGATGTGTTTTATTACTGTCCAGCCCTGTCTCTCTGCAGCTCTGTCTCAGTGACTCAGCCTTGCTTCAGGCCCTTCCTAAAGGAGCCACAGCACAGCCCTCCCCAGCAGCTTCCCTCTGCTGCAGTAAAACAGATTTGGGAAGTACAGGCTCCTGCGAAGGGGAAAAAAATAAATTAAAACAAATCAAAGTTATGTTTCTGCATGGGAATCTTCCAATTTCGGTGGTGAATCATTCGGAGAAGGATGAAATCAAACGTTTTAGTGGCAGAACTCGTCTCTCTGTGTTTAGAGACTTAAAAGCCAAACACGCTCCAATCCCAGTGGGAAGGACAGTGAGGAGTCCCCTGGGTTTTCTTGGACACATCCAGCAGGGCAAGAGGAAACATCTGGAGATGTTCCATGTCTGGGGGGAGGAATAAGGGGATTTCAGCAGGTCTGCTTCCCACAATCCCGAGGAAACCCATCAGCATTTAGCAGAGAGAGCCCCAAAGCACTGAGACCAGGCAGAGCCAGCAGGTGTTAGACATCAGAGAATCTAAAGAGGGGACTCTGCAGCCAGCTGGGTTCAGCTCAGCGCTTCTGGGCCTTCCTCTGGAACCCCGACACAGCTCCCCCACCTCGGGAAGGGCTTCCCTTCCCGCATCAACCCCCAAAGAGCCTTTGGCACACTCACCTGCACTATTTACCCACCGCTGCCACCCGGTACCGAGGGACACACGGGGTGAGGGCCCTGCCCAGAGCCCCCCTTCACAGCTGTGCTGGTCCCAGCGGGAGAGCAGGTGGAGCACATCAGCCCGGCGGCTTTTCCAGCCCCATCCCGGCCTCGAGGCTCCGGGAGCCAAAGCTCCGGGAGCCCCCGGGGGCCAAGCGCTGCCCGCCCCCGGAGCCAGCGGTGCAGTTCGCCTGGCAGACACTGGATGGGGCTACGAAACCGGCTAGCGGCACAGCTGGCACGGCCGGGGGGCAGAGCGGCCTCTGCCAGATGTTTTGGGGTCCCTCTTCGCGGGCTGGCCGTGCCGCAGCTGCCGCCGCTCACGGGGGATGCTGGGCCCGGCACCAGGTGGCATCAATCGGGGCTGCACCTCTCCTGGGTGCTGAGTGAGTGTCGGGCAGCACCTGCAGAAAGCTGGAGGCTTCACCTCCGAAAGCTTTTCCATGTTCTGAGCGTGGTGATGGGAAGGGAGAGCAGAAGCTGCTGCCTTGCAAGGTGCTGTTGGAGATTTCTGCTGCAGAGACAAGATGAGGTGAGTTTCCTGCCTCCCACCTGCCTGAATCCCAGCTCTTTCAGGGACTTTGGGAAGGGCACAGAGTGATGGTACAAGAGGGAACGGCTTCACATTGTCAGAGGGCAGGGTGATATGGGATACTGGGGAGAAACTCTTCCCTGTGAGGGTGGGGTGGCCCCACAGAGCAGCTGTGGCTGCCCCTGGATCCCTGGAAATGTCTGAGGCCAGGCTGGATGGTGTGTGCTTCTCTCTGGGACATTCACCTGTTTTTCCAGCACCTTCTTTGCTGTGCTGTGCTTTGCTCTTCCCTTTTTGCTTAGTGCCAGCTGTAACGTGCTGAGGGGATGGGTGCGGGCTGAAACCTGCGTGTTGGGGGGCTCTGAGGTGGCTGATCCTGCATGTCGAGGCCTTTGCTGTGGCAGAAGGGCTCCTGGCTGCATTCTGGCACTGTGCCACCCACACCCACTCCAAACAAAGAGCGTTCTGTGGGCACGGCGCTGCCCTTTGAAGTCTCAGAGGTGGCTGTTACCAAGCAGGTGCTACCGAGGGAGATGTTGACGCAATCGCTTCCTCCAAGCCTCTTGTCCCCAGGCTGGCCTGGCTCTGTTGCCTGGGGACAGACTGTTGTCCCCTCTGCAGGGCCGTGTGTGTGCAGAGCCCCCTTTGCTTTGGCAGGGATGGTGGCAGTGACGCTCCGAGCCTTGCTGTGATGCCACCCTTGTCTCTGCTCTGCTCCCAGTCCCTCGGGAAGCTGCTCCGTGCCCTGTGGCCATTACCCTCCCATCCTCTCTGGAGCAGGGCCAGCAGCTCCATCCCTGCCGTGGGCAGCTGGGCTGGGAGGAAGGTGGGTGCAGGGATGGGCAAGCTCTGCTCACAGGGGTGCCTGGGTGGGCAGAGCTGGGCAGGGAGCAGAGCAGCAGCCAGGGCAAGCCTTGGGAATGCTGCAGGGATGGATGCTTTGCTGGGTTCCTGCCGGGGCAGCAGGATCAGAGCTTGTGGAGTGTCCTGGGAGTCCTGGCTGTGCCGTGGTGGTCAGGGACGTGCTGCCTCCCAACGGTGTCCTGGGGACACAGCCGCTGTGGGCATGACACTCTTGTCCCCTCTTTGGGAGCAGGATCAGTGGCCTGAGCCCGTGGGCTCTCTGTGGGTGCTGCAAGCAGTGTGGCAGTGGGTGACACTCACTGGGGTGTCACTGGCCATGTGGCAGTGGGCTGTCACCGCTGCTGGGCTGGGACATGATGTCTAGGGGACACTGCCACAGGATATGGCTCTGCCCCACAGCTTTTGGGGGACGCAGATGGGGACAGGCTGTGCTTGGACAGCCCATTCTTCCCCATCCTGCCTGCCCCTAACAGCAGGTTCTGCCCC
This sequence comes from Irena cyanogastra, assembly GCA_013397155.1. Lineage (NCBI taxonomy): Eukaryota > Metazoa > Chordata > Aves > Passeriformes > Irenidae > Irena > Irena cyanogastra. Next base: position 139,983 of record VWZV01000277.1, read on the forward strand.
ACAGCTGGAGATCTCCATGCCAGCCGTGGTAGAAATGGAGATCAGGGGCACAGCCAGGATCAAGCACAACTTCTACATCCCTGAAAATGCTTCCTGCACCTGCATTGACTGGTTCTAGGTGAGTGCTGGCCCGGGAGAGCAGCTCTGGCTGCTGGGCTGGGGTGGCAACCAGCCCAGGGCTTCCTGCCAGGCTCCCCAGCCCAGCTCGCCCCTCACCTTGCAGGTGGACACAGCAACAAGCAGGTGAGGCTGTACCACACCACAGCAGGGACCAAAAATGTCCCAACAGAGCATTTCTGTACTGAAATCTGCATCCTGCAGGCAGCTGGGGGAGCTTTTCTGGGAGAAGGGGCCCTTTCCTAACACACAAGGGAAGATGGATGGGATCACAGTGGCATTAATTGCTTCCTCTCCGTGTTATGTTTAGATCAAAAGTCAACAGCAGAGAGCCAAGGGGCGATCATTGTGGCCATTATCGTGGCCAGCCTCCTGGGGACTGTGCTGGGCACTGTCAGCTTCCTCCTGCACAATAAAGGCAAGATCCCATGTGGCCACAGCAGGAGAGAGCCCCTGCCTGGCTCTGCACAGCTCACACCCTGCTCCACTGACCTGAGCTGGGTGCTCAGCCAGCCTGGGGTGCCCCAGCTGTCCCCTACCCTCCGTGTGTGTCACCACCCCACCTGCAGCAGGGCACTGGCTTTATGTTCATCCCTAACCTCTGCTTTTCCCTCTCCCTCTCTGTTTTGGCAGACCTGAAGAGTGAGAAATCTCTCTGAGAAGCTGCAGAGGAAACCTGAGCGCTCCCTGCCCTCAAACCTTTCCTGCTCTTGCACTGCCTCCTCCCAGCCCTGCTCCAGCCCCTGGGGAGCACGGCCAGAGAGCACTGGGGTGTCACCGTGCTGGGTGTCAGGGCCGCCTCCCTGACTCACCTGGCCATTTCCTCAGCCTCAGGTGCAGCCTGAGCAGCAGAGCTGGGCTGGGCTCGCTGTTCCGGGGAATATTTGGAAGAACGATCCCATTAATCCCTGCTTGGTGGGAGGACTCGAGGCTTTTTCAGGTAATCTGTTCTGTACGTGTCTGATCTGTTCTGTACACGTCTGGGAAGGTTTGGATGTGGTTTTTTACCCCAAACTTGCTCAGAGAGGCTGGTGAAATTTGGTTTTTGGGATGGCCCAGGCACTTTAGCTGTAGTGGAGTGCAGAAGGGTGGAAGGGGTGTGTGTTAGAGAGGTGCCTGGGTTAGGACACATTTATACCCCCCTGGCAGCTAATAATACATTAATAATTGCCAATATTAATAAATCTACTGTTTATTATAAAAATAATCATAGTTTTAGGTTTTAATAGATGATTATACTACTGGATCCTAAAAGATAATAATGTAAATAGAATTTAATAGATCCCAACAGTAGAATTTACTGATGGTTGTCTTAATAGCTAATACCAATTCCATAGGTACTGCTGCTTACAGGAGATGATAATAAACACTAATACAATATACTACTAATTAATAATAAACATATGTAATATTATATGTATATAGATAAATAAATATATAAAGCTAATAACCAGCCCCTGTCACCATGCTGAGAGGACAGAGGACAAACAATGGGTGACACCACAGGCCACTGGGTGACCCTGTGGCCTTGGGCTCTCCAGGACTGCACTGGCAGTGTTTGATCCATTACACCAAAGATCCTGTTCTCATTTGGCTCATAATAATTAACCCCTGTATTGTCTTTTGACCCCTTGATTGATTATCAGAGCTCAAATGACCTCAAGTAACCCCTGTGACATCGAATAACTCCTCTCTGGGACTTCAGGAAGGGGTAGAACCAGGCAGGAATTATCTCCTCACCTATATCACTAACTGGGGATCCTTGTCAGTCATGAGAATTTGCTAAAATTACAAAATTGTAAATAAGTTACAGGGCACATCTTCAGCGTGTCCTGCACTGTAAGGATCCCTTTAGAGGGAACTCCTTTTTCTCACCTAACCCGAATTTTAGCACCAGGAAAAAGGCACTGATTTCTGGGGACTCCACCAAGACTTGTGCCACAGTTGCTTGGACTGGGAGCCACCCTGTCCCCACCATCCCTAATTTTTAAAGAAATCGTGGGTTCTTCGTGGTGGTCCAGGGAACTCCAGGAGTTCCAGCATCCAGCACAGGAGCAGAGGTAGGATAAAAGGCATTTTGTTGGTAGCATTTGTGGGTTTGCATTTGGAGATCTCTCGTGGGGTTTTTCGGGTGGGAAAGGGGCAGAGGGGGGGTTTGTTCATTCACTGTGCCTTGTTCTCCCGTGGTTCCTGCTGGGTTTGGCCCAGCAGTCAGAGCTGGGGATGCCCTTCCCTCAGTGATGGAATGCAAACCTGCCTGAGTTCCTCAGAGAGAGAGAGATGAATNTAATCATAGTTTTAGGTTTTAATAGATGATTATACTACTGGATCCTAAAAGATAATAATGTAAATAGAATTTAATAGATCCCAACAGTAGAATTTACTGATGGTTGTCTTAATAGCTAATACCAATTCCATAGGTACTGCTGCTTACAGGAGATGATAATAAACACTAATACAATATACTACTAATTAATAATAAACATATGTAATATTATATGTATATAGATAAATAAATATATAAAGCTAATAACCAGCCCCTGTCACCATGCTGAGAGGACAGAGGACAAACAATGGGTGACACCACAGGCCACTGGGTGACCCTGTGGCCTTGGGCTCTCCAGGACTGCACTGGCAGTGTTTGATCCATTACACCAAAGATCCTGTTCTCATTTGGCTCATAATAATTAACCCCTGTATTGTCTTTTGACCCCTTGATTGATTATCAGAGCTCAAATGACCTCAAGTAACCCCTGTGACATCGAATAACTCCTCTCTGGGACTTCAGGAAGGGGTAGAACCAGGCAGGAATTATCTCCTCACCTATATCACTAACTGGGGATCCTTGTCAGTCATGAGAATTTGCTAAAATTACAGAATTGTAAATAAGTTACAGGGCACATCTTCAGCGTGTCCTGCACTGTAAGGATCCCTTTAGAGGGAACTCCTTTTTCTCACCTAACCCGAATTTTAGCACCAGGAAAAAGGCACTGATTTCTGGGGACTCCACCAAGACTTGTGCCACAGTTGCTTGGACTGGGAGCCACCCTGTCCCCACCATCCCTAATTTTTAAAGAAATCGTGGGTTCTTCGTGGTGGTCCAGGGAACTCCAGGAGTTCCAGCATCCAGCACAGGAGCAGAGGTAGGATAAAAGGCATTTTGTTGGTAGCATTTGTGGGTTTGCATTTGGAGATCTCTCGTGGGGTTTTTCGGGTGGGAAAGGGGCAGAGGGGGGGTTTGTTCATTCACTGTGCCTTGTTCTCCCGTGGTTCCTGCTGGGTTTGGCCCAGCAGTCAGAGCTGGGGATGCCCTTCCCTCAGTGATGGAATGCAAACCTGCCTGAGTTCCTCAGAGAGAGAGAGATGAATGCAGGGGTTGAATTAAGGCCTTTAGAGAAATTAAGATATATTAAACCACATAGATACAAAGTAGAAGTGTAGGTTTAAATTTTAATCAAGTGGAAGTGCAGCTATACTTTTAATTTTAGTAGTTATAGTTTTAGTTTTAGTAGTTATAGTTTTAGAAATACATTTTGAATGCCTTAAGAAACTGTGTTAACTAGTAAAGGCTCTAAAGCCTGGTTTGAAGTTCAGTAACTTAGTTCCTGACATAACAAAACCAGCAGAACTCTGCTTGCATCTCTAGAATAGATAGAACTACGTGTGTAAATATCTAGAACTTTTCACATAAATAGAGGAACTTGTATACTTGTAAATTTTATACTTGTAAACTTGTAAATTTTAAGTAAGAAAGCAGGTAGTATATTTTGTAAATAGATAATATTAGACACGTAGATTTTTAGGTGAGAACTGACATTACTTTCGTACCACTTTTGCACGTTAGGATTTAGTTTAGATTGGTTCAGAAAGGATGTTTTACAATCGTGCTTTTAGATGATTGGACAATTTATGAATAAAACCGCTCTGAATTGAGGTGTTTGGCATGGAGGAAGAACAAGAAGAAGAAAAGGAGAAGAAAAAGCAGCTGCTGCTCGGGACATTGGACTCTGTGCCAGGGAACAACTTTTGCTGCAGCTGCTGCAGTTCCTGCACTGAACCTGGGACTCCGTGCCAGAAAGGTTTCAGAATGGATTTTTTTAATACTTTAGCATGCACTTTTAAACTTAGAACCCTTTGCCTTCGAGACTGATGTATTAATAGATAATAAATTTATAATATAGTAAATAATACAATCTATTTTATATAAAATTGTATATAATATAGTAAACATAATAATATAATATAGAACAGAATAAATATATTCATAAATATTTTAATA
>VWZV01000278.1:0-15826 GCA_013397155.1 Irena cyanogastra
CCGAGGGCAGAGGGAACCCCCGGCCCTGCCCGCGGCTCTCCGGGGGCTCCGCGGCCCCGCCGAGGCAAGCGCGGTGCTCTGGCGCCGCCCGGTGGCCAGAGGCCGAGCGGCAGGCGCGGCCCGCGGGAGCTCCGCGCACACGCGCTCCGGGAGCCTCGGAGCGCGGCGCAGCTCCTGCCTTGCCGCTTCTCCTCGGCAGCGGAAGCACACGGCTCGAACTTCGCCCTGCTTCTAAGCAGCACTGAAAAACGCAGTAAAGAGGTTTTGCTGTTTAGGATAAAAAGGCTTCAACAACTGTATTATGAAGGATAGTGAAAGCTCCATGTCTGTTTTCGACCTCTCCAAAGAGCCCTCCCGTAGGAAACATAGCAAAGGATGCAGGCTTTTTCCCTGGGAGCAGGGAGAGAGGGGAGAACACGTTTGTGGGGTTTTTTTGGGGGGTGCTTTTTGGTGAATGGGGGACATTTATTCATCATCAAAAGAGCAAGAGTCACCATCCTGATTTCCTTCAAACCACGTTTTAAACACACCTACGGGAAAAACTTAAGGGAAAGCAGTACACAGTCGTAAATACTGCTGACTGAATAGCTGACTGAAAAGAGCTTCAGGCATTAAATGAGAGAATTCAAAGGGAGCTGTAGGGGAAAAAAATAAACCAATGTTACATACTCACTGGGGGTACTCAGCCTGAAAGCAGGAAGGCTCCCTGGACAAAAGTGGAACCCAGAAGGAAGGAAGCAGGGGTTCACCGTACAATGCAGGCACCCCATTTACAGGAGTACAGACATTTCAGTGGGAAACAGAGGGACAGCCATTCATCTCCTGGGATTACTCCGCACATACTCAGGCTGGGTCCTGCTATCAACTATTTGGCAGCAGAGAGGAAGAAAGAGAGAAAATAAAACTAAATTCAGCTAGTAGTATTATGACAATGGAAGAGAATGGTGATAGGTGACAGGTGACAAAAAGCTGCATTTTAAGAAAACCTGAACATAGCCTCTCTCTTTGAATGAACAAGATTACTCTTAGAATAGCTGAAGAGACACTGGAATGGTCAGTCTAGAGCTGGTTTTACAAGTCAGGATTTGTACCATTTAGTACCTGAACACCTTCACCCTAATTCTAATCTAATTTTTGACCAAACCAAGACTTTCAGTGTGTAATGGGCTTCCTTAATCTATTTCATGATCCACAGTGAAGAAGGTAAAAACCCCCTAGAATTAGCTTAGAAGAAAGCACACTCACCTCTAGGCAGAAAGGATATAATGAAATTATGAATACCTATCTTCTAGCAGTAGTGGGAGGAAGATTACATTTTTACTGTTTTCAGCATAATATATATGCACTCAGTGCCTGCTCCTTTCATCAGCCACTGCTGCTGTCACTGGACATGTAGGAAACATTACAAATATAGGTAATTTAAGCTTCTGTTGGACTGTAAACCAAAGCAGCTGAAGTGCAAAAGCGTATTCCCTTTTCGGTTTTTCTTAAATAACCTGTTTAAAAATCAGCTTGAAAAGAGCAAGTAGTACAGGTTCTCAGTTGGCAATTGAAACCAAACCACTAAACCCACATAACCCACTGTCCGAACTTCTAGATTCATGGCTTGTTAAAAGATAAGGAATCTTATTTTGACAACAGGAGCCTTTTTTCTTAGTACAGGGAAATGTTTTGGTTTATTCAGCTAGTTCAGTTCAAAGACTTGTTCACTGAAAGCTGAAAAATCAGCTGGCAGCTGAAAAGCCAGGAAAGTTTATTTTCCTTTTATAAAATATTAAGAAAAATAACATGTGAGAGTGTAAATTAAGCTAGTTTAAAATACCAAAACACATGAACAAACAGAAACAACCTGTTCAATTCCCTAAGTATAGATGGATTTTTAATACTCAGTTTTCAGTAAAAAATATTTACTTAAGCTTTAAGTAAAACTACCACCAACAGTCTGGATAGGTAACAAAAAAAAAAAAAAGGCATTTAAAGCTATTTGTGCATTGTAATTGAATTCCAATTTCAATCCAATTGGATCTTGACACAACTGAATCTTCTGATAGAAAATGAACCCATGATTTTTTTAGTTTAATAAAATGCAAAAATTAGGATGCCAAATGGGTGCACATTAAATTACATTATTGCTTGACTCAGACTGGTGTAGGTATAATCAATCCTCTTGGTCAGGGAAACTATCATACAGAGTATACCAGCATGTATCCATTTGCCAAAAAAAAAAAAAAAAGGCAATGGTGAACACCAAAATAAAATCAAAAATCAGAATTTCCACAGAAATTCAAAATGCAAAATTCCACCACAAGATTAAAATAGATTTAAGATCATATTTCCTGTTCCTCAGTTTAAGAATTCAATCTTATTGAATATTGAATCCATATAACCTTTCAAACTCCTGGAGTGAAAATAAAATTGGACTAAGAAATTAGATTTTAGCTAAATTTGTTAATCCAAAGAACAAGAGAATGAATCTGATGGATTACATTAATCTTCTTGGACTTACATGTTGCTCAACAGTGAGAAAATTCTTGATTTGCAATGGATTTTTAAACTTCTACTCAGGAAAACAGAAGTTAATTAAGAAGAACAAATAAAGAGGCCATTTCCTTTTTTTACTCCAGACAACTGAGAAATCTCACTAAGTACTAACATTCTTCCTGATCCCTGGCACATAGGAAAGACAAGAAAAAAGGGTTTTGCCTTTGCTCTATGCATGTAAACACACTGGAAATTAAACTTTTGGTACCTGACAGGCTGATCTGCCAGATTGCTACGGCTAAAAAGGAGTCATTGAAATCACTTAGATGCAACTTTCAGACATCTGGCAGTTAAAATGAAATCACATTATCACTAAACATTAAATATACCATCACATAACTCAAAATACATTAATTTTAAACAGAGAAAAAAAATTAAGAACTGCATTTTTCAAATTGTAGTAAAAATTACAAATTATACACATTTCTCTCTAGACTCTAGTTTTAAGACTAGAACAGTCTATAGAGAGAAAATTCCAGCTTCCAGAAATGTCTTTATTCTGTATCTTAGACTGTCAAACCTTTGATAGTCAACAGGGTGAATGATTTAGTATTTTAGATCAAAAATAAGTGTTCTAGTGAAAGGTTTGATACCTCATTTACAGCCAGATGGAAATGGTTCTTTTTGTGTCCAAATTGTTATCTGTTAGAATAAATAATTTGCATTCCTCCATAGACTCCAAGAACAGTGAAAATGCTTCCCAGCAAACATCCACACAAACAGGCAGGGGACTCTGAGAATCAATTCAAGCAGTGCATATCTAAGCACTGAAAGTTGAATTTTCTCTGGAGACATCAGTCTTACTAGTTTACTTTTCTTCCCTAGTGTCTCCCTTGGCCTTATGGTGTCTCCAGCAGAGAACAGCCCAGCCTGGGTTTCATCCCAGCTGAAGCAAGAGGTGTGCATCAGCTAAGAAAATCAGGCAACTCCTTCAGACCCTAGCAGATTCAGGAACTAACTCCAAGGGCCCAGGCTTTGTGGAGCATGCTCTTTTTTTTTTTTTTTTAATTGATAGGGCTGGCAGATCAAAACAGTTTGAAGATGGGTCCTCTGTAAAAACAGACGCTCAGAATACCTCATTGGAGCCACTCACTTTTACTGCAGACCCCAGAATCTTCACCTAGAGGTCCCACTGTCCATATTATCTATGTGCACTAGCTGATGCTTAAATAAAGTCTAAACACATTTGTCTGTGCTACCTTATTAGCAGCTACATTGGGAACTCTTTCCTGTCTTTTGTGTAGACAGAGCTCACATTGTTAGTTTTTAAGAAGTCTTTGTCTCTTTGATGCTTTGTCCATGTGACTTGAAAAAGATGTAGTGATACCCTCAGCTAATATCATCCTTCTAATCTACTGCTCCCTTTCCTAATAACTTTCTTGCAGTATAAGTAGGTATATTTCCCTCCCACTCTTTACCTCAATTCTATTTGTTTACAAGCCTCATCTTTTCACTACATGTTTCAGAATTTCTTTCTTCGTTTTTGGCTTAAAATGTGTGTGAGCAAATTTCTGTTGGACATTTTATGTTCCTTTGTACTCCCCTCTGGGGATCACTGATCTGTCCAGTCTTAATTTGACAGGTCTGTAGGATTCTGTTGACTCATTCACAGATAACTTAGTACTTCTTCCCACTGTGTCAACACCACTTTTTTTCAGTCCACATATTTTTATTTCTGTAAGCTTGTTCCAATGAACTGATGACAGGAACAGGATCAGTCAAGGAAATGAGCCATAGACAGCTTAAGAACAGTAGGATTTATCCTGTTGCACAAGCTAGAAGAGGTACATTTACCCAAGATGAATTTGTTGGTTATGATGAGTTGGAAGCTCAAGAACTGATTTTGCATGACATAGTTAAATTTGTATCAAGGCCAGAAGGCTTCATCTGTGGTCAGGTCTACTAACATTTTATAGCCTGCTTTTTGTGTGTGCTTTTCTGATAGATGTGCATTCTCTGTTTCACAGAAAGAGCAAATACTCTCTTGGGGTAGTGGTTCTGGTTATAATCCGTTTTGGACACCTGCCAGCTGCTGTATTGAAGGAGATTTCTTTCTGAGGATTCAAGCAAGTGAACAGAACATATATGAGAACAAGAAATCTTTTTTTGTTCCTTATTGCAATGCAAGAATCACTGAAGATAGGGCAGTCATTGTAAACAGCCAGACAGATTCTGGCAATAATCTTGGGCTATCATGGTCTTCCCTTATGTCTGCCTCCTGCCTGCTCGACGCCAATTCCCCTTGGAAGGCAAAGTACTATAACATAAAGGGGCTTCCCATACATCCTGCACTTCTAGCCTAATAAGGCACAGATACTACTGAGCCTTGGGAACAGGCTCACCCCGTGGCAGCAGCTGGTGAGATGTGGTACATCACAGCTGTACAACAGGCATCTATAGCCACGGTAAGCAAAGCCATAGCTGTAGCAGCACTGCTAGAGAAGTAACATGGCTTCATATGACTCCATATCTGCCCTTAGGTCTCTCCTCAGTGAGGAGAAAACTGCCTAAAACACTTCAGAGGTAGAAACATACCATGATGACAATTTCTACATTTCCTTGCCCAGATTTTTCTTTTCATTTTCAAAGAGGAAACAGAAAAGCAGGGAAAGTACATCCCTTTCTGTTATATTCTGTTACACATCGATAGGTACGTAACAGTGTATTTATTCCCCACTGGTTAGAAAGCACCAGGCTACCTTCCTTACTGAGAGAATACTAGCTGATACCTGCTTTACAAGGTTGCTAGTTCACAAGAATGTGAACCACAAGAATGTGACCTGCACATCAGAGAGCAGTTTCTCTGGGTTCTTTGACTTGGGAAGGGGGATGTCCAGCAGCTCACTTCCTGCAGAAGCTGGCTTGGAAGATGAAACAGTGTAGAGCATTATGGGAGAGACAGATTTCTTTTTTTAGGTAATCAGCATCAGCTTCATCAAAAGCATATGCTCAGATGCCAGTGACTCAACAAACACTGGGAGTCATCTCTACATGAAGTCAATAGACAAATTTTAGCACAGAAGCAGGAAAGAAGTAAGGCAGAGAAAGTCCAAACATCCAGTGCAGTTAGAAAACTGTCAAAAACCTCCATCCCTCCATTGCTACAGATGGTATTTCTCCTATACAGGGCAAAAATAAAATGTCTCTGTAGTGTGGGTATGCATGGGATTATCTTTATCTGTTCCTGTAGCAAGTACATTAATAATACATTAGGTGTCTTTCAAAGCTGCATGCTTGTGTACTCCACCAGTGTTTAATTTCATAGGGGAAATGACACATTCTGAACAATTAACAATACCTTAAATAATAACAGTTTTCAACTCTAAAATAGTATACATCTCCTCTCTGTTTGGGATTCAGTATAATTTCCATTGCCCTGTCTATAGAGGTCACCTCCTTGTTATCAGTTCTGGCTAATTAAAAGATTAGGAGATCAGGAAAGTCACCCTGAGGAATCAGTTATTACTAGAACTAACAACAGCTGGCAAAGTAGTAGAGACATGTGACTAAATGTCCTAAACCCCTTCCATTTACACAGCTTTCAGGTTTATCAGAAACTGCCAGGAACTGGGACCAATACTTAGCATGACTGGTTTTTGTTCTGCGGCCTATGGAAATCATTTCCACTCTCCTGGTTAATTTGCTGCTAATGATGCTTCATCAAGAACAACTTTTCAGATGACTGGTGTATGCCAGATCATGTTCCCAGTAGCTACTGTGTTGCAAACTCATATTTCCAGTAGCATACTAAAAAACTTATAATCTCAGTTAAATCATCAGATGCACACACACATGCAAAATGAAGGCCACTTCTAGCTAAGTGCTAGGTCACTGTAGCACATTTTTTCCTTTGCTATTTCAAGGGAGCACTAGCTACCTTACCTTTAGGCTTCATGGCTTCAGTGTCATGATGGCAATGCTGTCTGTTGTTCTTAGGGCCATAAGAGTCTTCACAGCCTTCTGACTCTTGCATTCCCTTAGGTTGAAGAGGTCCTGGTGTGCTGATGCTGTTGTTCCCTGCTATCGGACTATGTCTCCTCTATCTAGCCTTGCAATTGTTTAATTGATGGTTCACAGTAGGGAGCAATAGCCAGAGTTTAGACATAAACTAAGGGCTAGGACTCCTGGGGCAAAATCAGTTTATTTGGAGCAAATGAGTACCGTGTGCACTGCAGCTTGTTTAATCATCTGAGGAGCTGAGCCTCATCTTTTTCCTAACCAACTTTCCTCTCTGGATTTCTCAGTCAGCTTGCCCTGTTCAGCATTCTGTGATTTTGTGAGTTTATTCCATGCAAAAGAGCAGCCCCTGTGTTAAAGGCTTCTCACAGCATTAACCTTTCTTGAAAGTGCTTTGAGAGTCACAGACAATAAGTACTATGAATTGCAAAATACATTAAGTGTCTAGGAATCATTCCCACATGACTTAGTTCATAGTGGGCCTTCTCTCAGACACCACTGTAAAACACTCTTAGTCACAGCCTATCTCAAATTAATTTCTAACATGAAATGTCCTGTAATGTTTCATGTTCCCCCCACCCTCACTCACAGTTACAGAAACATTCTAGCAGTGATATATACGGCAAAATAAAGCCATTTTCCCAGATACATCACGAGTGGTAAATTCTAAAGCTCTCAGTAGCTGTGAAGAGATTTCTGAAAACCACTTTTCACACTCCAGACAATGACTACCTTATACCAAGAAACCTGTTTGAGGCTGAAGTTTGTCAGCCTGACATGGGAGAAGTTCCAAGTGCTCCAAATGGAACCATTTATAACAGAGCAGAGCTGAGCCTGCCCAGCCATCTTCTGAGAGACCTGAAACAGGGCAGTGTCTTAAAACTTCCTGGCAAATTCTTGAAATCAGCAACCTCCTGGGAGACATTAAATACAATTTGAAGACCTACACAAAGCAATTTTGACATACAGGATGCACTCTGAACACAAAATTATGTTTTTCTTGAAGAAGATCAAGGAAGTGCCTGAAGAGTCCTAGCTTGTAATCCAGCAATATCCAAGATCATATATGACATTACATGGTTATTTGAAGTACAGACATTATGAGGTGAAATTTTACTGTTCAACCAAGAAGATCATCTATAGGCTAAGCTCATGGCAATGGGGAGAAGATTAAAAAGGATGCAAAAAGTAATGCAGGCACAGCAGAAATTGCCAGTGACAATGCAGGGAGCCTACCTTGAAACAATAGGAATAACAATGGAGCAACAAAATAGTGAGAGGCCCTGAAATGTTTCCTTCTGAGGAGTTTATCAAAAAGAGGATGTTTTCATAACAATAGAAAAATAATTAACAGTCTGGAGCAGCTAAGTATGCTCTATACTCTTATAAAGTGAAGACAGATATGCTTCCAGAGGAATTTTAATAATAATAATAATTAGCATTTATAAATCCAAAGATAACTAAATCCTTTCCCTCCATTTTGCTACAAACAATCAGAAACATAAATAGTTTAGCACAATTATTTCTGTCACTATCCATGGCTGATTTTATTGTGCTCAGTTTAAAGGTCTTTGAAACATCTAGATCTAATGATGGCCAGATTGTTCATTGTCCCCAAACTAAGAGGACTGGCTGAGAGATTTCTTGGTAAAAAGACTGGCAGTCTTCTATAATAAAGACTTTATGTCTGGTTTCCTAAATTAATAGCAGCCACTGCAGCCACTGGATCAAAAGAGTTTTGTTCTAGTAAAAACTGTCAAGCTGATAACTCTGGGGACTGAGGGGTCTCATTTATTCATAGAGCAATTAAATTATAGAAGGCACTGGGCAGATTCCTCACAACTACGCATTTCAGTTGTTACTCAAATAAAATCTCTGTTCTGAGACACCTCTGCTGTGGTGAGGGCAGCAATTAGCACAAATCCTGGACTGCAGATGTGCAGTGGGAAACATCTGTCTCAACAGGAAAGAGTGACATCCAGACACTTTGCAAAAGCCAAAGAACAGGCAACAGATGGCAGCAATTTTCATTCACCAGTGACTGGCTTGGACTCCTTTCTGGTTAACAAGTGTGAATGGCTTAATTATCTGTCCAGTTCTCTCAGACCTCTGCATCTATCTAACATTGAGAAAACTGCACACTCGGTGACAGTTGTTTTTTAAATTTTCTAATAAAAACAAAGCTAGCAACAACACTCAATTCCCAGGCACACAGCTGCTCACAGGCTCTGCCTCTTGTCCAGGGGCCAGAATGGTGACATACATGCTCAATTAAAAAGCCCAGGTTTTTCAGTGGGGTTCTGACTTTCTGCCATGAGTCTGACAGAAGTACAAAGGGACCAACAACCAGACAATTCAGCCCCTACCAAAAATGCAGAAAATTATTTATTCCTCATTTTATGCACCTACAATTAGCACATCCTATGCCTGGAAACGTAGAAAAAAGCACATAAACATATGAGCACTCTGTCTATGAATTGCTAAAACCATCCCAAATCCACAGAGCAAGACAAAGAAACGTTTAGAATTCCTGGCAATTACTCCTCTCCCAGCACATGCTAAACAAAACCCTGCTATCTAACAGGGAGAGAGGATGAATTAACATAACCACCTCTCCATACAGCAATTAGCAAATGAAATCAAAACAAAGGAAATGTCCTCCATTAATCTTTCCCTGCCAAAGAGCAACTGACTGCCATATAATCCACAGCAATTAGTCCAATAATGGGAGCGCAAGAGATTTATCTTGAAGCAGGAATTAGGGAGGGCACGATTAATGTACTGTACATCAAGAGTGCAGGCAAAAGCTAGTGATCCCTCAGTGCAGGGTTGTTTGAGGAAACTGAAAACCTTAGTAGCCTGGAACCAGGTTGGAGCACATATACCCCAATATTCCCCTTTAACATATCCTGAAAAAGTCTGGTTGGCAGTCACTGCATATGGGAGGACGAGAGCTCATACCCAAATGTACATGAGCAAACTTTCAAGCCAGAGAAGACTGAAGCTTACGTATGGCTGTTCCTGAGTAGCAGGGCGTTTTGTATGTTCATTGCATGAGAAGATTCCAGGATGCCGAGGAGTTTAGGTGACATGGCCCATGAGGATGCAAAGATCCAAAGATCTGCCACCATTAATCACTATGTCCTCCCAGCTCTACATACTGCGGGAGATGAAGCCAAAGAAGCTCCAGAATAGCTACTGTTTGTAGGAACAAAACTTCATAACACAGTGAAATCTCTCATATTCTATTTTCTCTCCTGCTATTTAGACTTTTTGAAATCACAATGCCCTGCTGCTTTTCACTTCTAGTTCTCACCTGTTGTTTTTTCTGCCTGTTTAACTTGTTATTTTAGTGGGGATCTAGCTCAAGCAAACCTGCAAAGCAACTGGAAATTAAAAAAGATTGAGTAGTACCAAGCTAGGAAAAAAAATGCAACATCTAGTTCGGTGGATCCTTTGCTACAGGACGGGTAGGGGATCAGGAAAGAGAAGTCTTAACACACAAAATACAATTCTCACTGTTAGCTGACTATTTCTTTAATTAGAAGATGCATTTTCTTTCTTCATTTTCCCTTCTCCAGAATCACATGAAAAGTGAATAGCAAACATGGAACAGCTTAAAGGGACACTACAAAGCTCTTGCTTCAGAAATATGCATCAGAAATAGAAGACAGAAAATAAAGAGGAAAAACTAATTATCTGAAGATAGTCTTTGTTCTAAGCACCATTATTAGGCATCACAAGCTTAAAGGACTGTGCTTATTTTAATGTAGCACAGAAAAGACATTTAAGGAGATTTACAAAGATTGAGGCCTCTGCCATAAGTATCTGTGCCAAAATTTTACTACGAGACAGTAAACAATTTATAGTCCTGTGACATTAAGTGTAATAGGACACAAGGTAGTAACTGGATTCAACAAAGTTCTTGTTTCAAGGATATTTGCAACTCTACAGAAAAGGAGATTTAAACAAGTGGAATAGGAAGAGTACAGACTCTGCATACTACTGAAATCAGTGCTGAAGTGGTGTGCAAATACCTTCTTGTCATCAACTTAAATATGGACTCACTAGACAAACCAAGAGAATTTGTGTTGGGCAGCTGGTCCCATGGCTGTTGCATCTGCTGGGGCTTTTAGGCATTCAGTCAACTCAAGAGGAATTCAAAGAGGTCTGTAATGAGATGTGTTTTGCAATCATTAAATTTAGCCGCAAATGAGAGCTTCACTCTACAGGAAGCCTGGTAACAGATGTAGCCCTTCTCCACTTAGAATAAATGGCTTTAGAGTTTCCATCAACTGCTCTATTGAGGTACCCTGTCTGCTCCAGAACTGCGTCTGATGTCTTTTCACACAGCAAATATAAGAGAAATAAATACAGAAATTGAGACAGGTTTAACCCCACAAGTCATTCCTGAAAAACCTTGGATGGACTCACATTTCTA
Source organism: Irena cyanogastra (assembly GCA_013397155.1). Lineage (NCBI taxonomy): Eukaryota > Metazoa > Chordata > Aves > Passeriformes > Irenidae > Irena > Irena cyanogastra. The sequence goes on from VWZV01000278.1 coordinate 10,940, forward strand.
ATCCTATAATTTTGCAGTTGATTTGTTTCAATAGAGCAGAGAATTTGCTTCCAAAATCCAAAGTTTGACCCTTAGTCCCCATGTGTCATACTCCTAATTGGAAAAAATCATGTACCTTTCTGCCAAAGAATACTGCTTGTAAGTGAGAAAAGGATTTATCAGTGTTCGTCTAGAGGAGTTACTAAAATATCAGACAAGGGTTAAGAGCAGTTTGAAAGACTACTCAGTAACAACGATCCAGTTTAACTTTCTCTCCAGTTCCTCTTTAGATTTTATTTCTTCTCTTTCTCCTTCCTCTCCTTCCTACATCCTCCCTCTCTTCCTGCTCAGAAAGTCTGACAATCTTTTCTCTGTTATCATGTCCTTTAAACTTCACAAGGAAGATATGTTCACTCCTGGAATATAATGTGTAGATTTCCTGCATGTGCTTAGCATACTCAAAATGGGGAAATGAGGTGGCAAAAGTAAAAAAAGTAAGGAACTAGCTCCAGTGATACAGTTACAGTTATATACTAACAGGAAGCTTCAGCTCTCTTGAAGTTGTCAGAGATGTAATCCTTCTCATTTCCCTGAACCTTCATCAAGCAGGGTCACTTTGCCCTGGTTGTAGCAATCTGAAGTGGTCCCCCACAAAATCAGTTGAGCTGTTTCTCTGGCTCATGCAACACTGTTTACCATTGCTTCTATGGGCCTCTCTCCTTTTCTTTTTCTTTTTTTTTTTTTTTTAACTGTTAATTTACTGTGCTTCATTAGTGTTTTTACAAAGAACAAAACAGGGGATACCATTTCTGGGGTCCTCCTTCCAGCATACAGCAGTCGCTTCCCAGGCACTGAAGAGTAATGCATCTGGAACTGTTTGCTATTCTCCAAAAGCATCAGCATGTCTTGCCATCTCACACTGACAATCTAGACCTAAATATGCATGAGAAGACAATGGCAGCTGCCCATTAGTGCTGCCTTCTGGGGAATCCTTAATGGAAGCAACACCAAAAGATTGCACCAGAGAATTCAGTTCTTAAGCAGAAAATTCCACCTTCTCCCACAGTCTGTCTCCTGCCCATTACAGCTGATATGTTCACATGACACAGGGATCAGCACAGACCTGCCAACACAGCCCAGCACAAGCTACAGCTGCATCTCCATCTATCCACTTACAGCAGTCTTTCTGACAGCATTTCTATCAACAGAAAAAAGGGTGGCATTCAGCCAGTTTGCCTGCCCCACTGCCTTACAAAATGGAAATGGAGGGCACAACATCAGAAATGAGCTCATGGCTCCATGGCTAGTCTCCTAGTTGTTGTCCTTTAGTGGATGGCAAAGATTGAAAAGAAATTATTATTTGTCATCAAGTTTTAGTTCACTGGGGTACTAGCAGATTTCTCCCTTGATGCATTCATAATTCATATTTTTAATATCTTATCACCTACACATGGAGAAATGCTGGAAGCCATAAGAGCATGACCTAGCAGAATTCAGTCTGGTCTAGACTGAACAAAGCTATAGCCACACAGGGCATTCTTGATCATCCATACTCTGCCCCTAAAAAGGGACACTGTTGTACCTTAATTTGACAGCAAGAAAATAAAGAGTGGTTTAAAATGAAAGCTGTTAGTCAAGGATTTTGTCATAACAGACAGATTTGGAAAGAACAAAGTTCTCATTATACTGACTGTTGAGATTCTCCTTTGTGAAACTGTGACAAATCTAATAGTGCATGGGGGGATATTTTTTAATAGAGTCAACAGGCAGATGGATGAGATTTTAGACAGACAGAGACAGAAGTGTATAAACTTCAGCCAAACACAAAGAAAGAGAAACTGCCTGGGAAAATGTAACTGAGAGTAACTCAGCATGGCTTGGTGTTGGGAGCTGAACTTGCAGCTTTGACAAGGCTGACTTTAAGGCGACCTTCAGTGAAGCTCTTTAACAGTGTATGCTGGGCAATCGCTGGTAAATCTTTATTAATTTTAATTGGCGGCACCCATTTATAAGAACCATTAAAAAGGATAAATTGAGCCCATCCGGCGTAATGTCTTTTGTTAATTAGTTTGTCAGCACTGTTTTAATATCCCCTAATGACTTCATATTTCAGGCCTGACATTAAAGGAGACACTGTGAGAAAGGAAATGGTCTTATCACCGTGTACATTTTTTTCTTTTTTTGAACAAAAAGTGTCCTTCCAGGCCTGACCAAGGTTAGGTGTCATTTAACTCAGATAGACAGGTACCACAAGACTTGGCAGGGCCCTATCACCCTATCCAAACCTCACCTTGCTATTGAACAACATGCTCTGCTAAGATTTTCTCTTTATATAGACCCACACAACAGCAGAAGGAATTAAAAGTCATTAGTCACCAAATTCCCATCCTCCATAGCTCATCATGGACTTGTCTTTAGCCTCAAAACACAATCATGTGGGGAAAAACACAGGAAAATACAGCAATACAGGAAAAACCTGGTACACAATTGCAGCCATGCCTTCCTTAAGTAAAACAAGTTAAACCCTACAGAGCTGAAGGTCTTCTGATTCACAAGGACATGTACAACACTGATATTCTGATCTGTCTTGTGGACCACAAACTTACAAATGAAAAGTTGATAGAGTAAGAGCATCAATAAATGCTTTCTGTATGGATTTAATTTGTAAAAGGAGACGATGGAGAAATTATTTCTCTGGGGATGATGCTTGGTCTGGAACAAAGATGAGCGAGCAAATCTGTGATTTTGGTGTCAACAGTTCTCCTCTTTCTGTGCTCATCCTGTATTTCTTGTAATAGCACACTCAGACTTTTATCATGGAAGATGAAGAACTCAAATTCAGTTATGAATGCTGGAAAAGCAGTTCTAATGAGTACAATATTTTAGACCTTTACATCTCAACTACGTTATGAAGATTTTAAATTAGCTAACAAAAGCAATTTTAATTTAATACATATTAATTTCTTTAATACGTATTAATTTCTTTAATACGTATGCACTTGATAATTTTTATTCAAGGAAGGGCCAGAAGAAGGATCAGCTGTAACCATCATGGAAGATAACACAAGCCATCGTTGTCTGAGAACTCCCTTTAAGAGGTGAACCTTGTGTACTTGAGACACTTTGTTTCTCTCCTCACACATCTGCCACACATGTCTTTGAGCTGATGAACACTGGGATTATTCATCTAGGGAAGCATTTTCTCACTATGAGGTCTGCAGCAAAATTTGTTTCTACTCAGTTTCCTACAGTGACTTGTTCAATCAAGGGGAAGATCCTGAATTAACACTGACTTTTTGTCAGTGAAGGGTTGTCTCGTGAGCTGGATTCTATTAGGTTTTTTCATTTAAGATTACGATAGGTGAGCAATATGAGGCAAATAACATCCCCTAGCAGTTAATATTACATTTGATGCTTTGGTGCCTAATGTTGGATTAATTCACATGATGGTGAAGTGAATAAGTGAGACATGGCTAATAGAAAAATTAGCTTCTCTTCTGTCTTACACAGCTTTGCAAATCATGAATATTTTCAATAATTGTAAGATGCTTACATTTATGCTGTAATAGTAAAAGAAAAATGAAAACTTCAGCTAATAAAATAGCATATTTTTTTCTTTTAAATTTTAAGTTTACCCATAGATGGCTTTTCATAGACATCATACTGAGAATTGTAGAGAGACATGTTCCACTTTGCTAGATCACCTTTCAGCAAAACACAAACAAGTAATTACTGTAGCAACTGAATCAGTTAATAGTTTTATTACTGAGCAAAATCCTTGCCTCAAAGTCAATCGAAATCTCGCTGTGAGGATCTGAAGAACTAACAGGTTTTGCTTCTTCCTTCAAAATTTAAGGTTAGTAATTTTAGGAGATTTTTTTTTATGGATACACAGTCACAGCATTTGAATATTAAAAGCTGCTCTTTGATCTCCTGAAAGCCATCCTACTGTCATTGCAAGCTTGTGCCATGTTTCATGCAGATTTAAAATTTTCAGAGGACTGCTAAAACTATGCCCTATTGTGAAGCACACAGTAAGAGCATGCCTAGGGTGGAATAGATATTCCCAGCAGTCTGAACACCTCTTTGAATGAACTGCCTTTGCAGGGAATAAAAGTCTTGAGTTTTTTTCTCCAACCAGCCTGTCTCTTGTGCACTGGTATGCTCTACAGAACTCAGCCTTTCATAATCAAAGGTCTGTATAACACTGGCAGCACAGCTGGTACTTAGTCTCCATTTTGCAGCTCTGACAAATACAAATTTACATAACAGTCTTTCATTTCCATAAAACATAGTTATTCGTGACAAGCATATTTCCAGTCTTCACCACAGAACAAAACCTTGTGTTTTCATTGTTCCAGTACCTCCAGCTCTCATTGTACAAAAAATAATGCCTTAATTTGTTTTGCTATTGCTAGCTAGAAAGTGAAAAAAGACAATTTTCATCAGATGCATTAACTCAATGACAGTTGAAATTCACCTGGGAACTGAGAAAGAAAGAAACTAATATTCCTGTTTCCAGTCACATCTAAGAGCCAGAGAGAAGAGTGGCATCTACCACTACCAAAATATGGCAAACTAAGGCCTAGCCCTTCCAGTCTATTCCCCTACATATTCCAACACTATTTTCATCTGTTGATGCCCTTCCTTCTTTCATATAAAATTTTCTGTCCTCCAGCATGTCACTGTTAATTCTGCTCTTCAGGATTTAGATACCTAATAATGAAATGTCCAAATTCTAATAAAATGCCTATACTTCAATAAAATTTTTTAAGTTAGTGAATGTGCCTATTTCACATGCTTTTAATAGAATTTTAATGTTTTATTGCCAACTTTTAATAAATTATAGTTTTTATCCAAAATCCAGCTTGCTAAATTAAAACAAAAATAACTAAAAAAAAAAAAAAA
>VWZV01000278.1:15880-33659 GCA_013397155.1 Irena cyanogastra
AACCAAAAAAAAAACCCCACCCACATCTTAGTCAAGACCCACATCTTGGGTCAAGAACTGTGTCAACAACAGGCCTGTGAAAGTCAGAGTAAAAGCTACAAATTTACTTGTTTACAGTGAATATAATTTTTTTCTTTGAAAAACCACTAAGAACTATAAAGGTAAAACGAATGTGAAGTGATTCAAGTGCTTTTTCATTTAGCATATTGTTTAAATAATAGATTAAAACCAAGTTCAAAATCACCTGCTTTCATCAATCATCAAGAGATCATAGTTTATGTTTTCATCAGAATCAGTTTTGTAGCTTATACCTCAGCACTGGAAAAAGCAATTGCCTGATTTTCTCCCATGAGAAAGAAATATAAAAGGAAACAGAAAAAATCACATGAATTTATGCAAAATCAGAAATGTCACTGTTTGTGTCATACGCTCCTATGTCCTACAACCATTTAGCCAGCAACCTGTTAGTCCCACATTGTGGTGAGCATCCAGCATCAAAGAAGAGTAGTGCTGCACTTACTGGTACAGATCTCAAACCACCTTACAAAAACTGCCCAATACCCTTATCCTCATCTTGCAAAGAAGAAACTGATACACAAAGAAAAGTTGTTTGATATTGATGACAGAATCAGGATACATCTGCTAATGCTTTTTTCTGGAAAAATATTTTTTTTCTTTTTTCTTTAGTATGGAGGACTAGAAAGTTAAGGCTGCATATTTCTCAGCTTTTCTTTGACATGAAACCTATTAATCATCCCAAATTCCTTTATTTTCTTCAGTATTACCCTCTCTGTAACTACTCACAGAGCAATTCCTAATCACAAGTGGTCAGAAGTGATAGAAACCTTCAGTACCAGTCATTTCAATGAACAATTCCCTCTTTGGCTTCAGACCTGCCACTTATAATGTCACCATTTTCTCTTAATCCACTGCTTCCCATAATGAAAACAGTCACAACTGTAATGAAAACAGTCACAACTGTAATGAAAATAGTTTTGAAAATAAAACGGGTTTATGATGTAGTTCATAAAGGAATAAAAACCTGCAGAAGTCAATTAATAGGAGGCCCATGGCTCCTATTCACAAGACTACACTATAATTTTCTCACAGAAGAGAAAATAAGCAAAATCAAGCAAACATGAAGATAAATTCCACCTTAGTGAACTGTCTCCAAACATTTGATAGCTCACTCCTGTCCTTTGTTACCCACTTTTATTTAAGTAAAACAATCCATTGAATAATTCATATGAATAATCTTGATCTGGATTCTATGTACAATGACTTCTTTACCTGTGTTTTGTAACACATATAATCTTACTTCCCTTCTCCAGCCAAAAATAATGCAGTTTTGGAATCAATTTCTTGCCAAGAAGCTCCATTTTTGCTTTGTGGGACCATTCCACATTAAACTCACTATTTCCAATGAGATCTTTCAATCAACCTGTTCACAACCACACAGTTTCATCGAATCATAGAATGGTTTGGGTTGGAAGGGACCTTAAAATCACCTAGCCCACCCTGCCTGCCATGGGCAGTGAATCTTCCACTAGAAAGTGGTTTCAAAACCAACAAAAGTACACCAAAAAGGCAAGTGCATTTCAGGTTTAATGCTAGTAATCCAGAGCTACTCTCAGTATTTGCCTGCCTTCACGGAGGCGTGAGGCAATCACAAGAATAGATCAGCATCCATTCAAGCATTTCCAATAATTTTTTCATTGTCTTCTCCATTAGTACCAAGCTTTGTGTATATAGGCAGGCCCTACATATCCATAGAGAAAGCAAAGACACGTAGTAGAAGGGAAGCTGGTTAGAGGTGCTGAAACCAGTGGTACTAGAGGTGTTCAGGTCAGTCAGTGCCTACTGAAGGGTTACCAAGCTGAGTTCTGCTTGGTGGGAAACATGGCATTGTCCCTGGGAACCATTGTACTGACTCACAAGACACGTGGAGCCTGGTCTAAGCCCAAGCCTGGCCTTGAGTACAGCAAGCACTAGTCTCTAATTGCTGGCTCTACCTAGCCTCGGTGACACGAAGAGAGCAAGAAAGCTGACCTGCAGAGCAACATCCAGTGGCAGCTGGAACAGCAGCACTGCTTCTAGATTCCTCCTGCTTGAGCACCTCAGCCTTGGCAGAGCTCTAATACAGTACAGCTGCTAACTGCAGGCTTTCACAAATCTGGTCCATTATGTTCTCTCACTGTATCTGACAGGGACTAATGCCTCCAATCACATCGGTCTTAAAAACAGAATCTGTCCAGAGTTGCAATATTCAAGCACAGTCCTTTTCCAAAACCAGAATCTCTTAGCATGAGGCTTATCTCAGAGCCAGCTGCATTGCATCAGCCTCCCGGAAGAAGTACTTAGAAAGATTTTTGACCTTTCTTTTCCATTTGGGGACAAAAGTGTTTCAATCATATCATCCAACATGCAAACAGGACCAGATTCTCACTCCCAAGTTTGAGAACCAGAAGTAACATTTTAAAGTAGCAAGCAGCAATCCTCGTGACAGTGAAAAATTCACTTGGAAAGCACCAAAGTGTGTGGAGACCTCACACAGTTTGGAGGAGCTGGTTCTTTGAGATCTAACTGTGGCTCACTTAGATGGGTCCTAGAAACAGCTCTTGATTCTCCCCACACAAGAGATGAGGATATCAAACAAGTGCTCTCAGAAAGGGCGCTAATTCAGTTTCTGCTGTTATTCTGTACAGAGACCTCATGCAAATCTCTCTGCCCTCCAGGTGATACAGTAATATGAGTTCACTCACGTGAGCTTCCTCATGATCTGACATGGCAAAAAGGACAATTAAATTGTTGAAAATGAAACTATTTTAAAAGTCGAGGGAAATCCTCACACAGTTGATTTTACTAATATTTTTCACACAGCTTTCCAGACATGGCCTAGCTACATGCAATACATATAACTAAATAATTTATGTAACTGAATTCACACTTTCACTGCATTGTCTGTGCAGTGAATAGTGATCAATTCACTCTTTATAACAAAATTAATCCGTCACTGCTCCCAGCCATGCAAAAATAACAAAGCAGGTGTTGTGAATTTCTCTGTTAACTGAAAATCAAACAAATTCAGCAGAAACACCTTGCTACTGTCTAGCCAATAAAAATGTTATATATCTTAGAAGAACACAGATTCAATTTCCTATTCATACTTGGCAATTGTTAGCTAACTCTCTGAAATTCCTCAGAAGGTGATGAAACTTGGGCTGGATAAACGGGTTGCAAGGTGGAGTGAAAACCTGCTGAACTGTCATGGGGTTCAAAGGGTTGTGATCAATGGCCCAAAGCCCAGCTGGAGGCCAGTCACTAATAGTGTACATCAGGGGTTGTAGTATTTTACATCTCCATTAATGGGATAATGGGACAGGGTGCACCCTCTGCAATTTTGCAGATGGTACAAAACTAGGAGGAGTGATTTGTGCTGCCATCAGAAGGACCCTGGTCAATAGGTCATGAAAATTGACAGAGCAAAATGCCAAATTGTGCATCGAGGGTGACATAACCCCACACACCAGTGCAAGCTGAGGCTGACTAGCTGGAAAGACACTCTGAAGAAAGGGATTTAGGGATACTGATTGAACATGAGCCAGGAATGTGCCCTTGTGGCAAAGAAGGCAAATAGCCTTCAGGATGAGCATTGCCAGCAGGTTGAGGAAGATGTTCCTTCCATTCTGCTTAGCACTGGCAAGATCCTACCTGAAGTGCTGTGTCCAGGACTGAGCTTCCCAGAACAAGAGACATGAACACAGTGTAGCAAGCCCAGCTTGACAGCCACAAAGATGATTTAGGGTCTGAAGCACCTATCATATGAGGAGAGGTTGAGAGAGGTAAAATTGTTTAACCTGGAGAAAAGAAGATGCAAGGAGAATCTTACAAATGTGCAAAAATACCTATTTAGAAAGAGGAAAGACAGAACCAGATTCTTCTCAGTGGCATCCAGTGACAGGACAGGAGGCAATGAGCACACAGTGAAACACAGGAAGCTCCATTTAAACATAAGAACAGTTTAGTGTGATGGTGGGCAAACACTCCAACATACTATTTCAACATAACTTTAATCAATGGCTATGGATTCCATGCATTTTTGTGCTCTGGCTGACACCTCCCCATATATTTTTACATGCATATAAGCATTCAGCAATGTTCCAGATTCATCTTTTTAAGCCATCAAAACCTTGTACTCCCAGAGTGTCAGAATATGAAATATCCAAATAACATTTGACATCTAGCTATGTTTATGTCAGTTCTGAACTCATTGCACTCTTGAAGGTTATTCAGAAACAGAAATAAGTAGATACTATAATAAAGGAAGTTTTATACCAGACTGTAGTTTGTATATTGGGTAGAAATATCTCTTCAGCTACTTCGGCATGTTATTTTACCCCTCTAAATCTAAAAGAAAACAACATGAGTTAGTTTTCACTAACTGATCTTTACATTTTTCTTCATTTTTACTTTTCACATTTCCAGCAAACACTGCACCATATTAAGCAAAAAATGCAGAAAACTCAAACCACCTGTAAGTTAAGTGTCTCCTTGGACTGATATCACAGGTCTTTTTGCTAAAGTACACATATCCTCAGCGCCTGTCTTTGTGAGATCATTTTTTATTATCAGTGGACTCAATTCAATATTTGTTTAATTTTCAGTCCATAGAATGTAAAAGCTCCAGCAATACAACGGGGGAGGTGAATAAAAACAGACGGTGGATCTTTACTTGTCACAGATACAATCTACCCTCTGGGTAAACCTTTCATGCCTGGAAAAGCCGGATGGAAAGGCTACAGCCATGTTAATGGAAATAAAGAAGCAAAATGTCTGGCCACTACAAAGAAAATGTTCATTGAGATGTGTCTTGAAATGAAACATTTCTCTTCTTTGGCTACACCTTCGACTAGCCTTCGGCTGACCTACCAGATATTTTGCAAAGTTCACCCAACAGAGAGAACAGAGATATAAGATACAAGAACTGTTCTGGTCAGACCAAAGGTCAGTCTAACCTGATAACTTGTCTCCTACACTACCTCATAGTAACTGAATGAGCAATCCCAGAGCAGAATCAACTCTGGAACAGTCAGTCTGAATAGAGGCACGTAAAGAACTCATCGTCCGTGCTACTGTGAACAGAGACCAAAGACAGATACCTAGGGAAAGGCATAAGAATAAGGTAGTCCTACATCCTGTGCATATGAGAGGAGCCTGCTCTAAAACTTGCAAAGTAACCAACTGTGGCTTGTAGAAGAAGATATGCCAGTGAGGCTGTACTACACTATGATTTTTAAGGCATTAACTCCAAAGACAAGCATTGATGTATTTAAAACATATCAAAAAACAGCACCAATACCCTCTCCTATTCCAGATCTCATTATGATCATAAGCCAAGTAGAAAATCATGATAAATATGCTTTGCTCATACATCTGTGAGGAGTTCCCAGCCTGCTGTGGAAACTGGAAATCTGTCAACAAGAAGACAAGTAAGCCCCAATGGCCTTCTCTGATGAAGGGCCAACATCAGTGGACAAGGGAAGAGCTATGGCTGTTATCTGGACATTTGTAAGGTCTTTGACACAGTCCCTCACAACAACCTTCTCTCTAAATCGGAGAGATATGGATTTGATGGATGGACTGTTTGGCAGATGAGGAATTGGCTGAAGTGGACAATGGCTCAATGTCCAGATGGAGATCAGTGACAAGTGGTGTCCCTCAGATGGCTGGGATGAGCACTGTTTTGTATCTTCATCAGTGGCATAGACAGTGGCATTGAGTGCACCTTCAGCAAGTTCGAGTGCAAAACCAAGCTGAGTGGTACAGGTGACATGCCAGCAGGACAGAATGCCATCCAGAGGGACCTGGACAAACTCAAGAAGTCGGTCCATGGAACCTCATGAAACCAAGTGCAAGGTGCTGCACCTGAGCTGAGGCAACCCCCTGTATCAATAGAGACTGGGGGATGAAGGAGAGTAGCTGAGAAGGAAGAGGAATTGAGGGTGCTGGTGGATGAGAGGCTGCACATGAACTGACAACATTCACTTGCAGTCCAGAAAGCCAAACACATGCCAGGCTGCATCAAAGGCAGTGTGGCCAGCAGGCTGAGGGGGTGATTTTTCCCCTCTGCTCTGTTCTGTTGAGAACCCACCTGGAACATTGAATCCACTCTGGGTCTGCAGCACAGGAAGGAACTTGACCTATTGGAGTGGGTCCAGAGAAGGGGCACAAAAATGATTGGAAGGATGAAAAACTTCTCCGGTGAGGAAAGGCTGAGAGCTGGGGTTGTTCAGCCTGGAGGAGAGAAGGCTCTGGGAAGACCTTATTGTGGCCTTCCAATAGCTACAGGGGGCTTATGAGAAAGATGGGGACAGACTTTTTGTAAGTCCTGTTAATAAAGGACAAGAGTTAATGTTTTTAAATTAAAAGAGGGTAAATTTAGAATAGATACAAGAAAGAAATTTTTTTATGAAGGCAGTGAAACATAAGCACAGGTTACCCACAAAGGTGGTAGATGCCCTATTCCTGGAAACAGCCAAGGTCAGGTAGAGTGCAGTTCTGAGCACCTTTCTAGTTGATGTCCATGCTCGTTGCAAGGGTGAAGACAATATGACCTTTCAAGGACCATTCCAACCCAAACTATTCCATGACTCTATGTTGCAAGTGCTCTTTATAGTTTTAGCCATCTAATAGTACATGATTGCTCAGGACACACTGGTGGGCTTTGCAGTAGTGAGAACAAGTTTCTGCTTCAGACTTCTGTGGCTTTTTGTATGTTGGATGCATCTGAAGCATACCTGGAAGCCCAGCACTCTGAAGCTGCACTCCCCTGTGACAATGCAGCTCACAAGTACCAGGCCAAGGAACTTGCAAGAGTTGAGAGTGTTCTTCCTTGGGCATCTGCCTGGAAAACAGTTTCCAAGAGATCAGGTGGTTGCTGCATGACATTCCAGGAAATGTTGTTCCTCTTTTTAAACATCTTGTCCACCACAGGAATCACATTAACAATACTGAGATGCTTGTCTGTTCCTTAAAAACCAAGCTCTCCCAGAAGAAAGGTGACAAAATAAAAGTACTAAAAGCTAAGAATACCTAAACCCAAAACCCACCACACCACTAAGGAATTATTAGCCTATTAGCTATGTCTGTGCTACTTAAATAAAAATTAGGGATTTTATTAACACTATCTATGCTATATGGAAGGCTCTCAAGGAGCAGTGTATTTTCTGCACATGAAAATCCACTGAAAGTATTGGATTTTTCCCTTTTCACATAAATAAAAATTTCTTTGTGTAGTGTTACTTCACAAAATCAAAATCCTAGAAATGCTGTATTTAAAAGATTCATAAATGTGATAGCTTGCAGAATTCAAAATATTTTAGTTATTTTATTGTTTAATTTTTTTATTATGCTAATATTTATAAATATAAAAACGTGATTATTTTTTAACTGTTGTGACTAAAAAATTAGTGTGATGGTAGTGAAAAGTCCAGGGATTGAGGGCTTCTCAAAATCTACTATGCACAAGGTACCAACACCCAACAACATAACTGTGTTGCAGGAAAAGCGAAGTTGAATGACTACTACAAGTGCAGAGCTTCTGGCAGGAGAATTACACAGCAGAGGGAGCAATTGCCCTTCATCACAGAAGCAATTGAGTCAATTTTATTCCTTAAAGCATTAGCATTGCTGTAGCTGCAAATTATTCTAATATGAGTTTGTACACCAACATAGTAGCTCTTATTAGATGAAACATGAGAACTGAAAAAAAACCCCAACCCTGCAAGATCAAAAATCCTCTTTGAGTACAGCTGAGTACAAGAACTCTGCATTGACTTCGACAGGCACTGGTAAATTATCCAAGAGAAAAAGCAGCTGGTCTCTCTCTGTTCAGGAAAACAGACAGATAATTGCTAGTGTGAAATAGTGAGAATTTGTGAGAAGGGAAATTATCATTCATTATAATAACTATGCTGAGTCTACAGTTAATAGTGACAGTTTTAGATCCTAAGATATAGACGGTGTTTTGAGAACGAAAGACATGAGATCAGGGACAAACCAACTGTGTATATGTTTATTCTTCACTAGTTTTCTCTGAGAGTTTATTCTGGTAGTCATTTCTTAGTTTGACCTACAAAGCTTCCAGGACACCATTTGGTGCAAAGGATGAACAAAATTACATTCTTAACAGGGAGAATGTAGCAGCTAGAGACATGGGAGATGACTCTGGGGTGTATCATTCATATTAAGAAACAGGAAGACACTCCAATTCAGAATGCATCTAGAAAATGTGCTGCAGGTTTCACAGCACTGTGTTTACAGAACCTCACAGAGAAGATGAGTCCCATGGCTTACACAATTAAGGTCACTGCAATGCAAGACATTGTAGCTCACACTGTTCACACATGAATACGGCAAAACCAGCAACAAGAGGAGAGCAGGTGGACACGTTCAGTGATTTGTATTAATATCTAACAGCAATACTTGCTCTTATTCCATTCTTTAAATCTTTACTTTGCTAAAAGAGAAAAATTACAGCAAATTTCCATTTGCAGTCTTCTGTCTACCAGACTAGTCATAGTTAGACCAAGTGTTTTAGCTATCTTTTCTGTTGCACCCTTTGATTCCTACTAATACAATAAAATTTAACATTTCAGCCTTCCCTTTGCTATTCAGTCAAATCAGTTACAGGATCTAAAACTGAGAAATGGATCTTTCCTCAGCATGGGCTCCCAAGAAGAGCAACTCAGTCATCAATGAAAGAAATAACTCATCAATTTATTAAAATTGATTTTAAAATATTTTGGTTATTTTCAATAAACCAAGACATCTTAATATACAATAAAATGCCAGAAGTCAAAAATGATAACATATAAGAACCAGTTTTATCATAACCACACCACTGGAAGGTAACTTCCACCCTTCCCAGGGACCAGTGAACTGATGGATGCTGCCTGCAGCACCAACTTCCTCCAAAGATCCACTTAGGATAGAGGGCATCAATGTCCTGGACAAAATCACTGCAAGTGCCTCCAAGTTTGGCTGCTACATGTATCTGCCCTGCAGCTGATCACATTCTCACCATGGTATCCCATCACACACAGCAAGGGTACTAGCTACCAAGAATCAGAAGTTCCTTTACTTGTTTAGCACTGAGACCAGCAGAAATCACCACAAAAAGTACAAATGGGTATCTGCCCAGCACTGTAACCCAAACGACCAGAAACTCCGAAAGCAACTAGTGAGGATCTGGCCCTTTGTAACAGTTGGTTTCAGGCCAAGAAAAAGCTGAACATCCGTAGGGATGGCTGTGAATTGGCCAGTCTCCACCTACAAACAGAGAAAGCTGCTGCCATTCATCCCACAAGTGTTCTTGGAATTTGCTTGCTACAGCTTTAAAAAAAGGTCAGATAGAAGGTGCTCAAAAAAGAGCTATGCTGTGACCACTCTGGCTGTTTTAACTGGGCAGCCAGCTCTGCCTTGTGACAGACAGCTGGGAAATGTAGCTACTGAGAGACTGAATTGTATCCTCATTTAAGCACTCGGGTTTCATGCGTGCACATAAATTGTACAGCAGGAATTTAGGGGATGGAGCAGCTGCATTATGAGGAGAGATTTCTGTCCTTAATCTGAAGACATGCAGGCTGAGAGGGATACAAATGAGAACTGCAAAATGATGAAGGTAGTTGAGAAAGTGAGAGTAGATTGTTATTCACCAAACCTTGTAATACTACACTTATGGGCACGCACTCAAACTGCATGCAAGATAGGTTTCAAACAAACAAATAAATTTATTTTGCAAACACAACTGTAGTGAAATTTTGGTGATGTGGGACTAGGAGACCAACAATATCAGCAGGCTAGACAAAAAAAGCAGACTACAAAAAGAGAATTTTTTTATGGATAGTCATTCCAAAATAGGTAAGGGAATGGCCACAGGCGTACCTCCCAGAGATTTTAATCCAGTGACCGTGGATGCTGAGGAAGAATGAGGGGAATGCAGAAATGAATGGCCAGGATCATGTCCTAGCTCCATGTAGTATTGCCTGGTGTTACTGTCCAAGGCAAAGATAGCTGTCTAGGTGGGCCTTAGGGTTGACAAAATAAGTACACTTAAATACAAATTGACAAAATAAAGACACTTTCATGCATGAAGCCATGACTGGAGAAAGTCATTGTCACTTTAGGCCCAAGAGCCTGGACTCACTGCAGGAGAGGCAGGAGAGCTGTGGCTTCCTCTGCAATCACTGTCAAACCACATGTGCTTTAGAAACCTGTGCAGAAGTTATAATGCAATAGGCATTGAAGAACTGCTTCTGCCTCAAAGAGCATTGAAGCTAAATTCAGAATTGTTTCTGTTACATCCTGGTAGCTATAACTACTGAAATTTTGCAAAAATTCCCTTGCTATTTTTCCTTACATGCAGCTCCTGTCCACAACACTCCCTGCTCCAGAGGAACTCAACAATGGCACCAGGCTTTGTCCCTGTTACAGTATGAATTTCTCCCCAAAACTCGCAACCAAACAAGTAAGCTCAATTTACAGCTTCATGAAGGTGGTATCTAATAATAGCATGCCTGTCCCACTCTCACAATATGAGAGCAGAGACTTTTAAAGAAAAAAATCTGTCATTTGCTAGCACTCAAACACATGCTGGCTTCCTCTGAGTACAACAGATTTCACCTGCTTCCTTCCTTTGCCTTTCAGATCCCACAGCTGTGACGGATATGTTACTAACACACACAGCACATGTGCCACATGTCCCTTTATCTTCCTCTCTCCATTTCTACACCCCTGAAGTACTGAGAGGAAATTGAGCTGGCCAGAGTTATCTGGGTGTATGCAAGGCCCAATCAAAGAGTCATGACACCAGACAGATTCACAATAGCTACTGCTCCTCCTATGTATTAAATGCCACCTCTTGTCCCAGAATTTTTCATAACCTATGCAGTGGTCACTAGTCTAAACTTGAGCAAACAACTTACCCAGCTTCATACTATAGTGGATGGGTGGGTGGCTTTCCGAATATGCTTGTGACTTCCCAGGAAGCCATAAGAAAGATGGATCTAATTTTAGTGGAGCCCACTCCTTTCTCACTTTGAGGAAAAATCTGTTTCCATTTTCTCTGAAGCCTGCAAGGCAAGTAGAGAGGCGCAACATTTTCATCCTTGAAATCTAAAAAATATGACCATACACTAGCTCATTTCTCAGCATTCCAAATAAAACCGGAAAGCGTAGTGTTGAATAACACAAGAAGACAAGCACTGCCCTACAGTCACAGAGATTTTATCTAGCTCCCATTTCAATGGAAACTAGCCAGCTGGAATTTGTTCATAAGTATTTATTTTACAGCAAGATGAGTTACACTGGTCCGGTTGCCTAGAAAAGAAATAATTGGAAATTACAAGAGGAAATAACCTATTAAAGCCATCCATTTCCTCCACCAGGCATCATACAGGTATAATCCACTCTGTACCCTTAGACAGAATCAATTTTACAAGGTTGTCTAAGATAGCAGAGAATTGGACTAGAATCCTTCTCAGTGGCAGTGAACAGCAGACAATGTCAACTCTTCTAACACTGGGAGTAACAAATAAGACAATTGGGTTCTCAGCAGTACAAAACAGTAGATCTTTAACAAGATCAGTTTCTCATAACTGAGCTATTAATGAGATCACCTCTCTCCAATGGCCTAAAAAAATTTAATAATTAGAAAACTGATTTAATAATCAGAAAACTGATCCTAAAGTCATTCTGGCTGTGGCAAAGGAGAGTAATATAAAAATATTCCTAAGACCAAATAAGCAATGAAAGGGTAAAGAGACATGAGAAGACGCTAGGATGGGTTGAAAGTAACCAGGCCCTGGCACCAGACATCAAAGTCTTTTCTTGGCATCTGACATCATTCAGAAAAGTTACTGTCTACAGGGGCTGACGGAAGAAGTTGCATTTATTGGAAATGTTCTCTAAATTTCAGGTTTTCTAGATTCTAAGTTAATTCCAGTCCATTTTTAGGAATTGCTTTACTTTTCATTGTCCTGCAGCAAAAACATTTGATCTTATACATTTTCATTCGTAACCACTAGATGTCACTCAACCCATTTCTGTCTCATGTCCACCACCACGGAAATTTGCTCCCGAGGGAAATAAAACATTAAAAAAAAAAAAAAGCTAAAGAATCACTACGGAGAAATACAAAATATGTCACATAAGGCACAAAGTTTTCCCAAATACAGCTTCTTTGTAAGCCTGAAGTAGCTTTCAAATACACATATGTCAAGCTGAGACAGATTCAGCATCACTTTTAGCTGGAGAAGGTAAAAAGATCAACTCCATAGTTACAGGCACAGACTTATTAACTGTTCAATTTATTTCCAATTCAAATAGCAACAAAGTGAAAACTTGGGTGGCAAGAATCACCCCTTAGGCCTCTACAACATCCACTATATTCCCAAAGTGTGCGCCTTGATCCCTGCAGTATATTCCTAATCATAGAATCTTAAAATGTTTTGGTCTGGAAGGGACATTAGATATCATCCAGTTCCAGCTTCCTGTCATGGGCAGGGACATCTTTCACTAGAACAGGCTGCTCAGAGCTCCTTCCAACCTGGCCTTCCTTGAACACCTTTGTGAATGGGGCAGCCACAACTTCTCTGCTCCAGTGCATCACCACTCTCATTATAAAGAATTTCTTCCTAGTATCTAAATCTACCTTCTTCTTTCAGCTTGAAGCCATTCCTCCTTGTTCTGTTACTACATGACCACATCAAAAGTCCCTCTTCAAGCTTTCTTACAGTCTTTAGGTATCAGAAGGCTGCTAGGAGTTCTCCCTAGAGCCTTCTGTTTCCCAGGCTGAACAGCCCCAGTTCCCTCTGCCTGCTTTCATAGGAGAGGTGTTACAGCCCCCTGATCATCTTCATGGCTCTTCTTATGCTGGGGTCCCAGAGCGGGATGCAGCACTCCGGGGGGGGGATCTCACCATCTCACCAGAGCAGACCAGAGGGACAAAGTCACATATATAGGTATATACCACATCTCTGTGATGCCTATAAGATCATAGCCCTGCAGGCATGCACACATCTCTAATTCCTCTCGTTTATTCCCCACACTGCATGCAATTGCATAGATGCATTTAAGTTGGGCACCCCAGCCCATCCCAATGAAGCTGACTACCTGCCGTCTCTCCCAATACCTTGTAAGATATTCCCTTGGAAAAGGTACCTTTTTAGATTACAGACAGCTTAAAAAATGAACTCAGCTCTTTGTACTATACCTTAACTTTCATGAAGCCCCAACCCTACCTGCAAAACCTGCAATGATAAATTCTGTCCCCTGTATAAGCAGATGTCACTGTGTGGCATCAAGCACACTTCATATGATGCCTAAAACAATGTAATGCAAAACTGAATGTGAAGGTATAATTTATAATTACTGGATTAGCAGGTTTCGGCAAACCAGGGAACATAGGAGAAGACTGTGAAACAGTAACAAGGAAAGGGAAGAAGGGGAAATTGAGACCCAAGAGATTAACACTGACAAAAACAATGCACGATTTGTTAATAGTGATAGACTCTTTTTTTCATTAAACTTTTTATTCATACTTTTCTAATACATTCCTCAATGTATTAGAATATTAACAAATTCCTATATTCTTTTCAGTCTATGACATTACAGAGCAGATCAGTATAGTTCTACTGATCTATGCATTTCTATCTAACCTCAATAGAACATTTCCAACAGTGGTAATAAACTATTTCTTTAGCATAGCTAATCCTTTTGTAATCAGTGCTCTCCAATCCCCCAAATATACCTTGCTATAGGAATTAACCTACTTTCAAAAATATGTTGAAGTCTTTCCACGTGCACAGAATTTTCATTCACTTACAATTTATGTAGCCTAGAAACCAAAATAAAGAAGGTTGGCTTGCTGCTTAGGAGAAAACTCACATTATGTCCCTGGTCTGCCACTGTCTTCCTGCGGGATCATGGACAAGTCATTCAGGACATGTTTACAGTTCACAGCAGAGAACAATGCAGAGTGCTCTGAGCTGCAGATTCCCAAGGCAGGAAACACAGTGGCACAGCATTGCTGAACCTGTATGAACCAGTCAGTACTGGTACATGAAGGTATCATGGCATGGAGGTGGTTGCCTGGCTCACGAGATCAGTGATCACACAGCCTGCTCAAGTGTCTTTTCGCCAACAATAAAAGCCCTTGCTGGTTCTTTATCTCTTTTCTCCATTTGAAGAGTGAGAAGAGTAGCCCTTCCATGTTTTGCAAAGATGCTGTAGGCATACAAGCAAGAAAACTAGGGAAGTGCAGGCAGAACTGAGTACCAGGGAGGAGGGAATGCATGCAGAACTCTAAAATCCATGCAGCACTTGAAAGCTGCTTTCCTGCAATAATTTTGTCTTAGGCATCAGGGGAAAAATAATTTTTAAAAAATCTATTCCTACAAAATTATAAAATTAGAACTGGAGACATTCAGGACCAAGCTGTGAAGAGAAAACTGATCAGGATCAATTTGACTTGGAAAATGATAAAAAACATCAGCACCAATTCCAGAATGTACTGACAATCTGCAGCATTAATGATAAGACAGACAGAAGTTCAAACTGCATGCACAAGACTTGGCACAGGGAATTAAATCTAAGGCTCCACATAAGTTCTTGACCGGGCCAGTGCAGGAGTGGTGTCTTTTGCATGTACAACTGAATGCTCACTGTAACCCCTGTGAGAAAGGTCCACATGCCAGACCAAGCTCAGCACACTTGTTTGGAGGTGAGGAACATTACCTTTAGGTTTCTATTTCACACAAAGCATTGTTGGGATTTGAAAGCAGTCCTTTCAAAAATAAAAAATAAATATCCTGTGCAGTCATTATTCTGTTTACAGTTAAATCTTTTGGAAGTGCCTGTTCTGTACCAGTGTAGAACAGGAAAAAGGTTTTATGAGATAGGAGCCTGATTCTTCTCCATCTCTAGAAAATAATATCAGATAGACTGAAAGGAGACTTTTATTATAAAATTCTATCTTTATCCAAAAGCTCACTGGAGAAGTTGATGAACTTTAAAACAGGTACAATTTTTTGCAACTTGTGTTCCACACTCCCTTCAGAAAAAAAAGCCCTTTTCCTTCCCAGCTAAGTACAGTGCTTCATAGCTGCTATATTTATGGCCATATTCCTTTCAGTGAAGTTTGATGTGAAATCATATCAGTCTGTGGTCTTTCCTGTAGACCCACTTTCAGTATTCAAAGCTGGGATGGGTTACGAGAAATCTGGAGAGGATTTTTTACAAGTGCATATAGTGACAGGGGAAGGGGAATGGTTTCAAACTGATAGAGGGTAGGTTTAGATCAGATATTAGGAAAACATTTTTTACTGTGAGGCTGGTGAGGCACTGAAACAGATTGCCTAGAAAAGTCGTGGATGCCCTATCCCTGGAAGTGTCCAAGACCAGGCTTGATGTGTCATGTCTCTGAGTAACATGATCTAGTGGAAGGTGTCCCTGTCCATGGCTGGGGAGTTGAACTAAATGATCTTTAAGGTCCCTTCCAACCCAAACCATTCTATGATTCATATACATATATAGATATGTATATACACATATGGAATATGTGTATATACATATCTATATATGCATATGATTCATATACACATATATATGTATATACACATGCATCTATTGTGTATGATAAATACACAAGTCTCATAAATATTTGCTGACATATTAAAGCTTGATTGGATCTAAGTCTCCTCTCTCTTAGGTATGGTCTACACATGAAAAGAAATCAGAACAACAAAACAGGACTATTCTGGCACTGCTACGCCAGCTGATGTCCCAGACAGACTAAACATTATGTGTGCAGTAGTCAAGTAACAAAAGCTTTGCTGTTATCTGCATAGGTAGTCCTGATTAGAGCCAAGGCAAGAACAAATTTAGGGGTAAAGACAGAATTCCTGCTCAGGGCAAAGACCTACTGCAGCACATGCAAACAGCTCACCAGCACAGTGATCTCAGCAGGGGTTTCTGCACAGAAGAGAATCTCACTGCATGTAAAGACATCTGTATGAATAGGCTAAAGGGAGTACTGTGAGTTGGACAAAACTAAACACAGGGAAAAAACCACACAAATAAACACCACTTAGACAATGAGTTTCAGCCCTCTAAAAAGTTGAAGGGAAGGGAAGGGAAGGGAAGGGAAGGGAAGGGAAGGGAAGGGAATAGCCTCAAAGCTAAGTACTCTGGGAAATAAATTCAGACATATGCTGATTTATCACATGAGGTTTTTTACAGAGCTCTTTCAGGAATATAGAAAAGGGAACCCAGTCTGAAACAGTTACAGAAAAAGTAAGTTAGTGTCACAGAGAACCTCAGATCACAAAAAGTTAGGCCAAGTTGGATAAAGACAGCACAACCCCTACTCATCCTCTAAGCAACATTCAATGTTACATAGAATCATGTAGTTTGAAAAAACCCGTAAGATCTTTGTGATGTTCCAGTTCACACTAAGAAAATGTAACTAAACAGTGGCCTAAAATTGCCATAAAGAAGAAGAAATCTCTGCTAGGTGTTTTAATTGGTCTTATGCAAGACCACAAAGAGACTGTATTTGAAGACCAAAAAAAAACCAAAACCCAAAACCAAAATGACACCATAAGAACACATATTTGTCAGGAGTAAAAACAATTAAACATTAATAAAAATCTAGAAGACATTATAAAACAAAGGGATCAGTATCACTCAATATCCATGTATTCCATGTTCACAGAAACTAATTTTGGATCCTCTCTAATAGAGACAAAAGTCCCACCTCACACAGAAGAGAGGAACGAATTTATTTCTTAAGTGGTCTGTATACCACTTGCATACTTTTATCAAATATTTTACATCTTAAAAAATAACTTATAGATTCTAATAATTTCTGCCTTTATTTCAATCATTTATCAATGTTACTTACTTTTTCACTAACAGCAAAACTTAACTCTGTCTTAACAAAGTCTCGCCCATTTAAACCAGTCTCAGATGTGATACACACAGAGCATTTGCACAGTCTTCCTCTATAGAGCACAGGTAAATGAACAATATATGTTGTTATTAAACAGAAATTGCACGCCTTCTGGTCCCTCACCATCCTAGCCAGTGTGCTGCCAGAAATGAAAGGCAGTGTTTAATGCACATCACACACCCTGCACTGTGGGCAACAGCACTCCATGGCATGGAAGCACCAGCTGTGCNGCATCTATTGTGTATGATAAATACACAAGTCTCATAAATATTTGCTGACATATTAAAGCTTGATTGGATCTAAGTCTCCTCTCTCTTAGGTATGGTCTACACATGAAAAGAAATCAGAACAACAAAACAGGACTATTCTGGCACTGCTACGCCAGCTGATGTCCCAGACAGACTAAACATTATGTGTGCAGTAGTCAAGTAACAAAAGCTTTGCTGTTATCTGCATAGGTAGTCCTGATTAGAGCCAAGGCAAGAACAAATTTAGGGGTAAAGACAGAATTCCTGCTCAGGGCAAAGACCTACTGCAGCACATGCAAACAGCTCACCAGCACAGTGATCTCAGCAGGGGTTTCTGCACAGAAGAGAATCTCACTGCATGTAAAGACATCTGTATGAATAGGCTAAAGGGAGTACTGTGAGTTGGACAAAACTAAACACAGGGAAAAAACCACACAAATAAACACCACTTAGACAATGAGTTTCAGCCCTCTAAAAAGGGGAAGGGAAGGGAAGGGAAGGGAAGGGAAGGGAAGGGTGC
>VWZV01000278.1:37140-112717 GCA_013397155.1 Irena cyanogastra
GGCACCGCGGGACGAGGAGCAGCAGGAGGAGGAGGGCGAGGAGGATCTTCGCGACGGCGGCGTCCCCTTCTTCGTCAACCGCGGCGGGCTGCCCGTGGATGAGCCCACCTGGGAGCGGATGTGGCGGCATGTGGGCAGGATCCACCCCGAGGGCGACCGGGTGGCGCAGAGGATCCGGGGCGCCGCCGACCTGCCCAAGGTGAGACCCCCATCCCCCCCCACCCCGGGGCTGGTCAGGCGCGGGGTCCCAGCGGAAGCGCCCGGGGCGAACCGTCCCCCACAGGGTGGACGAAGGGAAGGGGGAAACGGCAGCATCCCGCTGGGAGGAGGCGCCCGCCTGTCTCCTTAGGAGGCCGGTTTCCCCGGCTCGGGAGCGATCCCTCGGACAAACGGGCCCCGGGACTGCTTTTGCTGGAAGCAAAGCCACGCTTTAACTCAGAGTGCGAGAGGGTATCTGCGGGGCTCTGCCCTGTCTGGTGCGCCAGCAGCACCCTCTTGTTCTGCGGCCTTGCTGGAAAACGGACTTCAGGTAGCTAATGTGTGAGCAGCCTGGAGGGCGAAGCGGGGGGGCGGGGGGGGGAGAGAGAATGGGAAATGCCAAAAGAGAAAGACTGGATAAATTATGAAAAGATGAGGAGAGAGAAATTTAGAAGATCCCAAGTACTTGAGGTGGGGGATTAAGACAGGTGGAGGTGAGACTTTGAACCTGAAGAAATTTGATGTGGATACAGTCTCCCACACCAAAAGGCATTGGAACAGAACTGTGTCTGTCAAAAAAGACTTTTGATGCCAAGCGTTTTAAGAGGAGTTAGCAAAGCTTGCAGAGCTTATTGCTGGTGTAGGATCAGGTGTTTTTTTCCACGCAAGTTCCCAGCCTTGCTGCAGAGAACTCTATGAAAAGAGGAACGACTGACCATTTCACTGAGCCTTGTACCATACTGAAACATTTGACTGTGAATTCTTGTGATTGTTGCTATCTGTATTGCATCTCAGCTGGAGAAAAAGCTCTCCCTTTTATTGGCATACTGTGAACAAAAGACACTGCAAACATTTGGTGTGTCACTCCACTGACAGGTTATAAGAGTATTCCCATCACTCTCATAGAGGAAATTCAGATACAAAAAGATGAAGCTTTTTCATCTCAGGCTTTTTTAGCAAGGACATACCTCCTTGGGAAGGTAATTTGAAGTATGGAAGAACATGCTATTGTACAGTACACAGACAATCCATACTGCTTTCCATGAGGAATTCTGGAGAAGCATGTGATGCAACATCCTTTGTGCAGTAAAGAGTCAGAGGCATCAGTGGCAGCAGCTGGAACAAATCCTGAGTCCTGATTATAGTCCCTATTCTAACTCCATTAGACTTTTCCTTCCTTTTCAGATTTCCTTCCTTTCCTCTGACTTTGTCCTAAGCCTAGGTGAAGGCTGAAAACATGTTTCAGATCAGTCAGAACACACACTACCTAATTTTGTAACCATAAGGGCTGATTTGGTCAAAAAAGGTGAGAGAAATGGAAGAAAGAAGGTGACAAACAAAACTCCAGTGAATGACAGATGGGGAAATACAGTGTTCAGTCCCTTGTTTTGGTCTTATGTGAAGAACTTCCACTGTTGTCACTTTAAGAGTCTTCATCCAAGAGGGTTACAGTTAGGGGACACAAGTGGTCTGAGCTTTTGCAATAAGAGGTGAAATTGGGCTGTTTTGTTTTGGGGGTTGTTGGGTTTTGGGTTGTTGGGGTTTTTTTTGCATCCGCTAGCACCCCTGGGAAACAGATCTATAAACTGTATTCAGCACTCTGCCATCTGAGATGCCATTCCCAAGCTCACTCAGCATATAGCTGGGAGGATACTGGAATTCAGGAAACCACAAGGATGGATGAGCTCTGTTTCCTTTGCTCCTTCTCCCCTGTAGGGATGTACTTTTTTCTTTGAGGGCTGCTTATCACTTGTTGCCATGCCCTCGAGTTTCTTTAAAAGGTTGGTGCAACAGATGAGAGTCAGGGCAGTAAGTGTACTCTGCAAGGCTAGCTCCTTTGAAAAGCCAGGTTCTCTCATGTGCTGGAGGGTGAATACTCCCTTTTTAGGTGTTGGGAATGGGACAGTGACTTACCTACTCCAAAATTTTGGCTATGGATCGTAGCCAGCATTGGGTGTTGGGGAAAATAACTCTCAAAAAAAAAAGCTGTCAATAAACTAAAATACTATAAAATGATGACTGGAGGAGGCTGTGATTAGGCACATGTTTACAGATCAGCTTCAGGGGCTGTGTCTGTCACTGGGGTCTGAGAGCTCAGAGAGCTCCTCTCGTCTCCATTTCCTTCCAATAGACTTAGGATGAGTTGGCATCCAGTGAGCAGGCTTGAGAGTGCCACTCTCCGGTAGGTTGCGTTCTTTCCAGCAACAGGGTGGGGTATTGCTTTACTTCAAGCTCTGGAACCATTAAATGGGTCCAAGCTGGAAGTACAAAGTGATGTGTGCTTGGCTCATAAAGAAATTATGGATTTTAAATGAGATGGTTATGAGGGCAAAGACAGGAAGAGTTGCATCTAATGGATTCAGAACAAGAGAGCCAGAAAAAATAATGTTTTTTTCAGTCAGCCTCTCAACCAAACCTGATACTGCTCCTGTGTTATTTGCAGAAGGAAGAGTAGGGAGGAGCTTGGATACACAAAAGTACCATAAATGAAACTGTTGCTAAACTAGGCTGGCCAGAAGAGCACCTCTGTGAGACTGATAAGGATGGAGCTTTGCCCGTGCCTCGCTCTCATCTGCCTTTTCTTCACATACAGCATGGCCCACTTAGCATATGAAAATCTTGGTTGTTCTCAGGATCCCCCTTCTAAAAGCGGAGTCCCAATCCCATGCATACAGACAGCCTGCCAGGGTGCATGAACCTAGAAGTGGGGTGATGCAGCTATTCCACACAAGCGATGAGAGCTCAAGGATGTGTTCATTTGGTCTGCTAAGCCTGGCAGAGGTTATATACTTTGGGAAATCTAGGCTCTCTTCAGCTTTCATAATAGCTAAAGGGAAGTCAAAATAGATCTGATTTCCTATCTTTTCTGTTATAAATAAATTCTTTGCTTTCTGAAGGACTGTGAAAACTACCTAGTATTTATAGCTCTTTGGAGATGTGTAGTGGATGATGCTGGGGAAGAAAAAAGTATAAGGATCTCTTGTCCTGTCAGTGTAGAATTGAGGGATGGAGACCTTATTCCTCCCCTTCTGCTTCTATTGTCCTATTAAAATGCTATAGACCTGATGCAAAAAGTAACTGTAGCCAGTCCGGGCTGCAGGCCCAGATCTGAGAAAGAGCACAGTGTACTTTCATCAGTTTAATTACTTGAGGTGCAGGAGGCTGTTGCACATTAACTAGTCCCCTGCTGAACTGATTGCCATTATGCTGTCTCAGTGTTGCACAGTCCTTTGAGGAAAAGGAGATCTGGGGGTCTGTACTAGTAAAGGGGGGAGGAGCTACCCAGAATCATTAGTCTCTGCTGTCAACCTGCACTTAATCTGTCTGTCTCCACTGAAAAGCATTAAAGTCTCCATGCTGAAGAAATGAAACAAAGTTAAATAGTCAGCCTGCCCTGATTGTTACCTCTTTCGTTGTTTCAGCCTGGAAATTATTTCCTATGACTCAGTGTGTCAGTTCACAGCATCCAAACTGACTCAGCTCGTGCACTACCAGAGATGGCTCCATTCCTGTGCCATTCTCTGGAGCCTTCCCTGTTCCTGCTGCAGCTGAACAAACCCAGTTTCACATCTGCTCCCACTGTGCCCATGCTGCCCCCTGCGAGTGAGGCAGCCAGTGCCTCTGCTTGATGCAAGAGGCAGCTCCAGCCTATCTCAAGGTTAAGCGGTCTCTGGTCCTTGTACTGTGGGGGAGCGCAAGCAGAGTGCAACTGTGTGGCAAGCCAGGACAGGGAACTGATCTGGCTGAAAGCTACCCATGCTTGCTGGCTCAGCTTTCAGCTGCTCCAGGTGCCTGACCTGGCTCACCAGTCACTTGTACCAACACAGGACAGAAGAAGGAGCTATATGGAAATGAGTGGCCACAGAAATACATGTGAAGGGTGCACTAAACAGTACCACTGACTACGAAACCATGTCCAGCAGAGGCAGTTGTGCACAGCAGAATGGAAGGCTCAAAGAAGAACTGGCTCTGACTCACTCCTTCATAGCTGTGGATAGGTCTGCTCTGGGGGAAGTCTGAGGAGGAACTGAAATATTAAAAGCCAAACAGCTGAGAAACAATGCAGTCTGATATTAGCAAGGTGCATGCAAGGCATGAGCTCTCCTTCAGAGAGAAAATATTGGGCTGTTTCTCCAAGTCTATCAGTCATCTCAAACTTCTGTCTTCTCCTTTTTATTTGTCCTGTGGACAAATAAACCTTGACCCTAACCCTTCTCTTTCCTTAGACACATTTTTCTCAGTTGCAGATGAGACTACAGTTATCCCCTGTGGAGCAAATGGTGAAAATGGTGAGGAAAAGCTGACTGGACCCATAAGGCTGAGGCCTCAGAATGGTACAGCAGTCTGAAAGGTGAACATCCAGAAGTAATTCTCTGGCCATGTAATTCAAAACACCAGTGCAGGAAGTCATGCTGTCAAGCCCGTGTCCTAGTCAGTGTTAACTTTTCTGAAATGCCAGGAAGCAGTGAAGGACCTTTCTACCCTTGCTTGCAGGACTGTTCCACCTCTGGCAATATTGGAAAACTCATTTTCCATTTTTGCCTCTTTCTTTTATTTTTGTTTTGTGCCTTTCAGTTTCAATACTCAAATGAGGCCACACTCCCTCAGATGATAGCTTTCCTGTCTTGTATCTTGCCTTGTCAGTTAATTCTATCTATTTTGTCCAACATTTGTGTAACATTGCATAAATGCAGGACCTTTTCACATAGTTTCTCTTGCAGCTCTGTGGTGATGCCTCATTCTGAATCCCTTCCCAATTTCCATTGTGGAGTTAGAGGAATGTTTCTGGTGTGGTCACTTTGGACAGCAAAAAGGGTCTGGTTTCAGAGGAACATGCTCCCTTATAGCTATGTGCCACTGAGTTCAGCAATAAGATGGAGAGGTTTGGAAGTAGTGATTTATGTTCTGCTCCTCATTTCAGATTCCCATACCAAGTGTGCCTGTGTTCCAGCCATCCACCCCCATCCCTGAGCGCCTGGAAGCTGTACAGCGCTACATCAGGGAGCTTCAGTATCCTTTGCTGTCACCTTGCTCACCAGTGTGATAACCCAGGAAGAAAGAGCAAGAGGACTTTGTTTCCCTGTGACAAACAGAAAAGTACCTTCTGCTGTAGCTGGAGGAGAACTGAAACTTGTTCCTTGAAAACAGGAAGCTGGACTTGGGATAATGTTTTGTTTTGGTGCTCCATTTCTTTTCTGTTTTTGCCCAAGTTACCTTCTGGTTCTGTTCCCTGTATGTAACAAATGGGCATGTTGTCAAAAGCCTTTCCCCGTGACCCACTCTTCTAGGTCAGTGGCTTTACAGTGGTATTTCATTAAAAACACATATATCTGAGATCCTGATAGCCAGGTGTCAGATGTACTACAAACTGCATCACCTCATTGTTAAGGTGGAGGTGAGTTGTGGTGATGGGCAAACCTCCTCAGGTCATCCTACTCAATCACTGTTCTCTGTCTAAACAACACTCAGCCACCCTGCTTTTGCCCATCTGTGGTATGCTGCGCCTTTATATGCAGAGCTGGCTGTGTGGCTGTGTTCTGGGAATGAGATTTCTCCATTCCTGTTGTGCTGGAGAGCAGGTATATGCCATACAAACACAGTCTAATCTCACTGATGAGATACAGATCTAGCTCTGGTTTCAGCCCTAATTCAAGGTGAGAAGGCCAGCCTTTTGGCATCTTTCACCCATCCAGGGTGGTTGTGCTCTGGATCAGATCCCCGTCCATCTTAGAATAAGGTACCATGAATGTTTCATTGCTCCATGTATTATGTGCAGATTGGAGCAGGAAGAGATTTATCAAACTGTTCTTCCCCAGTAACTGAAAAGCTGAGCACAGCATGTGCTGTCAGCATGAACCTTTGGAAACTGGAGTGGAAGCCTGTGTGTGGGTATGAAGAAGAGAAGAATTGACAAGGAAATACAGTGGAAGTAAGGAGGAATTATAAATGGGAGAAATGCGAGAAAGGGAAGTAGGGATTTTCTTGTGTTGCCGCTACATTTGTGGGATCATGACTTTGCTGTGAAAATAGAAAATAACATGAACGTCCTTCAGACAAGTTTTCTTCAAACTCTACTTTCCAAGCTGCCAAGTCCTTAACTTCTTGTTTCCAGGTACAATCACACTGGGACACAATTCTTTGAGATTAAGAAGAGCAGACCTCTGACTGGGTAAGTGCTGGCAGCCTCTACAGCATTTAACCCTTTCTTTGTTGTTGGAGCCCTGCTATACACACTGCTTTTTCTCCATCCCCTGCCCAAGGTCTAGTGGCACTCAGGGCTTTCAGTACTGCAGCTGCATACTGCTTTGGGTAATTTTATTGTCTGTTGCCTGGGGCATAGCTGGGCAGAGCTGTGTCTGGTCTTTCTCAAGTAAGAGAGTAGGGTTTTTTTGTCATGAATCAGTAAATCCAGTTATCCAAAGATAATGTATTGCAAAAATGTGCATATTCTGCCTGCTTCTAATTGAAATGTAACTATATGAACTTCTGAGGGATTCTGAAATTAGGTCCTGCTCTACAAAAGCTTTGTGAAAGCCAAGTATCTTTACAGGTCTGACTTCATAGCTCCTGTGAGTGCCTCTGCAGAATGTAGGCTCATTAAGCTTTTGGTGACTCATACTTTGAACAAGAAAGGATATTCTCCTCACTGCGTATTTTGGGAACTGCTGTGCCCCAGAAGTTCCTGGCAATAAGCACCTGATGTTCATTGACTCTCTTGAAGAGCATATGGAGAATCTCCCAAGACTGGCTTCTTACTATTGGTCTAGTCCATAGATTTATGTGTCTAAATGCCTCGTTTTGTAATCAGTCTAATGTCTCCTCCATGGTACTCACTGAACACACACTAGGGTTAATGCCGGAGAAGAAGGCTTTATTTTCCTTGAGGCTTGTGTGGCAAACACTGCTGGCTCTTGGTCCTTTGAGGGTTTTACTTGTGGACACATTAGTGCTGTGGTCTCCCTAAGAACCCAGGTTGGCCAGTAAGCAGTTTTGTTGCAACCCACTGAAGTGAATTCCTTGGAAGCAACAACAGCATGTGGCAGAGACCTGGTTTGGATTTAATATCTTTTTAAAGAAGATAGTTAGTTCTGTTCCCTATCCTCTGTGGGCCACTCTCTCTCCTGGAAACCTACCTTACAAATATAATGCAAAAGTGCTGAACTGGCCACATTGCATAGCACAAGCCCTCTGACTGTCCTCATCTTTCCCTTGTCCCACTCTGCAGGCTGATGGACCTGGCCAAAGAAATGACCAAAGAGGCCCTGCCAATAAAATGCCTGGAAGCTGTGATCCTGGGAATGTATCCTTTCCTCTTGGGAGTTGTGCATGTCTGCTCATCCTTTATTTTTGCCTCTGCTCTCTTGCTTGTGATGCTTTTGAGGGTGGTGATAATACTGTCATCAAGCCTCACATTCCTATTTTTTTCCTCCCCAGTTCTCCTACAAAACCCCACCAATGAAATCCAAATCCAAGCAATTCTCTAAAGTATCAGAACTAGTCCTTTGGAGTTGCTCCTCCTTCACCAAAAAGGGTGGTGCTGCTCTGGTAAGCCATACAAGATTGTAAAAGATAAAAGAGCATCTAAAGAGAAGCAAAACCACTAGCTAGTTAGGTCAGGAAATCCTTGGTGGATAGCATTGTTACCTTACTGCCTGCATGTGTTCTGCATTAAAATAACTTACGGATCCTCCCCAACTTCTAATTATGGTGTATGCCACTTACTAGCTTAGGCAATACCTTTATTAGTTCTAGATGTGTGTTATCTTTAAGTACACATCTTTCCTAGCTACCTTCCAAGTTTAGTTTGTGGTACTTGGGCTGAAGGGTTTTCATGCACCTGAAGGGGCAGAGATGGTGAGTGAATGGTTCAAAAGTGGAGGTTGGTGAGTTTTTATCCTGAAACAGTAGCTAGTGAAACAGATTAAAACAAACCGAGGAATAATGCTGCAGTGTAAACAGTTTGGGAGCTATGGAATACAGTACACTTAAGGTGCTAGCATTGCAACTTCTGCATCACAGAACTGCATCAAAATTAACTTCTCTTTGTTGACTGTCCCCTTGAAGAGGCCAAGTCTGTTTTCCCCATAACCCAGATGAAAGTAGGGCAGCCTGCAATGAACTGGGCTCTTGACCTCTTTGAACAAATCGTGTCTATGTGATGCCTGAATCAATGGAGAATCTGCTAAGCAGTCTGGGAGGGTCTGGAGCAGGTAGGACGTATCTTGTCAGGAAACTGTTCTCACCAGTTATTTTCTGAATAATGGCTGCTGTCAGTTACCTCACCAACAACATGACCACACTGGACCGTTTCCCCATCAGCTTCAAAACCCACTTCTCAGGGAACTACTTCCGACACATTGTGCTGGGGGTGAACTTTGGCGGCCGCTATGGGGCACTGGGCATCAGCCGACGTGAGGAACTTATGTACAAAGCACCTGTCTTCCGCACACTGAGCGAACTCATCTTTGACTTTGAGGAGGCGTATCGCCGCTGCTGGCACACTCTGAAAAAGGTGAAGCTGGGCCACTGTGTGTCCCATGACCCACACAGTGTGGAGCAGATTGAGTGGAAGCGCTCCATCCTGGATCTAGACAAGCTAACCCGGGAAGACTTTCGCAAAGAGCTTGAGAGACATGCCCGTGATATGAGGCTAAAGGTAAGCAGCAAGGATGGAGTAACTCACTGCTACATCCACTGCCTTGCCTGGCTGCTGGTGTACTGGGGGAATGGAGTGACAAGAAACTTTCTACTCCTAGATGTGTGGAGTGGAAAGTGAATTGGAGGCTGGGGCCTCTTTCTTACTGAATACCATCCACTTTATACAGTCCCCTAATGGATGCTCGTGCAGTGCTGCAGCTGTGATTAGGGTGGACTGTATACAGTCCTTGGAGCCACAGCTGTCACTGTAACTTGTTTTTTCTGGCTTTTGCATTTTTGATGCACTTGCCTTGCCTTTTTGTCTTTTTTTCCCATATAATAAATTATTGTTAGTTTTTGTGGGTTTTATTATTACTCATGTTGCTTTTCTGCTCATGTAGCTCTTAATTTTATTTTTCTGGCAGATTGGGAAAGGAACTGGACCACCTTCTCCCACCAAGGACAGAAAGAAAGATGTCTCCTCCCCACAAAGAGGTCAGGCCAGCCCCCATCGGCGAAACAGCCGTGGAGACCGACGGTGAGTGGGGCTGCTGGGCAGGAGACCTATCTAAAACATCTGTTTCACTCAGACTCCACCTTGCTGTTTGGGTTTGGATCCTTCTGGTGTCCTACTGGGTTTCTTTAGAACAGTGGATATTTCTCTGACCTGCAGTAGCATTCTTGCCTAGGCAGTACCATTGTGAGTTTATCATTGCTTAGGGAGTTGAGGGGACAGCTTGAGTTGTTTTGCTTACTTATTTTGGCAGGGGGGAGGAAG
This sequence comes from Irena cyanogastra, assembly GCA_013397155.1. Classification (NCBI taxonomy): domain Eukaryota; kingdom Metazoa; phylum Chordata; class Aves; order Passeriformes; family Irenidae; genus Irena; species Irena cyanogastra. The sequence continues at coordinate 46,754 of VWZV01000278.1, forward strand.
GCTCAGACAGTGATGTTGGTCGCTGACTTTTAACCTTATGCATGGGTCTGAGCTCTGGTGTCTCGCAGACCTGTGCCTCAAAGAGATTCCAAAAATACTCTGCTGTCAGCAAGATTGTTTTCCTGATAAAAACATGGGGTTCCAGAGTGGACCTCCTACTTCGTAACTTGCATTCTATTCTGATCATTGGGAGAATTACTGGAGGCTGCAGAATAGTCCTGTCCTCAGTAATGCAGGATCAGTCTGAAGCTCTGTGTACCTTTTCCTGTGCTGCCATCTCTATGTGCAGCATCACCTGACTGAAAACAGTTTCTGAAGAGTTGTTACCTTCTTTGCTCACAGGCCATCTGGTGAGAAGAAGCCTGCCGATTCCAAAGCCATGCCAGACCTCAATGGGTACCAGATCCGGGTGTGAAGAGAGCTGTGCCTTGTGTGCCTGGCTCCACGGACTTCTTGCTGGCCACAGTTGGGACCTGGATCCACCTGCAGTGATTCTGACAAATGGGACAGGGGAGTGGGAGCAAAAGAGAGTGCTGATTTTCCCAGGTACTTACTAGTGGGTCAGTCCCAGAGCTGGATCCCATGGGTCCCAGAAGATTCGCCTGCCTGTTTCTGGGAGAGGTGACCATCTTAATTCACTTAAGTATTTTTAAAAAAAAAAAAAGAAAAGAAAAAAAAAGAAAAAATATCTGTGCATTAATGGGAGTTTGCTTCAGGAAGAATATGAAGTGAGTGGGGTCAGTGGACTTGCTATCTTTGCCTTGACAGCAAGTAGATGAAGCATCTTGTCAACAGTACTTCTTCCCTGTGTGCACAGAAGCCTTCAACCCCTGAAAGGCCTGCAGGGCTGAGGGAGAAGTGATACTGGCATGGGATGGCCCCAGAATCTTGTTTAAAAACTCCTGATTTTGTCATTATGAACACTTTGTTTATCACTGCTCTTGTGAGAGTAGGTCTGAATTTGCTCAGCCTGATTTATTGACCATACGAAGTCTTCTCATCTGGAAAAAACACACCTTGTATGTTTAGTCCTGCCTATTTCAAAGCATTTCATTGTCTCTGAGGGGCCAGACAGTGGAATGGTGGTGAACTGTTGCTATAGGTCCTTTGTTGGTTGAGTGGATCAGGATATGCCTATACCACTGCTACATGAAAATAGGCATAGAGAGTTCAATTGTTCCAGCAATGGAGATGGGGCAGGTGGGGGCTGATGGAAAAACCTGAACTTCACATCGTCTCTTCATCCGCCTTCTCTCTATTAACTTCTAGTTGCTACTCAGAAAGCTTATGGCAGGCACTTCAGTCACTGAGGTACGAGTTTTAAGAGTAAAAAGTTAAAGAAGGATGTAATAATGTGAACAGGTTTTACAAGCATTTTTCCTTTCCACAAGGGTTTTGCTCCTTCCTCCCTGTAGTGTCAGTGCCAGAGTTGCATACACTGTTTGTGAGAAGCTCTGCTCAAGGAAATTGCAGCTGCTTTCCTGATAGCTCACCCTGGAGCCTCCTGAAAGCAGTTCCCCACCCCAGGGTCAGAGCTGTGCTTGTGTTCTGGCTCTTTGGATAGCTGCAGTATGTAACAGCACCACTTACACTAACCTTCCCCAAAGGGCTGGGCCAGGCCTTTCTGCCACTTGTGGCCTTTACTTCTTATGCTTCTTTGGGGGAGAGTTGTACTACTGCTTGAGCAGTGTAATGCTTGTCAGAAATCTGGAGTATTGTCAGACCTCTCTGTTTGAGGCCTAGGGTATGGGAATAGTGGGATTTCCAGAAGTCAGAACAGGATGGTCTTAAAGTGATTTGGATGCATGGATCTAGGAGATGCAAAAACTGAGCTTGGGAGTGGGCATATACTGGAGAGAAACAGTCTTGTTTTATCACAGCACTGACAAGGAGCTAAACTTTCTGAAATACCACATACTTAATTTTGTTTGCCCAGTGGCTTATTCTTTCCTTTCTTTCTTTCTTTATTAGAAACATGATGGAGCTTAATTCTACTAGTTTTTTTGTTGCACTATTCCTGTGCCACATCCTCATAATAAGCAGGGCTATTTTGGTGGCAGAGAATGGGTTCTTAACCCCAAACAAATCAGCTCTTCTGCCTAGTTAAAGCAGTTAATCCTCGAAGCACCACCCACAAGCGATTTAACTCAGGCCTTACAGGTTCCTAATTGTACATCCTTAACCGTGATGTAACTTGCAAGGCACATCCATACCACTGCAGTCAGTCCTTCCAATCTCCCTCTGTAGTCTGTACTTTTCTGCTGAGCTGTAGGACCAGGAGGAAAACCTGTAAGAAGGTGGCACGACTTGCTGCTGAGCCAAGAGAAGATTAATCCAGAAGAGGATGCCAGTTTCCACAGTGCAGTGCAACACCTGTCCACTCCCTTATATTCCAGCTAAGTGCAACAATTGAAGTTAACAGCAGCAGTGAGTCAAGCACCCATTTGAACGTGTCCTCTGGTCATTTTTGTGTGGCTGTAAATTAACATATTTAATGTCTGGATGCTAATGATGATGTTAGCTGTAAAGGCACCACAGTTACATGTAAATAATATGGATCACTTGGAAGCCACAAACTGCCTTTGCATAATGTTTGCTATGCAGCAGCCTGAAAGTTCAGATGCCACTGTGAATCATATGATAAATACAAGCAGCAGTCAGCAAGAGGAAGCTGACTATCAGGTTTTATTAAAGTGGATGAAATCCAGAATTTAAAAAAAATTATAAAAGAATGCATCTTCACCATGACTTCGTTTAGTACAATTGGTTAGTTAATTCAGAGTAACTGGAGAGCTCTTGAGAGTAATTAGTAGTTTAATACAGAGAACATTGAATAACTGGACAGACTTGAGCTCTTCTAGATGGAAAGAGGAAATGTGGGGCTTGCAGGAAGACTTGCAACAGATGAGGCAAATGAGGGGTCAGCTGCAAGTTAATGATGCTTTCTTGAGAGCAGGACAACAGGGGTGTTCAGCAGTGTTAGATCACCAAGGCAGAATGGCTTAAAACAAAATGCTTTGTTTGACTTTGTAATTAGGAGCTTTCCTGCAGGATGTAACTGAGGCCAATAGCTTAGAAAAAGCTATTAGCTTAGAAAAAGCAAAGGAAATGGATGTTTAAGGATATGAATGACAGGTAGAGTTCAAGGTCTCTTAATCCACAGCTGCAGCTATACAAGAACATTCTCTTTCAAGATCTAGTTGGACAATTATGTATGTTAGGAAGTATTTAATTCTTTGCTTGTATCTGACGTTGATTAACTTCTTAAGATGGACACAGGAGCAGACAACTGCATTCTGCTAGGATTACCATTTCAAGCCTTCTACTGTGTTCCTTATGTCATAGAATTCCTGCTCCTTACTGTTTATCTCCAGTTTAGCAGATGGTACAAGAAACTGGAAAAGGACCATAGAGTTGTCCTGCTCTTGCTCCCCCCATCTTTGTAACAGGATGAATCACTGCAGTACAAAGCTTTGCTTTCTTCCTAACAAACAAGACCATATCCTTCCATGACAGAGAGGATTAATGCAATTTAGCTTTATGCTGTAAGAAACCTGAGAGTACAGTGCAAGACAAACTTTAGCACTTAGACTTCTTTCCTCCCCCATCAACTTGGTCTGGTTTCTGGTCTGTCTGCCTTTAATCATAGGAAAAAAAGGCTGGTGATGAGAGTCTTTTTCATTTCTGCAGGCTTTAGAGCTATAGAGAAGGAATGACGATATAAGTCATACTCCTTTAGTGCCTGCAGAACAGGAAGATGGATCTCAAGGAGTCCTATTAATTTTTTAATGTTAAATATCAATAGGGCTGCTCATGTAGCTCTGTGATGTCAATTTCAGTGTTCAAGTAGGTCTCACACGATGTCTGTTCTGCAGTACAAGTCCTGTGAACTCTGTGGAAAGGAACTGTGTTTGTTCATTAGGAATGGATAGACACTGCCTGCATTGTATGTGAACCTGCGGTGAGCTTTCAAAGACTTCAACAAATGCCGACCTATTACTGGCGAAACTTTTCTAAATGTAACGCAAAACTTGAAATAAGAGCCCCTGTTTATACTTTTATGTAGACAAGTCCTTTGATACCTGGCCAACTGCAATTTTTTTAATGGACAGATTCATTAGTGAGCAAAACTTTCTGCTACAGCATCACTCTGATACAAACTTCGTATATTAAAGAGCAGAGTTGGGTGTCCATCAGTCCGTGACACACTAACCTTTTTTTTTTACTGGTAGAAGCTAAAGGAGTCTTTAGGAAATTGAGGTATGTTAGCAAGTGTTTTAGGTGGGAATGGAGTGCTTTTTTTTCAGTTGCTATTTTACCTGTGGGCCAGGGTATGGGTCAGTACATAGTTTCCTTGGATCTATCAGAATAAATGACTCCAGAACTGTAGTTGAAACATAGTTTCTGTTCACATTGCAGCTGTATTGCTGTTTTCAAATCTGCTTAACAGGATTAATTTTCTTTTAAGTATTTCAGGTGAAAGCCTTAATCAGGTGCCTGCCCCCTAAGGCAGGCTCCTGTGTGGTGCTGTATAGACTGGAACATGACTGTCCTTAAAATTTCAGAGTTTAAGAAACCACAATGAACAGAAGAAAGCTCCTGTTAGCCAAAGGGCAAGAGTCTGGATTAGATTGGCTTGACCTTGCTCCAAGGGCTCTGGCTAACCACTTCAGGTAGTTGTTTTAGCTACCTGCTTTTTCTGAGTGAGAAAGTCTGTATTCAGTATTCATGTATTTCAAGTGGTCCTGATGATTTAACAGTAGGTATTGGCAGGGGATTTCCCAGGTGTATTGTGTGTGCAAGTCTGGCTGAAATAACACCACACATTCCAGTGGCCTTGCACTGTTGTCCTGACAACATTTAGATATGCATTATGGATTTATAATTTTACTTAAAAGCAAGTGCTATTCTGGCTTGATGTTTGTTCTCACAGAGAAAGGTGGAGATGGCCCCTCTACAGCCAAGCTGAACTCCTTAGGGAATTTAATATTTTTGTGTGTCTTCTGAGCAGGTGTTTACTTGTATCACAACCACGCTCCTTCAGTGGTGCCCTGGCCCTTTCTGCTCAAGAGCAATTCAGTTTAGGCCCAGAAGGCTACTGAATCCCCCATAATCTCTGCAGAGCAGAGTTTCCTTCCAGGTCAGGGTTGAGATGGTGCTAGTGGGACGAGAGCGGTCCCCTTCCATGCACATCAGTATTCTACTCCCGCACTGATAGGGTGCTCCAAAACCATTTACATCTTTATCACTGGTACAGCTCAGAACTAAAAAATTGAATCTTTAACAACAGTATCATGTGTGTCTTTTTGTAATTAATCAGTGTGATTCTGTGTTCTTACGTAGCCAACACAGAATTTTTATTTAGATTTAGTTTTTACTGCACTTCCGTGGCCCTCATGTTGATACTTCTTCCTGCTTCCTTTGACATTTAGACAATAAAATTCCCTCTGTACTGCTCTCAGCTTGTGCAGAGAAAACAAGTTGTCTGTACTGTCCTCCTTTCTGCTTTAAACCTTCCCATTACATGTCATCTGAAAGTCAAGAGACAGCCTTGAATGATGGTATCAAGCAAATTATGTAAAGATGTCCTTTACTTGCTACAGTAATGGACATGGAAGAACCCTCATCCTCCTTTAATCATCTGAACAGGTCAGTATATCTGTGCACAGAGGCAGTTGCCAGAGTAAGTATGTACACATGTGGCTGTTTAGCAAAGACCAGAATTCACGTTTTCCCTCTTGAATTGCCATCAGGCTGGATGGGGAAAAAAAAAAAATCAGTGCAGGCAGCATCAAAAATTTCACTTTTATAATACTGTAACAAACAATACTGTAAGGGTTAATACAAACCTTTTCTTGCACTGCTCAACTCTTCAGTGTACAATTCAGTCTCCCTTCCTGGCCTGAAAAGCAATTCTCAAAGTCTGTGTTTAGTGACCTTCCAGACTAATGACCTCACCAGGACTTCCCAAGACAAATCCTGGGTTAATAAAGGACAGTCAGCTGCAAGATTCAGTGCAAGGATCCCCAGCAAGGGGATCCAACTTTATTCAGGCTATCATCTTTCAGGCATAACATAGCCCTTCTCTCTAGGGAAATGAGTAATAGCTGGGACCAAGGCCAGGACGTAGGCAAGCCTGCATTGTGTATAGGAAAGGAATAAACATTCTCTGACCTGTTACTCCAAAGAGAAAGACACATGCACTAGTCCATCTTAGCCAAGTTAATTATAAGAACTGCTTCTGCCCTGAGGGAAAGCAATTGCACAGTTCTAAACATCTATTTCAGATGCTTGCTTGAAAACACCCTCGGCTCCATGTCTTACAGATTTTGCTTTAAATCAGGTAACTCCTATATCCCCTATGGTTGTATTGATTAGGGTGGAGTGAGAACAGCAAAACAGTGATGTGGCCAGACTTTCTGCTCTCTCTTACATGAGGCTTCTCCCCTGCTACTGGTTGTTCCTGTAGTTTTAGTTTTCAAGTCAGTTGGAGATTATGCTGCTTGGACCTTAAGTGGAAAATCTTTATTATGGGAAGGATAAACAACATGTTGAAGCAGAAAATTAAAGAAAACCCAAGAAACAAACAAAAACCCACACCCTGTCAGTTTTTACACTGAGAGGCCCAAGACTTAAGGCTCTCACATGTCTAAAAGCACACAGAAATTCATTCATGAGAATGTGAGACTGAGCCTCAAGAGCACCATTCATGCAGAGACTGCAGGATTATAGCAGGCAAAGGCATATGACATGCTGTGGATAGCAGGCCATTACAGAATTAAGTTAACTCAACTAGGTTTACTTTCCTGGATTGTATTTTTATTTTGGCAAAGAGTGAGTGCCATCCTATCTCTAACCTTATTTTAAGGGAGAAAAGGAACAACTATAGAATAACTACTGCAGTCATCTACTCCTAACTCAAGAGCAGCTCCAGGCACTGGCCAATAACTGAATATATAGAATAAATATAAGTAGAAGGCTTTGCATCCAGAAAGAAAAGAACAAAAAAACTGAATAAAATTATTAAAGCTTGAAGCCAAATTTTTTTTTTGGGTTTTTTTTTTTTTTTTTGAGGGTTTTTTTTGGTTTTGGGTTTTGTTTGTTTGTTTGTTTGGGTTTTTTTTTCTGGTGTGTAGAAATTAAAGACTGGATGGAACAAATATATATTTTGTTGTAGCACAAGCCAGTGTCTAGCTTAGTCCTCCCATTTGCCAAACTTGGACCTTGAAAGTGGCTGTGTTTGTCTTATCAAAGTTACAAAAAATTTTCCAGCTATTATACAAGAGCATGAGATGTACAGTCTAAATCTGAAAGAAAATAAATAAATTTTTAAATAAATAAAAAGAAGAATAGCTCCAAGACTAGAATGACATTTTCAGTGGAAGCTGGAGGACAACTTGCCTTGACAGGAGAAGCCAAACGTTTACAGCTGACAGAAAGAGTTAGAGGCATGCCAGCTGTTAAATCTGTCATCTTGGTTGTCATTTTAACAGGTGAGTTCTCTTCAGAAACTCAGTATCACACTAAGAAACACAATGCAGTATATTCAATTCAGCTTGTGCATTTCAGCATGACAGTGCTATGGGAAGCACTACAGGCCAGGCAGCTACAGTCTGGTAAGAAGCAGGTCACAGCCAGCAATTCAATTAGTCTGCACGACAGGAAGCCTGAAAGGAGATGGTATCCCACTAACGCTTGTGTGCTCCCCCTTTAGGTAAGCAACAAAAGGGTTCATCTGCATTTGGATGACCCATGGATATGTCTGCAAATTTCTTAACAGTACATCCAATAAATGTTCAATACTGAGGTGGTGGCAATGGGAGCAGATATTGGACTGCAGGAACACCCTGCTTTGCAGACTGTTTGCCAACACCACCATCAACACACCGTTAAGAGCAGGACTCATACATTGATCTGCTGAACTTCTTACAACCTCTCGGAGACTCCTCCGAGAAGACAAACTAAGGTCAAGTATATTTCAGAGTTCTGCCTTCACAAAGCAGGTGGCGTACAGAGCACTAATAATAAATCTGAAACTCTGGGTTTTTTGTTTTATATAACAAGTGTTGCTCCCATCTAAGTGTTCATTTCAGAGCTCCCACTCCTCCCACTTCATTCTTCAGGGGTGAGGAAACCCACTGTCTTACATCTTGATACCATTTATACGTTGCATTTATAATAATGCAACATATTAGCCCTAGAGAATTGCACCGGTAACTTTTAACTGAAGAAATACAGCTGCAGAAAAAATAAACATCAGTAACTCAGGAAGATAACTGGATAGAGTAGTCATGGGAAAACAGCTGCTGGAGAGATAGCTCTTAAGAAAAAGGCATGGAGAAAGAAGACCTCAAACAGCAGCCAAAATTCATTTATTAAGAACAGGAAAGAAGCTAGAGCAATTATATTGTTTACCACTCCTCCCATCCCATGTAATTGGGAAAACTGATTATGAAGGGCCACCTCCTGAAGCAATGAACTTAAAACTGAGAAAATGAAGGAAGTCCAACTTCTATCTAAATAGCATAACTAAATACAGCCTAGCAGCTGTGGTGCAAACTAAGCTGCTTTTTAACAAAGATACTTCATCAAATACTTGACTGCTACAACAGCTGCATGCTCTTGCAGCTTAGGAGGCTGCTGACAGGCAACATACACACACTGCCAGCGGTCTCTGGCATCACTTCCCCTAAGCACCAGTCTCCCTGAACTCTACATCACTACTAAGGTGATGTAGCTGGTAATTACCTCTGTGACACCTTCCCTTTCTAAGCATTGCACATATTGCTGTTCTACTTTCATAACCATTTACAGATCCCTCTGTAATTCATCAGAAAGCTGTGTTAATGAAAACTCATCATGCATTTAGGTCCAGAAACAGTCTTAAGAGCTACATCTGGAATCTCAGTGGTAATCCCATTACAACTGTCATTACCACAGGCTCTGATTGTATCTGTGGGTGCTATTCTTAAAGCATCACAAAACACATTATTTTTCTCCCAACAACTATATGCTAGTTGCAATTTTACAGTTTGGAATGTTCTACCAACTCCACCTCCAAACCTCTCCTACAATCCCACACAGTCAAGAGGCATTCACAGGTCTCCAGATCCATTTGATAATAACTCCAAATTGCTCTAGAACACAGGGGTTTTTATTTTCCTGAAACTGACCACCTCCATAAGAGTCCATACCAGAGCTTCTGTGACAGTGGTCAAAATAAACACAGAGATCAAGACTTCAACTCTGCCTTTGTGTCTCTATACAGTCACTAGCCATGGTCCTGCATTTCTGCCATGGTTTTACCTATGAGTGCCCAACAAACCAGGACTTGCAGGGCTTTCAGAGCTGCAAGTCACCCTGGGAACACTATAACCTCCAGAAAGAAGAACAAGGGGACTTGTAGGCATTGTCCTGGGATTTCTCTACACATGACTCGATATCCAGTGTTGAAAAACTTAACAATTCCAAGTGCATACCATATTATTTCATGCATGGAGAGGGAAAGCGTTAGTTTGATCTGTGCAACATTAGATTTTCCAGCAAAGTATAGCTGGAACCTCAAAATCTCCCTGAGATGCTTCCATGCAATTTGCCCACAAGTCAAGGTTTTGGTTTATATAAAATGGAAAAAGCACTTGTGATACTGGAACACAGGTCCTCCACCTGAGTTATATCACAGGACTGGCAGGGTGCTTCAGGCAGTGCAGGGGCAACCAGTTCATCTGCTGGTGTATGGTGCACACCTTATGGGTCCCAAGAGAGCTCAGTTTGGCTCTCTTATGGGCAGCTTTCATACACACACACACACGCACACACACACACACACACACATACAGCTCCTCACCAACTGACCTCAGATTCAGCCAGCAATTACAATAGAAGCAGATAGCTAAAGTTCTAAGTACCAACACTATGTGTTACAGATTTTTTTTGTGGTGCTTTTGGTTGGTTGTTGTTAAACTTTTAGTGTCTTCTAAGGTTCCTATTACAATGTTAACAGCAGGAGGGAGTCATCTGCAACCAGGCTGCCTTCTGGCAACCTTTTTGGGCCAGATAGAAAGCAAAGCTCTCAGTTCACCCTTTCCTTCCCTCCCTTTATAAATACAACTGCTTACTAAACCAGAGAAAGAGTACTTGCAGAAATCAAACTGTGAGATAAACAGAGTCATATAAATGCACACCTCTGCATCCATCCCTCCCCATGTACCAGTGCCATGCCAGAACTATTACCTAAGGGCAAAATTATTCATACCCCCCAAGACTGCAGTTCACTTACAGCAACTCACAAATGGTAGCAAAAGCCATGCACACATCACCAGACAAATACCACACCATCTGGCAGGGCAAGAAGGGAATAGGCAGTCCTTACATGCTCATGAGGGCACAGAACACAACTCTCCCCACACACATACACCTTGTTTTTGTAGTTTACAGGAGTGAGCTGTAAAAGATCAGCAGTATTCCTTTCTTAGGGAGGAGGGCAAGTGTTCCTGAATACAAATCTTTTTGGGGTGAGGGGGAGGGGGAAGTGGGGGGATGGAGGGGGCAAGACAAGCCCAATGCCAAAAAAGCCACCTCTGGGATTTAGGGATGTCTTGAGAGATTTAATTCGGCTCACTTCTTCCCTCTCTTCAATCTTCATTACTTTCTTGTGTAGCCAATTTGCCCTCTTTCACCTCACAGCCAGCAAAACCTTGTCGAGCCAAGTCTTCAGAGGTTCAGCAGCCAGAAATACAAGGTGCCACAGTTACTCTGTGGTATTTTCTTAGATTAGCAGTATTTTATTTTTCAATAAAGAAAGTAACATTTTAAATATCAAAGTCTCTCAATATAGACCATGAAAAACAAATGTTTCAAGTCTCCTCTACCTTCCTACAAAAACCTGAGGTGGGACCGGATTTCCTGCCTTGTTTGTGAACAGAAGATTGATAATGTTTCTGCCAATATTGGTTTCATATCTTAGGGAAAAACTGATGACCAAATGTCAGGCTGAACTGGGGAATTTACTCTAGGAGCAGGTACAGCTCGACTGCTTTTGTACTGGCCAAACCACTGCTCACAAAAGCACACCGATAGGACACCAAAGGTACACCGGGATCCAAGCGACTGCAGTCTGGCTCCAAGTTACACAGCCTTCCCCTTCCTCCCAACACATGTCAAGAGACAGGACTTGATCCTAAGGGTTCTATCTACACCTAATCATGGCTGGGGGCAGAAGAAGGATGCAGCATGGACTTCAGTCTGGCACAGGGGATGGATGCTACAGGTTAGCTATTGACCCTTGGCAGGCTGAATGCAATAGGGAGTGCACAGAGAAAAGAACAGGGCAAGTGGTAAGCTCTTCCATCTGATGGCTCTGCTGACTCTCACATTCCATCCATTTTCATCTCTCTTTAGGACAACCAGAGTTATAGCCTTCTGGGGTTATCATGCCTTACAGGGTAATTTTTTCCCACAGGATATTCACTGGGAGGACACAGTATTTTTGCTAAAAACGACAAATTAGGTACTGTTCTGAGACTGCTAGAAAGGAAGGAAATCTTCCCCGAGGTCTCTAGGCCTTTGCTGAAGTTCTAGAGCTGCTGTGGGTGGCTGTGTGGAACCCCTGATTCCACTCCTGGCAATCCCATTCCCTGGTCCATCAGTCACAGCAAGCAGTTTCTTGTAGAAACTGTTTACCACACAAACCCTTCTGTCAGCAAGTCAGATTTTTATTACTAAAAGACATTTCTAAGCAGTTAGCAGATCCAATCTAAAAGGCAACACAGCAACTAGCCGTGAAAGTACTAAACTGTTACTGAGAAATTAAAAGAACTGTTGTTTCAGTGTGAAAGAGTATTGGCATATATATCCCATGCCCCTTGGTAGCAATTAAACTAACCAAAAGCAGATAGCATTGCCCCTCTCTTTTCCAGCTCCTTGAAAATCTTACACAGGGACAAATAAACATGGGTGTTATGTTGGTTCCTGCAGCACAAAAACACCTGCTAAACAAGGCAGTGGAACAAGTATCTTAAAGAGATGCTAATCCATGCATACGCCTGGCAGCCCACTGGCAACACAGCACAGGTTTGCAGAGATCCAGAAAATACCAACGCAAAAAGTGCTCCAACTCTCCCATCCCTGCTTTTAGTGAGGGTGTGACGGGAGAAAAGGACTTTTAGGGCATGACAAGGAAAAGGGTTTTCTTGCAAGCAGGTTGTACAATCCAGAGTCTCAACTGCTGTATTCAGAACAGCTTCTCTTCAGGGAAAGGGAACCAACACTAACTCTCTCTGAGGCTGGAGATCTCCAAGCCAAAGCTAGCCAGCAGGCAGAGATGATCAGATGAACAAAAAGGATTTGGTAAGCCATCTGCCATCAAGAGGACATCTTCAGAGAGAAGAGAAAGACGGCCAAGCAGCTTCAGGGCTCCATCTTTGTACAGCCTGCGACCTGACAAGGAAAATGGGAAGAAACATCAGCCAGAGAGTAGCACTGCAGATTAACTCTACACACGCACAGAGGGATGCTTGTCAATCCTTTCCTCTTCTTTCCATGATAAATGAAGACAGGCTGCACAAACACTACATGCACCTTTGAGCCTAGATGTGAAAGCAGTGAGCATCCTACAACACTGCTGTTCATGGTTTCATATACTTGCAGACATAGGAAACAAGAATACACTAATTTACCAGGTAATTGCCTACATGAGAAGTTCCTTTCCTGGACTCTGGCCTAGCAATAGCTTCATATTCTCCCCTGAGAAGGAATTAACCTCTTCATTCCTAACCTGATTCTGACATGACCCAAATCAGCTCCAAGAGAGTTCCTGGGTGCGTTTACATGCAGTTGTTCATCACCAGAACTCCTGTTTCAGACAGCAGAGAAAAGGTGCCACTCTAAAAGAATCGGATTCACTTCCTTCCAAGAACAGCATGTGGTCTCAGACAGATCAGAAGTCCAAGCCTTGAACTCAGGACCCAGCACTGCCTGTTACCAGGAGCACAAGTAAGACATTTATACAGAAGAAAAGAATCTCTTCTGTTCTAGCTTCCTCAAAAGTCTACATGAACATAAGCAGCCTCATTTTTTTCACAGCAAAGATAAACAGTGTCTTCTCATGGTACATGAGCAAATGTTACTTCCATGTTGTGTATTATTTCAAAGACAGATCCTGTAGATCCACCAGCTTAATGAAATGCACTGCCCATCTGGCCTGTCTCACAGTCCTCTTCCAATGTCATAGGGATAAGCCTTGCACTGCCACACTCACCCGCCTTGTTCTCCACAGGCTCTGCTGAGTAGAAAATGTAATCAACAGTGGCTCCAAGCCCCATGGGCATTGTTGTGACCTCCGGGCGTCCCCTCTGTGGCAAGAAGTGGCTGTAGACAGAGGTCAGGTTGAGGCCATGCTGGATAACACCTGAACACCTGCACACAAACAGTCACTGTTTACCAAGAAAGGAAAGATAATTATGCCTTTTTGGTACTGCAGTCACAGCTGAATGTTCCCTTGCTGATGCAACTGTCTAAACTACTCCACATAAAATCTTTCAGAATTATTCACTCCACTTACACCAAAGCAAGACAGAGTGTGAATTTCCTTTGTCTTCAATATCCAGTCCTGTATATGCCTATGCCCTTCATTCTCAATCTCACCAACACAATGCTGACAGAGCAGCACCCAGTTGCTGGGACAATCCTAGGTGAACCTAGCTCTTACTTAGCCCTCCTTACTCTCTTTCACTCTCACATTTACTTCAGTCTTTACTTCAGCCAGATTTTCAGGGCTCAGGAAAACAAGGCTGAGTTTGAAGACTGTGGCCACTGAAGGTGCACCAAGTTACCTTGGGATGAATGGCTGGGGATCAGGGTCTTTCACCATGGCAGCAGGCTTGGGCCAGTGTGCAGGGCGGTCTGCAAAGGAGCAAAGAGATTCCAGCCAGACCTACACAGATCCCAGAACAGGCTGCTCATCCCAAGTCTGAGAAGCTTCTCCTGAAAACAGATGAATCTTTTTGCCCAAGAAGAGCAGATAGCTTCCAGTCATGAACATCATAAAGGAAAATACTCAAAGGAAACACAAGCTGTAAGACTAACAGCAACATCCTTAGAGCAGATCAGCATAAACAACTGAGAAGTCATATTCTGTCCTGCTGAGGATATGTCCTTACTATTTAATATTACCAAAGTCCAGGGTATTTCGGCCTTTGCTCTCAAAAGAAAGTTTGCTTGTCCTAGCCTACAGCTTACTCAAAGGGTGTCTAGAAAGGCAGAACAGAAATGGAGAAAGCAGAACCAGCCATGCCACATGGCTCAGAAGTGCAGGAATGTCTATTGGGTACCAGCTTCCAGAGACATCTGTATTGGGACCATCATGTATCATTACAGTCTTCAGGCTGTTCTCTGCCACCAAAATCTTGAACCAGAAAAAAGAAATACAGGTATGTGTTTCAGCTGAAAAGAATTTTATTAGAAACAGCTTCAAGAAGCTGAATCTCAGTGCATCTCAAGTGTGTATGAAGGTGGAAAGTGTACTTCTCTGAGATCTCATGGAATCTAATCACTATCACAGAAGACACCCTTCTGCCTTTCCCTTTCCTCACCAGGTATTACCTCCACCTCATGTTTTCCTTGAAATCATAGAATCATACAGTTATAGAACAGCCTGGGCTGGAAGGGACCTTAAAGATCATCTAGTTCCACCCCTCCATCCCATGGGCAAGGATGTCACCCACTATATCAGGCTGCCCAGGGCCCCATATAACCTGGTCTTGAGTATTTTCTAGGGATGTGGCATCCACAACTTCTCTGGGCGACCTGGCCCAATGCCTTACAATGACTCTATGTAAAGAATTTATGAAGTTTAAAACCATTTCCCCTTGTCCCATCACTATATGCCTGTGTAAATAGTCACCCTCCCTCTTTTTTTATAAGCTCACTTTTAAGTACTGGAAGGCCAGGATGAGACCTCAGTGGAGCCTTCTCTTTTCCAGTCCAAACTCTCTCAGTCTGTCCTCAGAGGAGAGGCTCCATTGAGCTAGGAGAATGCCAAGTTGAAAAGTCTCCAGTTAATACCTGGTTTAGCATCTGTCACACCTTCCAAGAGGACCAGCTGCGGTGGTCGTTGACAGGCAGCATCACAAAAGCGGAACTGGAGCAGGAAGTCACGGCTGTATTCACGTCTCCCTGCAGAGAAAAGCACAAATTAAACAAGAAAGTAACTGCAGCAAAGTCACATCTCCAGGGAACACCTACCTATATTTTAGACCTTTGGGCCTCTTAGAGCTCTTTAGTTTAAGAGAGGCTTTTGTGCCCAAGCACTCTGATACCATGAAAATAGAAATCACCTAATAACCTACAGGTAGAACAGATACGTAAAAGCAGAAGAAGAGAGCACAGCTATTGCTATTCCTCAAATGCAACAGTCATTGTGAGCACAAAGTAAGAATGTCCTCTCTGAGACACCAAAAGTTCAAGGGACTTTCAAGCAGATCAGTTAGTGTGCAACTCCAGGAAATGTCTGCTGAGAAAAACATTCCTGGACATTAGGGGAATACAAGTTCTACATTCAAGATTTTAACAAAAGCTATTTTGTGTGGGCTCCATTTTTTTAATCCTCTCTATGGATGCAGAGAACAGACATGATTGTAACTGGGTCTCAGGAATGATTTCTTTACAGCGGTTTGCAAATACTATCCAAAACCACACCCCAAACACCCAGAGATTAAAGCAATGCCTGCTGAGCATAGTTTACAACTGCACAAAAGTGTAAGTCTGGGAATATGAAAGAGACACACAGAGCAAGTGTTACTGATAGAGGAATTTCAGCTCCTCACTAGAGAAAGAAAATGCCAGAAATGCAACAGGTTCTGCAAAAAATTGTATTTAATTCATAGTAGAAGGAGAGAATCTTTGCCGAGTGCCTCATGCAGCACATGCCCAAGCTACTCAGAGAGACAGCTAGGCCCACAAACTGTCCATCCTCAGCAAAGCCATATTGTGAGTGCATACTGGAGCTCACCAAGTTTCTTTGGTTGGCACAGAGTGACATACTGGCACTTGTCTGTTACACCCAGTGAGCTCGGCCACAGTGGGGCCAGCAGTTTCCGTGAATACAATTGTTGGGAAAAGTCCTCCTGACCAGACACCTGCAAGAAGGCCAGAAAAGGAGAGAAACCATCAGTGACACAGAGCAGGTGTGCAAGCTATAGACAACGTACATATATATACACTTGCGAAGAGCAAGACAGGAGAATGCCCTCTTAGGCATGAACTAAGCTATTCAGAGTATGGTACAGGTATAATAAACCTTCAGCTGCAGGGGACAGATACAATTAGCTAAAAGTCACTTTACAGGTATCTTGTTGAAGTGATGATTTAGCTTGAGTGACAACCATATATTTGATTACAGACACACAGTAAGACAACCACAAGAAACTCTAGCATAAGTACCCACTTAAAACTTTTTTAAGAACAAACATCCACATAAAATTTCAGTAAGTCTTGGTGGAATTGCATTTCCCTACACTTCCAGTCACACAGGCACAAAAATTCCATAGGAAAGGAAAGAAAAGACTTGACATTAAGCAGTCTATTATCACAAGTCTGCCCGAAGAGAAACCAAAAGAGCAGTGGTGGAAACAACATGCACACACTTGTCTGCTGCTTTCCCCTGCAGTGCTGGAGACATTGAGGAAGACTGCTGAGTAACTTCATTCAGTATTAAGACTATTTCCTCACAAGAGGAAGAATGCAGCCATGCATTTCTCTAGTAGCAGACAATAAAGAGCTATCCAATCCCAATTCCGGCTGGCAACTACCTTCCAGGCTGGCATCCCGTGGTAGGAAAGTTCACCATTCCGGATGAATTTGTAGAGTGGAGAATCAGGTACAGAGTTCAGGTCTCCACACAAGATGACAGGACAGTAGCTGCCCTCAGTAGTTCTTGCAATTTTGTCAATCTCTGCTAGCAGCAAGGCCACCTGGGCCAGTTTGATATCTCCTCGACGGGGATTGAACAACACATGAGTGTTGGCCACACACAAAGGACTGACTGCCTTCAGACCTAGACCTTCTGGGAGCACAGGCTGTAGCAGCAGCACCAAGCCCACATTATCCCGGTTGAGGATGTCCAGGCCAGGCCGGAAGTATTCTATGGGGCTCAGACTGATCAACTGGAACCTGCTGTGCTTATAGCACACTGCACATCCATCTGTCTTCCTCCCGGTTCTCCGTTTATAGAAGCAAGCAAAGCCTGAAAAGAAACCATCATCTATTAAAAGGTTTATCCAGTCATTTCCTCAGGCTCAGCAAGTCTGTATAAAAAAGGTTCCTACTACTTTTGGGTGCAGCAATATACCCAATTCTGTTCCAATAACCACTCTTTATTATTAATCATTGGGGGTATTTTCTCTCTCCTTGCTCTTCTAGGGCCCTCTGTTTTGTTACTCGGATCTTTCAACTCAGAGACATCAATTTCAAAATCAAAAGAAAGGATAAAGGTCTAGGCAGATAGTTTAGAAGTAGGGTCAGCAGCCACCTGACAAACAGGAAAAGGTCTCTTGAAACTGAGTGCTTTGAAGATGTTAAGCAGGAAGCATTGCTTCGCCAGTCCCATGAGCTGGATGTACAGACCCACAAAAGCAGGACATACCCATGTCCTTGAACGCTGGTTCCAGTTGCTCCCAGTAATGGTTCTCTTGCACCTCCTGGAGACACAGAACCTGGAAGGAAGGCAGAGATCTCAGCTGGTCCACAAGTATTTCCTAGGTACCTTCTTTTGGGGAAGGAATAAAGTGGGAAAGTGAACTCACATACCAACTCTCCAAACAGAAATGTCATCACCGCAACTCTGTCCTGTACTTTCCAGATGAAAAGCACTAACTTTCTGGGTCACATTAGTACATCATTCAGTTTTCCAGTGATGAGATAAATGGTCCTTCATCCCACAAAGAGGACTCAAAGAATAGAGAAATTCAGGGAGTCCTCTTCTATGCAGGCTTCCCCTCCTGTGCTGCCTTAGAAAACTGGTCCTTCTTCCTCTACTTCTGCTGTTTATAGAAGTTAAGCCTTGCTATCAAAGTATGACTAGTTTCTACAATCAAAGCAAGACAGACACCAAAAACACGGTCTGTGAAAGTCCTCAGACACTCTCAGACCAATCAGTGTGCAGTTACCAAGTAGGTAGTATCTTCCTAGGACTTGCCCCCATCTTTTTCTTTCCTTAATACTGTTAGATAAAAGAAGGAATTCAAATTCTAGTGACACTGATGTAGAGAGGACTTAGTCATACTTACGTCAGGATCCCAGTGCTGGATCTCCTGCAAAAGGTTTGGAAGGCGGTAGTTCCAGTTCAGGATGTCCGGACGACAGTGTACATAGAGATCAAGGCCCTGCTCCACCAGGTCCTGGGCAAGGATGTTGTAAGACATAACTCGAAACTCAAAGAGGGGAGTGTTTTTTGAGACCTGCTCTAAGACACAGGCCTGGACAGAAAGATCCTCCCAGTCTCTCCATAAGATCTCTATATGCAAGAGACAAAAACCAAAGTTATGGCCACACTGGATACCTTGTTGATACTTTGGTTCCCCTGGGACCCAGAAAACAGCCATTCTCATTCCCTAAGCTAAGGCACTCTAGCCTCTGAGCAAACCCTCACCCACTCTGGTTTTCAGATGCACTTTCTGGATATCTTTGGATAGTTGTCTGTAGGGATGGCATAACACATGACCAGAGTCAAGCATACTGAAACACCAGCCCACTTTTCAGTGCTTTTTAGAGTACAAAGCCAGCATTTGAGAACAGTAAGGAACATACATTGATATTCAGACCAGACAGTCTAACAGCACAGAAACCACTAGCTGTGACCAGCCCCTCCCCAGCAAAAACTCACTTTACAGTTTTCACTAGCAGATCCTGTCAATTCCGCAGAGAGACTCAATGTCTTACTGATAGCAAGCCCAGACACAATAATCTGACCACATTCACTACAAATGCCAATCTCAAACTAAACATTAGATTCAGAGCCATCACTGACCATGGTAGGGCATCTCTGTTGGGACAGGATAAAATGGCACTGAATCCTGAATGGGCCGGGCAGGGAGCGTTAGTGGCACTGTCTCTGCATCACATGCTAAACTCCAGGCCAGCACAGCTGGGTCATCATTCAGCACTTCCACGTTGATACCAGCACAGCCAGCTGCCTGGTGATCTGTCTGTGGCACCACAGCTGCCCAGGGGGCACTGCCTGCTACAGTCACTGTGTCCTCTGATGGCAATCTTGCCAGTTCAGCCACTGCATGATCTTGCAGTTCCGAAGAAGCTAAGGCATTTAGCTCTGAGTGCTGCTGATCGGGACACTGGTTGACTTCTGGAGACGTATTCAGGTCACTAAGGCTGGTCATCAATAGCTGTGAACCTTCTAACCAGTCACTAGTGAGTGTAACTGACACTTTCCTCACGGCTGGAACACTCTCACTGGCTGGCAAATTCCCTACTCCTTCCTCCAGCCACTGCCGGAGAAGGACTTCTTGCTCTTCTGGGACTGATCTTCCTCTGGTTGCAGCAAAGACACCTTCTATCTGGGTGGACGGGCTCTTCGCCAGAAGCACATTCTTTCGATAGGTAAAGAAAGCATCTGTCATTTAAAAATAAAATCAAAATAAGACAGCCAGAAATTATTTCTTACTCATTCTCTTTTTATTCCAACACATTTGCTGTAACTCGGTGCAATACAACCATTCAGTGTAGCAGCCCAAACAAATTACTTCTCTGAGGAAAAACAGTTACAGTCTAAATAACTTCCCCTGCCTCCTCCAGAATGCTAAGCCGCAGTCCAAATCCAGTTAATTTAACCCAAGTCACTGAAACTGCACACAATAGCAACGGCTTTATCAAATCTAGGGAATGCAATTCTAACTCATGCAGCAGCACAGACAGTCAGTCATGCTGAAAGGCCATGCGGAAACTATCAGCTCTCAGCAACATAAGTAAAGGCACAGTCTCTAAAAGTTAGCTGATCAAGTGTACGGGCTAAGAAGCCAAGGTCTTGTAGATCACCACTTGGAGCAAGTTTCTTTCCAGGGACTAAGTAAGTAACAGCAGTCAGCTAAGAGAATAAAATACATCACAAGTATGCATTGTAGAAGAAAAACCATTCTGTAACTAAGAGATGAAAAATGAAGACACATACAGAACAACATATGCCTGATTAGAGAGAGTAGATGCACAGAAGAAGTCCTGGTAAGAATTACAGATCACCTGATGACTGAGATGTGGCAGAAAAAATAAAACCATTTAAAAATGTTTATAATGTAACATTGAATATACTAATATTTGTGCGGTAAAGTAGAAAAAGACAGATTCCTTTCACTTGCATCTATACAAGGGATGGAATTTACACTTCACTATGAATTCTGCACAGACACTCGTCCCTACTGCTAACTAGTAATTTCAGTTGATTACAAATCTTTTTTCTCTGCATCCCGCTCAATCAGCCAGAGCAGTAACACACAGGAGTCAGCAACATTCATGTATAGTTTTACTATATCTTTTGTGTCAAAGTTTTCTGTATGTGTCAGAAACGGAGCTTTAAGAACCATACGCCTCTCTGTCGGTTTGTAATTAAGTTCATTAATGTCAGAAACACCAACGCACCAAGGTAATGCTTCCACACACCACTGGCCGGGCACGATGAGTGCCTACAAGTCTGTTAATACACAATAGGAGCTGAATTTGAGAGGAGTCAGCTCACTGCTCACTACGAAAAAAAGACAGCATGCCAGTCCAGTAGTTGCCACAGGCCTGGGGACAGTTTCAGGCTGGAGGGTGGCTTTACATGAGTTCAGTAACCAGGGACTGAAGTAGCAGCAGGATTTAGGGAAACTAAGTGAAATAGCAATGCACACAAAACGTAAGCCCATCCACGAAATCACACACATGTCCTTGGGGGATGACAGATCCCCGAGCGGCCCATATCCAAGGATGTCCCCAAGCCTGGAGAGCAGGCTGGGTGCAGGAGCTAGAGCCCCTGCACAAAGCGCAGTCTCCCTTTCCAGCACAGCAGCCGGCAGCTGCTCCCTCCAAACACGCAGCTCCCCGCGCTGCCCAGGGCCAGCGGCCCCGGCCCGGCCCAACAGCCCCACGCCCCATCTGCTTAAGGCCAGGGCCTCGGGGAGCTGCAGGGCAGCCGCGCCGGCCCCGGCTCCGGCCGTCGGCCCGCACCCTCCTCAGGCCGAGGCCGCGGCCGNGCCACCCGCCCGGGGCCGGGTTACCTCGGAGGGCCTGGAGGAGCCGCGCCGCCGGCAGCAGCACATAGCAGAGTACGGTGCCGATCATGCCGCCCGGCCCGGCCTCCACCGCCCCCAGCCCGGCCCCGCCGCCGCGCCGGCCCCGCCTCAGCTACGGCCTCACGGCGCGGGCTTGCAGGAGTCCGGCGTGCTCAGGCACTCACCGCGTCGGGCCCCCGGTGCTCGCAGCCGGCTCGGGCCTGGCCCTCCTCGAGCGCCGCTCCAGGGCCGCCCGCTCCCGGGAGGCCGCGGCCCGTGGTGGGACGGCCTCGGCGGGGGTGGGGCCCTGCCTGCCCCGTTATGGGGCAGGAGCGGGGCCGGGGCCCAGGGACTGCGTAGGGGCCAGGTAGCCGTGCTGTGCCTGAGGGAGTCAGAAGCTGCGAACCTGGGCTGAGTGAAGGTTGCTTTGGGGCACCGCCACCCTGAAATTTGTGGTTTCAAACAAAAATTTTTACCCCCGTTCTCCAGAAATACAAACAGGACCATCTCCATTATTTTTTGTCCCCTGGGAAGCCACCATTTGCTCTAGATGTTACACAGGCTTTTCGGTCAGCACTGATAATAGCTAAGGTTTTGCAAAGCACAATCTCTCTACAGCAGTGGCGATGGGGTGGGGGAGACAGCAGAGCAGGAGCATGCTCTCACTCGATGCTGCTGAGAGGTCATGCAAAATCAGTGCTCACCTGGCTATGAGTACACTGGCATTTGCAAGTTGAGATCCATCACATGCTAAAACCAGACAGTTGTATATGAAAAGCGAAGTCCTGGTTGAAGTCCAGAATTTCAATGTTTGCAGCATCTGAAAGCAAACAGATTGAGCTTGTTATATGTAATTAAATAATTCGTGCCCATGAATTGTATATATTAATGTATAAAGTATAAACCAAAATATTTGTAAGACATACTTCCTACTGACCACGCTCCGGGCCGAAGGGAGACACTTGCGACATTCACTAATGACCCCAGAGGAGATTTTCCGGGAACTTCATTGTCTGAGCAGATACAGAGAGAGACAGAATATGAATATGCGGAGTCAGAAGAGAACCTGAATAGGATCAGCCTCAGGCAAAATAAACTGTATAAAAACTAAGCAAACTGAGACATCGGCATGAATGTAGGGAGATTTAATGCGATGGAGGTCGGATCGCTGTTCACCCAGTGTCAACTCCCAGGCTTGACTCTTGTGTCCTACATTGTGGCTTTTTGCTATTATACTAAAATTATTGTTGAATAAAAATTTATTTTTATTCGATTAACGGATTGGCTCAGGGCATTTCTAACAAGCTGAGCACACTACAGCTTTCTTACAGCAAATACATATTTCTAACGTGTAATCTCAGTAGCCTTCTTCCAAACTCTGAGTACCTGCAATGAAGTCAAGATTCATGTTATCCCTGCCTTTTGCACTGATGAGTGCTGCCAAACTGTCCCCTTGATGGTGACCAGTTGCTGTCATCTCATGGGTCATAATTAAACAAAACACTTGGTGATGTGCAGAAAATCATGCTGTGAAAAGCCAGTGTCCACCAAAGAGACAAAGGAATCTTGCGACTTCATTCGAGTAAAGGGATAGAGTCCACTAGGCCATACCCCCGTGGGGTATCTCGAATTTTTGGAGGACGCAGCTTTCTTTTATCCGAAACTCCTGGCCACAGATTCCCCTCTTTCTTTCCCCATTAGATGAGGTACTAGGAAGGCACAGACTACCCAAACCACCTACTACACATTTCACTAAAGTTTAGAAGCTCAAATTATCTAGATTCTGCAAAAAATGCAGCTTGATATTCATGAGGACATTAAGGTGCATTTCGTAGACATTAATACCTATTTCTCCTAAAATCCTCACAGCCATTCTTCCAGGACCTGATTGGTTCTTTCAGCTGGAGTGTTTGTGAAGACATTAAGACCCATTTCTCCCATCAGTAATTAGCACGAGTGTCCACAGCGAGGATCTAAGATGATGTTATAATGTATATAAATAATAATCCTACCACTCTTTTTCAAATCCCTGTTTAGAAAACACCACAGACCATAGAAGCAGGAACTTGTGTCAAATCCCACAGATGTCTCTGGCAAAGCACTGGACTGTGGTCTCCCATCTCCTATTGCAGTAACCAATCCATCACTGGTTTCTAGTCAGAGAATGGAGGGTGTTCTCCAGAGGAAGGATCTGCAACATTAGGAGCTCATGACTGGGTCATTTAAAACCAGCCTGTTCCTTAAAAGGAAAGATCTGAGAAAAGATCTTCAGATCCCACTCACTTCAGAATAATCAGACTGAAATCACAGAAGAATGTTAGCTGGTGTTACAAACAAGCAAGCAGCTGTGGCCAAATAGCCACAGTTGTTTGGCCTACGCTAGAAAAGTATTTACAAATTTTGGCAATAAAATCAAAGCTGACAATGGTCACCTGCTTCAGGGTCAAGCCTTCCACTGGATTTTGTGGTATTTTGTTTTTTATCCAAATATAACCCTTCCACAGTCTGTAATGACTGGACTATTTGAAAGGTCTATGTAGAACCCAAGGGAATAAAACCACTAAAATTATCCTAATCTTGGGGAAATAAAAATATTTCTAAGTGTATGACTTATTTCTACTCAACCTTTATCAGAAAGCCTCTTCTGTTACAGTTTTGGTTTTAGCACCTTAGGAAAAGTCGCGAAGTCCTTGGTAAAAGAGATGTAAGATAATAAGCACTGAACCACTTTTGGCACTAACAGTAGTTGGTGCAATAACTGAGTACTTGATTCAAGGCCCCATTAAGTGGTGACATGTTTACAAGCCACACTTTATTACTGAACATACTGGGAATTTGGCAGTAGGGAAGCCTGAATCTGTTCCAGACTAAAAAGGTGAATACATTCCTACTTTCATCTCATTTTACACTGTAACTGCCACAGTCTGACTTTATCACGAAATTGTACAAACTGGAACATGAACTTAAGGAGACAAGAACACTTAGCAGCAATCTGGCATGACTCTTTAATACATCTGGGGGGGAAGGGGGAAGGTCCACAGCCAAAACCATAGCTATTCTCAGTTATTGTGAGCTGACTGGATCCCAGAACGATGGGGTTTCTGGCACTGAATGTCATCCTTAGGAGTCAGAAGGTGCAGGTGAGGTCACATAAGGGTGATGGGGCAGCACAGGGCAGCCATAGGCTCTGCAGGGCTTTCTCACTACACCGGGACAGCCCTTGCAAGCAAGACATAGGATTCTCCTGTTTATAAGCAGCATAAATCAAGAACCCAGGTCTTACAAGCGGCACCATTCCTCCTGGAGATGTTTTGACTCCAAGCAGCTGTGCTTTTAGCATGTAGGTGTGAGAAACATACAGGATCTAGGAGGTGGCTGTGAACTCTTCATTTACAGAAGAGAAAAAGCAAATGGACCTGAAACGCACTGGTGGTGACACAGAGAATGAGTCTGAGAAGGATGTAGTGCAGGGTTTACTTACTAGCAAACTTGCTCCAGAAACTGTCAGAAATGGCCAAAGAAAAGCCAGCAGCAGCCAAGAGGGACTGTAGTTGCACCAGGCTGATCACCAGTTGGGAAGGCTTCTCTCCCAGGGCCAGGCAGCAATGAGAAGAAAGGTGGCAAACAGGGATCCAGGGTACCAGTGGCCAAAGATGGGAGCTGCCATCTGGAAGCAACTTGGAAAAACAAACATCATTAGAGAACCTGGCAGTACCAGCTTCCAGGACACTCCACTGAGCTGCCCCTAATGCCTGTAAGAGATGTCAGAGCTCAGCATCTTCTGAGACCAGACCCTGTTTGAGCTCTTCATTGCCCAGAAGGACAGGCAGGGCATGGAGGCAACAAGGTTTTCTGAATCTGCTGCTCTCAGGCTCTGATTGTACATAGCAGAGTCAGGTGCCAGGGCTGCTCACAGCTCTTTGGCCTGACTTCCTAGCCTAGCATAACAGTTCCTCTCAAAGTTCTAAACCTCCTTTGACCTGTCGAATTTCTTATTTTCCTTTGTTGTTATATATGCAGCTATTTCTTAAATAATGCAATTACTGTAAGGCATGGGCATATGTGGGACAACTCCTCTAGGTTTGTTTTTCTATATTTAAATAGTGCATAATGCAAATTATGAAGTGCCAAAATAATTTCTGAATCTACCTCAGAGGGCTCAATCCGCACACCACAGGACTGACTAATGTACTGGGCAAATGACTTGTCTCATGACTTCTTTACTTGGGATTTAAGCCTATTTTTACCATTCCTTTTGTCTTTCTCACACTAGAGTAATGCAAGTAAACCCATCATTTGACAAATAAAATCTGGCAGAAGGAAAGGGTCTTAATAAAGGAGATGCAGCTGCAGAGCTGGTTGAAGTGTGGTGATGTGGCTGCCAGCTGGCCAGTCTTTTCCCCATGTAGATCCAAATGGATAGCTAAACTGCTCCACATTCCACATCAGTGCTAGGTGACACTCAGGAAAGGTACAAAATTACATGTTAATAGCCTGAAGCTCTAAAGGGAAATAGAGAGTGAGGGAAGAAGGAAGTAAAAGCAGTAACAGGGAATGAAAAGGAAGATTCAGAGTAGGAAATAAGTTATGTATGATGCTATTAGCCAGAAATTATTTTGGCAAAATAACACTTCATAATTTTTTTCATGCATTTAGTCCCCTTAAAAGGGAATTTTCCAAATTCTCTTTCTCTATAACTATAAAATAAATTATGAATTGTGGGCAAGAGAAGCTATATCACTTCTAATGAGTCTAGTTACACTCAGTCCCAATATACAGTGGCATTCAAATGCTTTTTCTTCTGCCATGCAGGAAGAGTATACTGCAAAGCATTCCCAGAGTCTGATCACAAAGTCAGCCCCTGTGCCTGGGGAATTGTCAGTCAGTTCAAGAGAGGACAGAGCAGCTGGTATGGTTTTGGCTTGCATGTTTGTAGGGAAATGGGATGAAGATAAAAAATTGCTTTGCCTGGTGGGCTCAGAAACTGAGAAAGGGGAGAAAGGTAGCTTGTGAGGGAAGAAGAACCTAATGTGGGAGAACTGTGAGTTGCCTGCACATGGCCTGAAGAACTTCAGGAGAGCTTAGCCCCAGAGTTAGCCCTTCCCCACACTGGGGCCAGCACCACATGTATATAGGGTGCAGGAAGTGCTGGGCAGGGAGCAGGGTTGCAGTAGTACATCCACAGCATATTGAAGACGGGCTTCAGTAAGAGGAATGGAAGATCTATCACATCCAGGGAGTCACATCTCTGCTAGGCTTGCATTGACAAACTGAATCAGCTTCATGGCAGACCAGAATGAAATGTCCAAAATGAGTGAGCCTCAGGAGTCTGTCTTGCTGGCTGATGCCTCAGCAGAGAAGGCAATGCGAACTCCTGACATTGATCCAGGGGTTGAAACTGAATGTTTTCTGGCCATCTGCACTCACTAGCCTTCCCATACAGTCAGAGCTGTACCTACCAACCGGTATGTATCCAAAAAGGAGACCAAGGACATGATCCTGCCAGAATTCTGACAGCCACGTGTAATCTGGCTATTGATAAAGGCTGGGGGGAGGGAGGGAATGTGAATTTCCCCTTAAGAGATCTTCCTTTGACATCAAACATCTTTCTTCAACTGCTTTCTACACACCAGGGCTATTTCTTTGCTCCTTATTGTCTCCTCTAGTTGCTAATAGAGCAGTAGGAGCAGCTAGCTGAAACCAGGGATGGGACTGCATCCCTGTTTGTCCGCTCCTGATGAAACACTGTAGCACTTGTGGTCTGCACACCATGGGTTTGTCACAACCGTTCTAGTCTTTTCTGGTGGCTCTCCTCTTATTTTCTGCCTCATGAAGTCAGTCATCTGATAAAAAAGTCTTGCACTCATTTTTCTAACAGTAGGATTTATCCATGATTTAGGAAGAGAACTTTCTAAATTGTTATAAATGGAAGGAAAGTCAAAAAACATAATAACACAGGAACAAAGACTATTTTGTTGAAAGCTACAGACTGAACTGGAAAATTACTTTGTTGAGAGGGGAATTTGTCTTGAGGTTAGACTGCTGAATGCATGTAACAACATGGAGAAATATGACCTCCAAGTATGGGGTTTGATGCAGAAATTCCAAATGACAGGTTTTTGTGGAAATACAGCCTCCAACTGCACTGATATGTCTCACTGCAGCTGTGTCAACAACACCCAATGGCCAAGATGAAAATGCTGGGATTCTTTCTGCTAGCTGTAAGCCAGAATGTTCTGAGCTGCCCTACCTCTGCTGGCAATATCAGCTGCATACTTAAATTAAGGAAAAAAAATTTGCCTGATGTCAAAGTTCTCAATTACACACACACACAAAAAAAAAATCAGTCACATTGCAGACTGGTGAGAAGCTGCAGCAAGTCACTGGATGTCAAATGGATAAGCAAGGCGGATATATTTACTTCTGGAAGTCTGGGATAAAGGCATGGGGAGAACCAGGGGATGATAATGCATAAGGAGTAAAACTGTGCTGTTGTTGCATAGTGTTACTTAATTTTATTAAGTAGTTTAATTTATTTAATAGAGATGGGGGGACACAATGCACCTCTCATCAATATACTTTTTCTCTGTAGATCCTGAAAGGCCTTTGCAGACATTATGGGCACAGAGCCCATATACTTGGAAGCACACAGGCTGATGGAAGTGGTGCCTGCCTCACACTTGATTCAAAATTTGCCTAAATCTTACATAAATCTGAACCACCGTGGTCTAGCACCTAAAGGTGTCAAAGACATTGTTAGTGCTATGGTGGTGAGTAGCCAGTAATGGTGGGGCCAGAGTTCTCAAGAACAATAGGAATTTTAGCACTCTCTCAGGCCTAGAAGTCATCAGCGAGTACACAGTGTGGGACAAAAAACATAGGAACCCTGTGCATCCCTAATGTTTCTCATCCTCTGCACATGAAAGTTTTGTGTGGCAACTGATGTCCTTTATTGGAGTTACCCCCGAAAGCAACTGATGTTCTCCCATGGAACACAAGCCCTCAGTGCTTCTAACCCCTACAGGGCCACAGCTGGGGCTGGAGGGATTCCTGTATGTCTTTGTTTACCTTTCTGTCTTCCCAGTCCAACACAACCATTACACAATTAGAGTTTGAAGACAACTGCACTTTGGTAGGAGCTATATGTTGTGAGAGAATGGTAGGAGAGATGTTGTGAGAGAATTCATCCCTTCAAGAACTGGTACCTGATCTGACATAGTTTGTAGTCAAAATTATTGCTCATCAAGTTCAATTTTCTGAAAGAAAAACAATTTTAACTAAACAACTGTTGTTCCCAGGCAAAAAACCATTCACATTCTGAAAGTAATGATATTTTCTGCTGCAATACTTTTAAAATGTACAAGCTTCTGAAAAGCCGAAGTGTGCATATAGTGGCAGTCTGGTGAGTCTAGAACTGTTATCTTCATTAGCAGATGTGACAGTAATTACCATAACTAAGTCATTCCAGTTTATGCTTAGCAACAGAAAACATGTTTTGGTCAGGAAATTTCATTCTCCAATATGACATGGAGAAACTTTTCTAAATAGATTAATAGAATAATGCCAAATGTTCAGATATGAACTGGTGGAAATGTTCCCCCAGTTTGAAACTGGGATATGCAAAATGTATTTTGATAGGCCATGGGATCTGTGTTACACTGAAAGAAAAGATTCTTGGTGAAATGCCTCTTGGTTCACTGAAGACAAAGATCTATGTGAAACTGATTACTCCACGGCTTTATTTGTGCTAGGAAGGATACAGGGTTAAATACACCTATAACCTACATATTAATTACTGTCTGGCTAACATTTCTCATATTGCTCATCTTACATTATTCCCTTGGTATCTTGGGCACTAAGAAGACAGTAAAACCAATATATTCTTTGGACTCATCCTTCTTATACTGTCTTCTTTTCTTCTAAAACATCTCTAATAAGCACTTAGACACATCAGGAGCTGAAGCCATTGCCAGTTTGCTTTTGGATAATTTGTCCTACCTTGATATTTTTCAGCTCTTGGGGTGCTGTATGCACACAAACACTGATGGCAGTAAAAGTAAAGTAATATGTGTTTCATTCCAGTCTCTCACCCTGAAAATACTACTTGGACTATGGGCAAAATCAATCTCTCAGCTATGTCTCTGATGGGAAGCCAGATTAACAGTGGAAATCTAGACTTAAAGTGATTAAATATTTGACCAGCTCAATTTCCAGCATCTCTGAAAACCAGTCCGTCAAGAGGAACTTAATTTCTGGAGCATCTCCCACATCTTTGGGTAATTCCACTCCATGGAGCAAAGTAGAATAGTGACTAACTTCCCTATCGGGTCTGGCTGAGATGGAGTTAATTTTCCCCACAGCAGCCCTCATAGTTCTGTGATTTGTATTTGTAGCTAGAAAGGTGTTGATAAACACAGGAACGTTTTGGTTCCCAATGCATCAAGCACTGTCTCTCCAACATCCCCCTGCTTCACCACTTGGCTAGTGGTGGGCAAGATCTTGGGAGGGAACATAGCTAGGACAGCTGATCCAACTTCATCAAAGGGATATTCCATAGCATACAACATCTCCTCAGTAATAAAAGCTAAGAGAAAGGCAGGGGGTAAAGGGAAGGGAGGATGGGAAGCTGCAGCACATTTGTTATTACAATGTTTGTCTTCTGGACCACTATGTGCATACACCACTATACAACACCACGTGTACTGAAGCCTGACTTTCTGGGAAGTGGCTGGACATCATCTAGTGATGGGAAATAGAGAATAATCTTTTATTTTCTTTTGCTTTGGTGTGTGACCTTTTCTTTTGCCTTATTAAACTGCCTTTATCTTGATCAAAAGGGCTTTTTCTATCTTATTTTCTCCCCCGTTCTGCAGAGGAGGGGAGTGTCAAGCTTGGTGAGCACCTGATGTACAGCCAAGGTCAACCCACCACAACTTCTTACAGCCAGATATGGACTGTGATGGACTGGAGGTTTTACCTAAAAGCACATCTTTCTGCAGACTCCAGCACAGCACCAAAGCAGAGATCAGTGCATTGTTAACATACTTTTCTTCCCCACAAAACAACTTTGGAGAGGAGACTGCACCATACTTTGCTGAGGCATTAATAGCAAATTACCTGAAATCCAAGGTCATTTGCAGCCCTCACTTGGCATGATTTCACTTGGCAATGCCCATATGATTTCCTGGCATAATTCTGCTAAGTGCTTAGTTCAGAAATGAGAGAGGCTGAGAGGACACAGTGCTGGATGAACAGCATCAACATTTTTTCAGGACAGCTGTGTGTGTCTGGCTGAGAAACCTTCAGAACCGCGTAAGAGAACACAACTTCATAAAAGTTTGCAATTCTTCAGTAAATATTTCTACTGGAGAGTCTTGACTACGCTGGACAGTTCCTGTCTGAAACAGAGACAGAGACAGGAACAGAATTGCAGGATGTGTTGCAGGCCAGACATGAGCTGTATGAGAGAAGTTTGCACAACACGAAGTCCAATTGCTTTTGCTGTTTTGGCAAGATAATCA
This sequence comes from Irena cyanogastra, assembly GCA_013397155.1. Lineage (NCBI taxonomy): Eukaryota > Metazoa > Chordata > Aves > Passeriformes > Irenidae > Irena > Irena cyanogastra. Next base: position 77,529 of record VWZV01000278.1, read on the forward strand.
CTGTGATGTTACATGCCCATTTGGGGACACACAGTGCCACAATCTCTGTGCTGCTGATGTCCCATGTGCTGAAGATGTCAATGTGTCTGATATCCCTCTTTTTCATCCTCATGTGGGTACCTTGGTGTGGCATCTGGCTGCAGCTGGCTGGAAGATCACATTACCTCGGCACACTTGTCTCTCTGTAGAGCAATTAGCAAATGAAGGAGCTGAACCTCAGCCACAAGGAGTTATCTGAGAAAGGAGGACAACTCCTAGGATAGATGCTCAGTAACTTATTATTCCTGCAAAGCCAGGATGTCATGGTTTAGGAACAGCACTTACAATGTTCTGGTTTAAAATACAGCATGAAAATTAAATGCTTTCACCTGCTCCTTTCAAATAATGGCGAAAACACTAGGAGAGAGTATAAGATATAATCACAGTTCATTGAAAAATAATATTAACCTCAACAACATTAATAAAGGAGTATTCAAAAGAGAGATTATTTTACCCACCAAATAGAGACACTTTGCAAAGACAGCACCAAGTATGATTAACTTTCCAGTTAACCAGCCCAAAAAACAGCAGAAAAACAGGGACAAAACAAAACCTGGTGGGACCTGACAAGATTCTGAAACAGGTTGGGGACCCTTTTCCTGGGCCTGACCCTATGGGAGCAGGACTGGAATGCTCGGCAGTTCCAGCTCCAGCTTGGGCTCCAGCTGCGGCTCCAGCTGCAGTCATTGTGGCTGCTGCTTGGAGTCCACAGGGCTCAGCTGGACTCCACTCTACGTGGCCACTGCTCTCTCCCTTTTTTCTTTTTTTTGTTCTTTTCTCAGAGCAGCATCTTGGGTTCACTGACTCTAACCTACAGAACTAAATCAGAAAAGCCGCAGCTCAGAGAAAGGGGAAAGGGACTGCTGGTGACAGAGAGGAGCTAGCTCCACCAGGCTGACTCCAAAATGTGCACACCCCTGAGCCCAAGCCCAGCAAAAGATGATGACTCTTCCAGCTCCAGCTTCCTGTTGCTGAAGCCATGCCCCTGCCATGATGTGGGTGGTATGGAATTAAACACTGTTAGAAACTCCACTGTGTTTCTCTACAACCATGACAAAACCACAATCTCTCCAGTGAGAGAGAAAAAAGGCAAGATTATGGGTTGAGAGAGGAACCATTTACTGGAAACAGCAATGAGAAAATGAACAGTAACAGCAACAATATTCATAACAAAATTATACAAAAAGAGGATTATTTAAATGTAAAAAATGCTCACCGACTCACTTGATGCAGCATGACCCCAAAATAGGGAACAATGGACTCTCTGTGCCCCTGCTTCCCCTGGACTGCAAGTCATGCCCACCTTCCTGTTGGAGGTAAGAGTCCTGTACTTCCAACCCTGGCAGTGACATGAGGTGGTGACAATAACAACCTAGACATGTTCATGTGGGCCCAGGCTCTGCCCCCTCATGGCTACTGCAAAAAAATTAACTCTATCCTGGCCAAAAACCAGGACACAAGAGTACAGGCACCAGGGAACTGGATGGTGTCAGCACAGTGAATATGCATTTCCTTCTCTAGCAAGAATGCCCCATGACCTGTGAGTAGTACAAAAAACAGAGCATCCAGATCCAGAGCTTTCTGGCTGGCTCACAGGCTCACCCTCATCCCCACAAGTGACTCTAGCAACTATGAGTTGTGTAAAGGAGCACACATGCAGCATGAGAAACCACAGTAACAGAGCAGTCTGTCAGAGAGGAAGGAGCTGAAAGAGGAGTCCCTCGAGGCATATAAAGCAGAAAATTGTGCTCTACTAAAATCCCATAGGATCAGAACCATTGTTTGTTTTGATTGCAAAGTTCAGGAGCTACTTCAGTTTTTCATAAGTAGCCCAAACAAAATGGTTTTAGCCATTGCACAGTAAGCAGCAAAAGACACAGACTAGAAAGGAATAAAATTAAGCTGCCTAATCTGTCTGTTCAGACAAAGTGAGAACCTGAGTGTGCTAGTAGTCCTTCAGAAGAAAAGCAAACAAAACAATTAGTATTTCAGTAATCTCAGGTGCTGTTACTACACTGTGAAAGACTTGCATTAATATCTGAATGCTCCTCTTCCCTCAGTATGTTCCACACACTTGCTACCATAATGGCTACAAGCATGTGCTGTGAGCTGTGAGCAGTGTTCCTTGAGCTTCTCAATAATGCTACGCCTTCCGTTTCATTAACGCCCTGCTTCTCCTGGTTCAGTATTTCTACTGATATGTTATCTCTTTCTAATAAAAGTCCATATCTTTAAAATATGGTACAATTACAACTGAAGCAAGGGCAAGGCAATGTGCTCCTGCCTTGAAAAAGCCTGCAGGCAACACAAAGATCAGTACTAAAACTTTTGACCTTCCTAGTCCAGAAAAATGCCTCTCCAAAATTCAAGGTTTTATATCTCTTCTCTTCTTCAGTTCACTTGAAGCAGGAGCAGCAGAGATTACTGCAGAATCTGTTTCTTTCTGTTTTGTTTCTAAAAGGAATATTTTTAAATCAGCTAAATTCACCATCTGCCTCCATCCAATCTTCCATACATGGAAAATTTGGATGAGAAATTCTCTCTGAGAATGCAAAGCAAGTGTTGGCAGCAAGTCCTGTCCCTCCCAGTGTCACAGCAGACACAAATGAATTCACACATACTCTGCTCTAAGTAGAACTTACACCTTGAGGTGTGTGATGCATGTGAATTGGCACTGGCACATGTACAGCTGGGCACAGCTATCATATGAAGCTGAATTCCTCTCCTCTGCTAATCAAACATAAGTAGAGTGGTCTTGATATTTTAGATGTGGCGGGAGAATCCAGCCATTTTTCACAGTGAGGAAAACAGACAGTGTCTATTAATATAAGAAATCCTCCCTCTTTCTACCTTTCTCCTTCGCAATGTAAATGATTTGCTAAGAATTTATTCAAGCACAGGATAAACCGTCATTGCCACAACAGGGCAGTGCCACAGCACTGCCTAAAATAGAGGAGTATTACCAAGGCCTGGCAAAAGAAAGCCAAAACTGTCTTCTACTAAAACAGAAGTCAATAATCGCTGAAAGGTCAAAACTGAATAACCAGCTAAGATTCCTCCAGTGGTGAGAATTGAGAGCTAACACATCTTCTCAATCCAAGATCAGACTCTAGGAATTTAGCTCAGAAAAGCCAGCTTGCTTACAAGCTGCTTTCTCAGCTAGATCTGACATCACCATCCTGAGAGCCCGCAAAGGACACTAAGGTGGTTGATGAGCATCTTTAAAGCTGTTAATGTAGGCCTGTCTCGAGACACCCCGTCTGTAAATCATTGCAACCACACCAGTCTTTGGTCCTGCTGTTTCAAATTACGTAAATAAACATGTCTGCGTGCCTTGCTCTTAACCTGGCTTGAGGTGAAGTCACTAGCTCACCCACAGGCATTCCTCTCTCTCTCTCTCTCTGTAGCCGTTCAGATTGTCTTAGGAGCTGATAGCACAAAGGACCTAAACAAGAACGTCTTCTGCTGGGCAGCATTAACAAAGAAACTTCTCTTTCTAATCATGGAAATGGAGACTGCATATGAGCTCCAAGGTGGGGGAGAGATGATGTTCATGCATTGAGAGAGGCACACAGCAGTGCCAACCCTGTAATGCCAGATAGCCAGACCTTGTAGCAGGCAGACGACCAGCCTGAGCACTGATCTGCTGTGCTGCCAAGAGGAGCCAAGTGAATGAGAAGTGTCCCAAGGAGCACAACCCTATCCAGAGGGGCCCTACTAGCAAGTACACATTCAAATGCAGCCCATTGCCTCAGCCTCTCCCCATCACATGACTGAATATGATCCACATCACATCCTTCTGCATGACAGATGTAGAGGACCTGATATATGGAATTTCACACTAGGAGGCAGAAAGAAACTGAGAAGGTAACTCTGCTTGACTTAGAAGCTTGCAGACTTTTGTGGGACAGAGACAAGACATGATGAGATAACAGACAAACCCATTGAAAGGCACCAGAGTTTTTCCATGTGCCTGCTGAAGAATGGGAAGAAAGGGTCATCCTTGAGGTTACAGCATGCTTTCTGCTAGACATGACATCCTCACTCTCACCATGTCTGGATCTATGTCTCTTCTTTATAGATGGCCAATAATCCCCTGACCACAGAAGATGCCACTGCACTAGTCACAACCATCAGAAAGAACAGATCTCCCTCCAAATTCAAGACACCAGGACATTTTTAGGAAGGGGGTGGATCACGGAACTGCCCCTTTCCAAGACTGTTTTGCCACTTGCTGTTTGTTTCATTTATGCAGTCATTAATAAAAAAAAGGCTAGCATTTGACAACTCTTCCAGGAGCCATGCAGAATCTGGCTTTGGTCTAGCTCTGGAGAGGTGCTTATAGTTTCACCACATTTCACTCACTTCCATTTTCTAACAGCAGAACTAGAACAAGAAGTGAATTACTACTGGAGGACAAATTCTATTCATCCCCTGAGCTGTCTTTCTCCAGGGTAGCCTAAGATGCTGGATACTGTGAAGTACTTTGATACTCCATCAGTATGTCTGAGGAATAGAAGATGGATGCTTCAAGGCATTGAAAGCAAAGCAGTCCTATTAAAAAAATGCAAATCAAATATTAAAAGGCTGGTAGGAAGGAAAAAGAAACCAAAGAGACCAAATCTTAGTATACCGTGTAGCAAGGTGGGAGCACGACACACATATTGTTGTAACCTCACATGCTGCCTCTATTGCTTTGAAAATAGGAGACTGAGAAATGCTCCTAAGTTCCTGAGTGAGAGCAGGGGCTGTATTGCAGACCAGCATGGGGGAGACACCTGGGTATATATTAGTCCAGTCCTGGCCTTCCCATCCATTCACTGGCTCTTCATGGGAGTAGATACAGAAGGTGTCAGGGGCCTCAGGACCCTCCATCCACATTTGGGAGCACCGTGATTAAAGGAAAGAGCATTTTCACAAAAATTAGATTTGGGACTTGGGATGTAAATATTATATTCACACTTGAAACAATCTAAAAATAAAGTTGATGGGCAGTTTTGTTTGTAATGCATTGTGCCTAAGTTACCTCTGCATGTGTTTCTTTGTTACTATGTTAATGAAAGAAACTAAAAAGAAGCAGAATAAATAGTATTCATCCATAGTCTTTTCTGAGAGTATCAAGTGCTTTCAGCAGAGATAATATGAAGAACAGGCATTCCTCTAGGGTAAAGATTTTTTCCTGCATAAATTAAGATCAAAGAAAATTATTTTCCAAGTCTGCAAGGAATCAGGCCTCATTCTGCAAAGGAAAACTAAAACAGGCTGTATGGGCATAAAGGACTGTATTACAATAGACATGGTCCTGCTAGTTTTATTACTAATAAACTTCCTATCATTTCACTCCAATTAATAAAATTGGAAAGAATAATAGATTTTAGCTAAATTCTGAGAAATTAAAAGAGATTATTGAAATGCATTTATTTAAAAGGAAACACTGCAGAAACTTTGAGGCAAGGAGTTAATCTTCAACCTAAATCTCACTATGAATCTGCTTTTTAGGGTTAACAGTTGTTCTCTTCACCTCCCCCTTGCAAAAGTCTGAATTACCTGGCATTTCACAAGACAAATAGTCAATGGCATAAATTTACAATGACATTTCAGTATCCCAATCAAATGCTTCTAAGTAAACATCTAATCTGTCTGACAGATTTCATTCCATCTGTGATGTAGGGAGTCTTGCATTTCAGTTCTGAGTAATTGTAAATATACAGTGCCAAAGACCTTGCATTGTCTTAAATCTTTGAGAAATTATTAAAGGTGTTAATCCTTCACAGGAAACTTAAGGGAAGACATAAATAAAAGCCTTTTCTGCTGCTTTTCTCAGTGATGCATGCTTATCTTGGCTTCTAAAGAATGAATAATTAGTGTGTCTATAAGAGAAATTTGGAATAAGGACATCTAGAAACCTTTGCATGGGTTTGACAGTACTAGCAATGGTGAAGCAATAGAAAGGCACATTTTTAACAACAGTTTATTCCTTCTGACAAGATTTCTAAGCCTGACTGTTCCCTACATTCTTTTTATGGTCTAGTCTTTATAGGGTTCCAGCTTGCAGATACTGACAATCCAACATTTTCAGAAATCATGAATCAAAGTAGCCGGCACACGCTCACCTTCAGCATCACAGTACACTAGGAACTACTGTTGCCTTTCAGCTGCCTGAGTGTTGTTTTTCTGGACTGGACTGACTGTGTAAACATGCAGAAACACCCAAGCTGGCTCTCTCCAGGTGCTGCCTGACCCCAGCACTGTTTGTTAGGCCAGACATGGTGCTTTGACTATGCTGCTCCTGAGGCTGCACTGGCAGTCCACCAGCTTTGGCATGGGCTTAAACCAGGCTGGCAACCCCAAGGGAGAGCCAGCAGCCTTAAAGGCAGCTCGAGCTTTCCTGTGCTCCATTCCCAGGTGTAGGTCACTCTGCTGCTGTCCGTAGTGCAAGGATGTCTGAATGGCTTCTTCAGAGAGCCACTCCACATCCATCAAACCCTTGGTGATGAATACAAGCTAATAAACCCAGCTGGACTCAGACTGGTTCAAGACTGGGTTTGAGTAGTAACAGTCAAGAGCTCATTGCACAGCAGATGATAAGCTTGTAGATGGATCTGCAGAACAGTCGGTCTTAAGTTTCAAAAAAGAAGCTGTAAGAATGCATTGGCAAACTATAAATAAACTTTAGGGGAAAATGCAGTGCTTGAACCTTTCACAATGACAGAAACAAAAGCTTTCATAAATTTCCTGAGCTGCCTTGAAACTTTCAACAATTAAGTATATAACTAGCATAATACATGAACAATTCTCCTGTCATCATGGGTATGAACAAAATCGTAGTCATGTCTTTAAGAGATCAATCAATGCAAAGTAAAATTTAGAGGAATAATTTACAATGGCATCAATAATATTTGCATTGCAGCTTACTTTCTAACATTCCAAACTCCTGAATCGGGACACTGTGCTACTGCCCATTCAGTGTATGTTAAAACATAAAACTTACAACACAAACTCTGAAATGCTGAGCTGTTGCTACCCTCTTTGAAATTCTTAGGAAAAAACAAATGTTGGACCTTCTTCTGCTGACTGGAACTTCTTAGGATTATACAATGAAGCAGAGCTTTCCCAAAAGTTCTATTCATCTGGAGACACCCAGCCTCTTCCCAGAGATGATCATCATTCTTGTGGGCTATATAGCTCCATTGCTGGAGATACTAATCCTTCAAGGTCTTAGGTGATTTTGATTTTTATTTTTCAGAACTCTATGGCACATTGTGGCCATTAACTGTTCAACTTGAAGTCTGCATCTTAATAGAATGGAGAGGAGACTCATCTAGGACTGTCTCAGAGATTAACCTGAATCACTTGAATTGCTGAAAATAAGAGGTCTTTTGTGTAGACATTTACTAATGAACACCTACCTTGCATTAAGCTAATTTCTACACAAATTAGTAGATCTTTTTCTGTCCCAGACATGGAAAAAGAGAAAGATGAACACTTATTTACAGTTGGGTCTCCAGGGGTTTCCTGCAAGTGAAGAGCAGAGATAGCAGAAGGCACCATCCTTAGGAGAGAATGGCTAATGTATTTATGAACACAAGAAAGGCTTTGTTGTTCTCTGGGTGTCCACACTGATTGCACTTTCCTTGCCCTGTGTAGCACAATGAGCTTATGAATGAAACTTTCATCAGGTTCCAGGATTTGGTGTGTCAAATGCATCCTGAACTAGATGTCATCTACAGTAAGGTCAAAGGCTGTATCACCAAGATCCCCAACAGCATCCAAATCCCAGAAGTGAATTCTGAAGTGATTCTGAAGGCGAGCTACTGACACAGAGCACATGCTGCAGACACTTGGAGGGATGGAGGTTCAAAGGGGTATGTTTTCTTTCAAGTGAGAAATTCAGCCAAGTTCCTTCAGAAAAGTAAATGCACAAAGAGAATCACAATGTTCACACATCTCAGTACACACAGACTGACTAAGCAAAGCCTTTGATCTTCTGGAGAAGGTATTACCTCAGGATCTTAGAGCGCTGAGGGGGAAAAAAAGAAATGTGAATAGATACTTGCTCGCTGTGTAAAACAAACATTGATTTCAGGTGTGATCCAAATGAGTGTCCATTCTTATCACAAGCCCATCCCACTAGCTGACTTTCATAAAACACTTCTCTGACAGTTTTGCTTAGCATCAAAATTAATGTGCTTTATAAAACTAGGATATGGCATTACAAGGACACGGTATTTATTATCTGAAACAGGTATTACTCAGCTTTTCAAGGTCTGCAATCTCCATGGGGAGCAGCAGATGGTGCTGTCCTCCTTTCTGGAAGCCGACGCAAGCAATTGAGGCTTGCTGCGCTAAATAGCACTTTTGCACTACCAGCTTCACTGTGTTTCTTAACTGCTGTGCAGATTTTCAGCTAATTGGGTGAGAATTATCTGTGGACAAAGTTTCAAATTAACTTAAGCAAAAGCTTGGGCTGTTAGCTCACATCAAACAATGCCGCTGTGCTTCACAGCTAGTGACACTTGCACTACCATACTTTGCAGTTTTTAATAGCCATTATGGTATTCAGGTATCCTCATTCAAACAGAAGCAGAATTCAGAGAAGAGTAACTAAAGTGATCAAAGATCTGAGGGACAGAACGGTCTTGATTAGACAGCCTAGCCAAGCAGTGGCTGCTGGGATAAGGACCAAATAAGCATATGCAATTATAAGGAAAAAAAGCCAGATTTACTACTGAGTCTTGTTCCAAGGTATGGGGAGAAGGAGGTATGACTGAGAATAATGGAATTAAGCTGAACAAAAGGTCTTTATTCTGACAAAAGGCTGACTGCACAAGGAGTTGAGAACTCACATCTCTCAGTGATGGGCTGAATAAAAGCAGGGTGATGGAAGAATAAGAGGAGAGCTGGACGCAGGTATCAGTGGCTGTTTCATGGTCATGCCCGTGTTTTATCTCTGCTTCCAACAGAACTCTTTGAAAGAGCACAACTTACAACTTTGAGAACTTCTTTGGGAATATTGATAAGGATGGAAACATAAAGATTCCTATGGCAGCCTTCTGGAAAGCCATGATGCAAATGTGCCTCTGAAAGCACGGCCAGAATGCTCTTCTGGTAGGGTACTCCTCTAGGGAAACCTCTCTGCTGCAGCACAGCCACCAGTCAGCTTTGCTGGTGATATCATGATGCTTCTGGGTCCCTTCCAACTCAGACTATTCTGTGATTGTTAAGGCTAAAAGGCAAAATTCACTCATAGCAAATGTTGAGCCTAGAATGAGACCAACAGAAATGCCATGACACCAATAAATACTGTAGATAGCATCACTGATAATGGACTAACTTCAGAATATCACAGACAGCTACTGTTTGTACAGGCTATACAGTATATTGATAGATTCTTATGTCTTACTGCTACGGGAAAGTGAAAAATAGGCATCTAAACCCTCACTGTACAATGAAGTAGACAATGAAGTAGTCGTCTTCCTCCCAAAACCACTGTGGTGCTTGGGATCTGTAGCAGTGGTCAGCCAGACATGATGTTCTTTAACAAAAACAATAATAATAAAAATAGTTTTTAAAAAGGCTTAAATTGCCTCCCCACCACCATTCTGGATTTTTTTCCTGTCTCTCTTCCTCCATCCATCAGGTCATCTGCTCGCCTACTAAAAGACAGCCAGGCCCCACTCTGACATGGAGGATTTTTCTAGTTAAAATTAGCCAGGTTTTCTAGCACTTTTCCTCTTGCCAACAAAGCATCCCACCGAACTGAGTCCAAATTGGTGAACTAGTGCACAATCTAGACTGGAGTCAGACAGCAGTTGTGGATTACAGATGAATGACTCCTGGTTTGTCTTTCTTTCTTTAATTCGGCTTGACATGAAATAAACATAACCTTATTCATCTTAGGATGTGAAAGGACATATGTTTTTGGACAGTCCATTACTAACAAATAAAAGGTAAACAAAAAACCACCTTGTATGCTTAGATGTTCTGTTGAATCAAACTACAAATCTTATTTTCCAATTTCATAAACTTGCCATGAGAATCTTTCAGGAATCTCAGAGCTGAATGGCACTTTCATTCATCCTAAGGCTAAGACGAGAAGCATCAGCTCAACACTATCCCCCCTGCAGCCAAAGTAAGATTTGCAAAGACAGCATATCTGTGCTGTCAGAACTTTACCTCCATCCTCAGGGACTCTCGGTTTTTTCCCTTCTCTCTGATTCCTCTTCTTAGGAGACCTACTTTTCCCTGGAAACCTGCCTTCACACTACAGAACTTTTCATTCTCTTGAAAGTGCCTCTTCCTTAGTGCCTGTAGCAGTCATGTCCAAGTTCTGAAAGCCTGAGCACTCAGCAGCAAACTCCTAAGAGGTTGTCAGTCGCTGCAGGCTAAACTGCTTGTCATTGGACCTAAAAGTCCCCCTAGATTTTCAGTCAGTTCTGACATGTGACTCATCAGCTTAAAGCCTGTTAATCATGCCCAAATATTCCCATCCCCCAGCACATACTAACAAGTTTAAATATATGCTGTAGTCTAGTTTGAAAGCTAGAAGCAATGGGTCAGTTTTGCTCTTAGCCTCCTAATCTCTTCAAAGAGAAGCAAATTAATTTGTTGGGTCCAGTCTTTATTCCTTCAGAAATACTGGTGCCACACTAAAAGCATCCATGCTCAGATGCTAGATGTGCTTTAGCCTGGTTAATCTTGAGTCAGAGGTTACATGAGATTCCCAAGTATTTCAGGCACAACTTACAGAACTGTGGTTAAGCAGTAAGCAGATAAAACTGTTGAAACCCAGTGGCTAGAAAAGACTTCATCTTGTGTCATTAACGTGGCAGAGTTGATATAAGGGGAAAAATAGACACAGATATATACCCCTTATATATCTAGTTTCTTGATGCATTTTAGCACTGTAGCATGTGTGAAATATAATATGTGCAATGTAATATTCACCTTGCAAACAACAGTCAGAAGAGTTGTGACCTTTGCTGTCCTTACTGTTCCTACCTCAGACTGTTTCTTCAAGATCCTCTCAGCAGCTTTAAGATATCTGACAGAGAAGGCTCACTTTACTAGATTAATACTGGTTCACTTCTTTTCAATCAGTCACTTAAAAGAGCAGGAGACAGTACAGAATCCTGTGGAAGGGGAAATAGAGAAGGAAGAGAGGGAAGAGCCATAAAAATGAAGCAAGGAAGCAGGTCAGACAATGCAAGATTGTATGAGAACCACTGAAAGAAAGCTCAGAGTGGCTCTGGGCTTGAGGAGGCCCAATACTGGGGATCTATGATAGTCTAAGTTACTGAGTGTAAAAATGAAGCTGATGTTCCATTACGCAGGAGGTTCCTATACAGTTTGGTCTTTTTCCATTAAGGAAGGATTGGTCCTTTGAACCTGGTTACCAAATCTGTCTTGCTCTGTATGCTGACAGTGATTAACTTACCTACAAAGATGAAGGCAAAAAGTTGGAATTGGGAAACTAAGACACTCATATATTGTTATTATCTCCTTTTGAGGTAAAGCACATGGACAAACACTGAGGTAAGGGCTGTCAGTCATCCCCTGCCACCTTAGCAGATGTGACACAGGGACCTTTGCAAGTAAAAAAAAAATAAATTCATGAGAAACTACAGCTCATGTTGCTTAAAAAGTTATGGGTGATAGAAATTTTCTTTAACATCTCCATGGGAAAAAATACGTTAGAAAGATAGGAGACATAACACATTGGCTTAGATGCCATATTTTTTTTAAACCAACAATAAAAAATACATTTTACAGTTCTTAAGAAGGAATTAAAGCCTTGCATATATTAATATTTATTTAAAAATAGAATCTAGAAAACGTTCATATGTACAGGAAATACATTTTGCCATGTGACCAACTGCCAACATAGACTTTACAACAAAATTCTTGACGAACTGGGAAATGTTAGCCACTTTGGGAAGATCAGCTTTTGGTGGAAAGGAAAGAAGCTAGTTATAATCTGATAAGTCTCTCTTTCCCAATGGAATTCCCATGTAGAAAAAAATCTTTGAAATATCTTGAAACCTTTGGTAGAGTTTATGTGGTTCCAGTGCCTAATCAGATGTCAAGATGACTGTTGGCATGATGGCATTGGTAATATCTGTAGTCACCTTCAAAAGGCTTGAGCTTATTACCCCAGCAGGTCTGTGTTCTCTGATGCCTGTGACTCTTCCAGAATTGCCTTGCATTGCAGTCAGTACCACCTTCACCTATGGAATATGTGGGGGTTTGAGATGAAGAATCGGAGCAGCATTTGAAATGCTGCCCAGTTTGCACATGCAGAGATATAAGATGTGGGGTTCTCTGTTCTTTTCCTAATCATTCCTGAAAAGTCATTACTGTTTCTTGACTACTGCTAAACACTGAGGTACATTTTCACAGAAGCTGTTGTGGTTAGGGTTGGTATGGACCCCAGCCAGCAATCAAGCCCCAAGCAGCAACTTGCTCACTCCCCCACTAACACAGTCAGGGAGAGAACTGGAAGGGCAAAAAGCTAGAAAGCTTGTGGGTTGAAACAAAAACACTTTAATGGGGAAAAAAAAAAGCCACACTTGTAAGCAAAGCAAACCAAGGAATAGATTCCCTGCTTCTCATGGCAGGCAGGTGTTCAGCTGTCTCCAGGACAGCAGGAGCCCATCACAGGTAATGGTGACTTGGGAAGACAAACACCATCACTCCAAACATCCCTTCCCTCCTCCTGCTTCCCCCCACCTTCTGTACTGAGCATGATGTCACACGGTCAGGAATATCCCTTTGATCAATTGGTGTCATCTGTCCTGGTTGAGTCTCCTCCCAACTTCCTCACCAGCTTAGCAGTGCTGAGAGCAGAAGAGGCCTTGGCTCTGTGTGAGCCCTGCCCAGCAATAACAAAAACATCTTTCTATTATCAACCCTGCATTCAGCACAAATCCAAAGAACAGCCACTTGGAAGAAAATTAACTCTACCTCACGCCTCAGCAGCACAGCAGCGTACACCAACACAGGCCCTGCACTGGGGCTGGCAGAGGGCGGGGAGCGGTCGGTGCCCGTCAGGGGCTCTCCGAGCCCTCAGCCCACAGCAGGCCCCGCTGACCCCGCGCTCGGCGGGACGGGCCCCGGGCTGTGCAGTGCCCGCGCCGGCCGCCAGGTGTCAGCACAGCCCCGGCCGTGCCGCCCGGCGGAGCCCGGCACGGCGTGGCACGGAGGCCTCGCCCGGAGCCTGTTTTCGTGGAATCATGGAACGGGCTGGGTTGGAAACCAGCTGAAACATCATCTAGTTCCAACCCCCTGTCGTTGACAGGCACACCTTCCACTAGATCAGGTTGCTTAGAGCTGCATTCAACCTGGCCTTAAACACTTCAACGGATGGGGCATGCACAGCTGCTCTGGGCAACCAATTCCAGTGTCTCACTACCCTCACTGCAAAGGATTTTCTACTAATATCTAATCTGAACCTATTCTTTCTCAGTTTGACATAATTTCCCCTTGTCTCGTCACTACATAATCTTACAAAATGTCTCTCTTCAGCTTTCCAGTAGGTTCCCTTCAGGTAATGGAAGACCACAATTGGGTCACTCTAATGCCTTCTCTTTTCCAAGCTGAGCAGTCCCAATTATTTTAGTCTTCCCTCAAAGAAGAGGTGCTCCATCCCTCTAATAAACTTGGTGTCCTTCATTTGGACTCGGTCCAACAGGTCCATGTTCTTCCTGTGCTGTGGAACCCAGAATTGGATGCAGGTGGGGTCTCACCAGAGCTATTCTTCCCACAACTACTTCATTGCTACTTTTCTGTGAAGAACTACCAGCGGGAGTATCATTTTAACTGTTGTACGATGTTCCTCCAGCACACTGCTCCAGAGGCTGGTGGGTCAGCAGTGGCTGTGGCACATTTTGTGCTGGAGTCAGTAAGGCTGTGGTTGAGGAACTGAAGATACCTGACAACTGGTCCATACCGGTGTGACAACTCTGCCATTGCTTGTTGGCCCACATGTGTGATGTCTCACTGCTGCAGGACAGTCTTACTATCTCTTGGACCCACTGAAGTTACTGCAGCTGATCCACAAACCTGAGTGTAGATACTCTGCATTTCTGAGGCTGTTGTTTAAAACAGGTCATGTCATAGGATATTCTTCAGTGGCTCCAAGTCTGTTGACCAACTGTTCACCATTCCCTGGCTACGCCAGTGAAAAATACCTGTGCCTCTCTCTCCCCCTCAGTCCCAAGAAATCCTTTTTTTAATCTGTTTTTTTCAGCTAAGACGCATAAAATGAAATACCAACATATGCAGACTCAGAATTAAGGCCAGAGAGTTGTGAACATCTAATGATTTTATATTTGCACCAAAACAAAAAAGAAGAGTGGGGTTTTTGTTTGGTTGGTTGGTTGGTTTTTTGCATGACACACAATTATTGTTACATAACATAAAACAAGATTTGCAGCATCCCAGATTTTCCTTTGAAATGAGGCTCCTGGCTTATCAGCAGGCAGATGATCTATGGTCAGTTAAGCTGGTTCAGGAGTGAGAAGTTTCCCACGTGTTTCCAGAGTGGAAAACAAGAGAGAACAATGGGATCTCAGGGCACCTGCTGTCAGAGAGTGAAGGTCCTGCTTCACTGTCCTTACAGCACAGTTTGTTGTATAGCAAAACGGTGCACTTTGGAGTAGAGGAGTAGCACATACATACTGTTCAGTATCTTTGGTGTTTTCTTCCCACAGTGTCTTGCGCTTGCATATGTTACACATGGATCTTTATCTTATGCAAAGTGCTGTTGTGCATTAGTCACGCATTACTATTCCACTTAGGTTTGCACAGAATCAGATGCCCAACTAAACTGATTTGTTCAATTATCACACTTAAGTTTCTAGATTAGCTACAGCCATCAAAAATCTTCTGTAAGAAAACAACATAATCAAATAGAGATGGCAACTGGCCTGCGGCAGGTGTCACTTTTATTTAATTGAGTGTCCACTTAACTCCGAAGAAACAACAATGTGGCAGTTAGATTCTCACCTTTATACCGGGAAAAACCTGCAGGGAGATTGGATGATTTCTTTCAGATGAAGAGCCTGAGACCACATTTTCATTCCAGAAGGGCTTGATAAATAAAAATTATTTATTTTGCCGAACACAAAATCAAAAGAGATTGAATCTCTGGGAAGGAACTAAATGCAACCTTCTGTCCTACTATGTGGCCTGATGCAACTAAAATTGAGAGTGAAGATTCTGGTCACATGCAAGCAGTGTGGTAGAGGAATGTAGTTGCAGTTTTTATTGTGCAGATCTCTGAGCATTCTCAGATCAATAAAGCTTTTTAAGCTTGGTGGCAGCATTTGTCCCCTTGCTGGTAATTCAGGGATAAATTCTGGTAAGACACTGAGTAGGAGCAGTTGGGGAGTGGAACATGAATTGCTCTGCTGATCCTGCACCTGTGAAATGGCGCAGAAGGAAATGGTTTTGCTAGCATAAATTAAGGAAGCTCTGAGACTCATCTAACATACCTCTGGAATTCAGCTGGCCAGCACAAAATTAGACAGTGTAAAAAGCTAGCTAAACACTACGTATCTTCCATAACTTCTGCGAGTGACACAGCCAAGTGACATTGTTAGAGCTCTTCAATACTAGAAAGAAAATAATGCTGTTTAAGTAATATATTTTGAAAACACAACATACACACCAGGGTATTTAATGTGTTAGCTAGTTTAGATGAACCTTTGGATGTCTTGCAAGGAAAACAATCTTTTTGTAATGAATCCCATCCAGCAGAAAGAGATCCAATTCAGACTAATTTCCTAGGCACCATCACAATGCTTAGGACAGCATCACTAATTAGAATCTTTGGAAATCTCAGAGTAAGTACAAAGACTAATCTTTTACGACAAACTATCTCAGCTTGTTCACAGTGAAGACCTTTGATCTGTCTAGCTGAACTGGTCTACAGGTTTTTGGCTTTTAGTTGTGAAGGAGAAAACTCACAGGCTGCTGAAGTGGGTACACTGATCCTAGAATTCCTATTTTAAACTTAGATCAATAGTTCTTTGTTCCAGTAGCCTCCCATCCATATAGGGAGTGTTCAGTATGTATCAGTGGACGTGTGCCCTATGCAAAAGGGTATCTTGCAGCCATGCATGAAATCAAGCATCATAGGACTGGGAGCATGCCATGTACAAGGTACTGGTCAGTGCACCTAAGATGCGTCAGGCCCCTCATCTGAATCTGTTACAGCAAAGTTACAGAATCTGAAGAGATGACGGAGTGAAAATTTGCAAGGACAAATTTTAATTTTTTCAGCATGAAGCAGCAGATTCAAGTTAATTGACTGGTGCTAATGGTTTCTACAAGACACTGGTAAAGGTCAAGATCATAATAGACATTTCAGCTCCTGAACATTTATGTTATAGTTGTTCTTCTTAAGTGGGTGAGTTCTTATCTGTCAACAATACTGAAGCTCTTCCATAGTTTCTTAATGCAGAGAGCCCAATCAAAAAGATTTCATTCTGAATTTGGCCCAACATAAAATTCAATCAAGCTATAGTTCATGCCTTGCCACCGTCTTTCTTGTAGGCTGCTACGGAGATGGCAGCCAGGCACATGCTACAGACCTGACAGATTGTTCTGGTAGCCCTCTCTCTTCCAGACATTTCCTGAACACCTTAGTTACCTCAATGGCATGCTATTAGCTGTGCAACTCTCCAGGGACAAATGTGCCAGCTTTCACAGCCTTATGGGAAGGGGGTACCTGATCACATTACAGGAGGACAAGAAAATAATGTTCTGCCATGTAACCTTATTCACAGGATCCCCCTTTTAGGAAACAGAGTATGTGCATTCCATGGTGGTCTGTTTCCATCTGGAGACACAGGATAAAGTGGTCATATAATGGAGAAGGTCTTCAGGATATGATCCTCCAGAAGGGACTGAGACTAGATCTAATCATGATCTTCCCTTGCAAGGGAAGATCAAGCCATTTCAACCGTCCTCTTTGCCAGTGGTTTCTCCCCACCCTATCTTTTTGTGAATCTGCAGTGGGAGCCAGCTCCATGGGGTACGTTGGCTGAGCACTCAAGCAGCGAGCGCAGCTCGAGTCGAGGGCGTTGCAGAGCGCTGAGCGCCGCGACCGGCCCTCCCTCGAGTCACCGCAAGGGCACGGACGTGTCCATGCACAGGCTCCTGCGAGCAAGTGTCTACGCCTTGGCAGCAGCAGGAAACTTGCTTCTCCACCCTAGAGCTGCACCTTTGCCTGCTTTTCCCCCCTTCCCAGCGAGCAGAGGGCGCTCCGCCCTCAGAAGTGGGACCTCGGCACATTCCTGGGATGTAGCTAAACCACACGCACGCATGCACACCCTAGGAGACAAAAAACCCGAGCTCGAATCTGCGAGCTGGGAAAAGGGTGGTTGAAAGCCTCGGAAAGCCAGGCAGGCAGCAGCCGGCGAGGCGGGCAGGGTGCGGGAGCCCCGCGCCGCGCCGAGGGCAGCCTGTGGCCGGGCCCCGCGCCGCCCGGCGGGATTCACCGCTCCCACCTCATTGTGCGGCGCAGCGCAGGAGCCACAATGCGAGCTGCTCTCTGGGGGGATGGGGGTGGGAGGTGGGGGGTGGAGACAGACACAGGCGGAGTCAGGGCTCAAATTCTTGAACCTTTCACATCCTTTCTGTAATTTGAAACATACTTGTTACCATGCCAGAACCTTCTTTTTCTTTTCTTTTTTTTCTTTCCCTTTTTAAAATTCCTTCCTTGAGGCTGTGGAAATACATTCAGAGAAAAAAAAAAAAAAACAGAGAAAGAAAGAAAGAAAAGAAACGAAGGGAAAAGGCAAGCCCACTACTTATCCCAGGCTCCAAAACAAAACAGAGAAACGTGAGAGCCCGGCCCTCCCCAAGCACAACTGCTCGCGGGCTCAGATTTCCTTTCCGAGGGGTCATGGCTGCTGCAGTCACGGGTTTGGAACGCAGCTGGTCCTGCCTGCAATAAGGAGAAAAAAATCCCTGCTCTTCTGCAAACGGCATTTGTCTCCTTTCGCTTCACAAGCTCAATGTGCTCAGACGAAAGGAAGCCATTTGCAAAACGCTTGGGGCACTGGATCCCCGTCATCTTCAGTGTGTCATTCCCCCTCACCACTCCCAGCCCCTTCCATTCACCCTCTCAGCTGGCCTGGGAGGGAAGGGACATATGCATATCCCTCTCGTGTGCACTTCAAGTCACATACATATAAGCACTTCAATTTATCTCAGACAGTCCCCATGATTAGTGTGGGGTGTAGACATATGACAGAGGAAAAATGGCCCAGGCCATACAGCCCACCCCTTTCCCCTGGATAAACCACAGCAAGTAGCAGGTATTTTTATTTTGCTTTGTGTAAGGAAGTAACAATTACCAGTGACAATAAATGTCTCCTCCAGTCAGAAGTGACCTGAAGCTCTGGAGTTGCATACAAGCAGTTGCAGTGCAGCTGCCTCACCAGTGCTGGAGCAGGGCTGCTAAACTGACAGGAGCACCCCTCTTTCCTCCACTCAGGGAGTCACACCCTGGTCTTTCAAACCAGAAAAACAAGGATGAGGAAAGACGTTTTCATGTTTCACTGCCATTATCATAGGTCATAACTGTGTTAATGTGCTGTCATGCTGTTTACATGTGTATGTATATAGATGGGTGTGAACAACCCTTAAAAAGGCATGAGATTTTTCAGGAGAGACTCAAGTGGGCACACATACATCACCTGAAGCAGCTGGATGAGTGCCTCACCAGGAGTCACCTCTGTACATGGGCTGGAAGCCATCCAGAGGGAAGGGCAGTCTGTGTTCACAGGATACAGTCTTTACATGCTGTACTACTCTGTCACAGCCCCTGGTCTTCAGAGCTGAGGCCAGTCGGGGAACTTGGTATGTTTCCTTAGGTGTATAGCTAGAGAAAAAGGTACAGTACTCTCTAGAAGATAGAGAAAGGGCAGATACATTTATTTATTTTATTGGAAGAGACAGTGTGACATTTCAGAGTTTCCCCATAGCCTTTCAGCCATGTGCTCCAGGTAGGACAGCAATTAGGTTAAGCCCACTGGGGAACTCCACTCCTTAATCCAGCTCCTGGCACTACAAGACACCACCCTGATACTTTGCAGATTGGCAGGAAACACAATGAAGCCCATGTGTGCTTAAATACTTCACATTACACAGCAAATGATGTTCTGGCTGCCTGAAACACTGCAGCATTTAGGCTCTCTCTCTCTGAGAAGATAAAGCATCCTCATAGCTTAGCTGTGTTTATCCTGAAACCGTCAGGACAGTCTTTGTCTCTGAGCTGGTCATTTGGAGCTCACAGCTTCTTCCAAATGTTGCCCTGACGTGGAAGCCGTCCTGCTCAGGGTATCCCTCCCACCACTCTGTGTCCATCCTTTGCTCTTTTTAGCCAATACAACTGCAGCATAGTGTCTTGGTAATCACATTTCTATCGCTTTGCAAATAAGCCTTAGCTACAAACACAAATGTTCTGCTGATTTTTTCTTTGGCATCATGGATACTAAAGGGTTATTAGTGCTCTATTGGAGCCTATGGTGGCAGTCCCCACCCTTCTCTAGATTGTTATGCAAGCCCAGTTGGAGCTGCTATTAAACATGAGACAAGACCTCAGTTAAATATGCATTGTTACAGATTTCTAGGGTGTTACCAACTTTCTAGAGATACCACATGTGACTCACTGAACTAGATGACAGACTATGAAATAAGTTATTTCATGTGGTCATATTTATCAGAGCAGGTTTGTCCTGCCTTTTTTTACAGGGATCACTGTCTCATAGGTAGCAAGCAGGCAAAATGAAATCTGTTCTTACAGGTATTGCTTTCTGCAGTTCATTTTCACTGTATTCCAGTCCCACATACCTGATCATACCCTGGTTAGCTGACATGAAACAATTCAGTCTCCTCTGATGCAAAGATTTTGGAGGACGACAGCTAGATTTCTTTCGGTCATTGTTCAATGGGCAAATTCTGTAGACAGGACTCCTATCCTAATCCAAATGGTGTGTTAAATTATGGAGAAAAATCAGCACTTGTCATTTTTCTAGAAAATAAAATGTCCTGGAGCATGTTCTTCCTCCCTGGTTGCTTCCCTGTACCCATCACAAGTCCCAGGCACCATCTGTGAACCTCTGCCAGAGCTCCTGACCGAAAACAAACAGCATGCCTAAGGTAAGTGGGCCGGAGCCTTGGTCTGCAGCTCGTCACTGTTGGGGTGTTAGGCACCTCTAAAGGGATAGTAAGTCCTTCAAAATGGTACCTGAAAATTCTCCTTACATAGGGAAATCTCTGTCAGGTGCTAGCTAAGAGAGGCGTCCTACCCATCTGGCCATAATGCAGAAACAGGTGGCATTTAGGCCACAAGCCAAGAGCTCCTTAGCTGTTCAAAATGGGGACCTTTGTATCCTCAAGACTGAAGGCAAGTAAGAGAAGCTCTTGTCTTTCTTTGTCCCTGTATCAGATCCTAGTCTTAGGGCATGTGGCTGGGATAGGCATGCCAATAGCTGCAGGCAGAAGAAACCTTCTGTTTTATAAATACCAGCTTCCACCCAATTGCCTTTTACATACTAGGCTGTTTTTTCATTGGTGAAGTGGGTTTGAAGAAAGGAATAGGACAGTAAGAAAATGCAGCCCACAGTCAGGGGCAGTGAAGTAAAGACTAACATGACCTCAAAGAAAAAAGCTGAGACTCTCTGCTGACAGAACTTGGCAGGGATTGAGAAGGGACAGGTTATAACAGGCTGGCTGGAGTCACAGAAGTGCTGGGAGATGGAGGGGTGCAAACTTGGGAGCATATGCTCTTCAATTACTTCAGTCTCTGTGCAAAGGAGTGTGCACAGCTTCATGAGGGCTGAATGCAGGGGACTGCTGTAGTAGACTTGTCTTCTCTGCTAACCTCTAGAAATTGGTTCCTTTAGAAGAGATGAGAGCATATAGGCAGACTTGAAATGAGGCCAGGAATCCTGAACTCAGTATGACTTCTAATTGCTTGTTCCAGACACAGCCTGTGACTCCATTCCAGGCTCTGCAAAGTCCAAAGGACAATTTAGCTACACAGGAGGGGTTCTCCTGCATCCTTGCATAACATAGAAGCAAGGTGGTCTCTGGGTGACAGCATGGCTCAGGGCGGCAGGGATTCTTGACCATTTAACACTGATTTGCAATGAAACATTTTGGTTCATAAGTCTGTTTCTCCCTCTGATTTTATCTTCTCATTTAGAAAATGATGCAAATAAGCCACCTCATAGCTTGTGGATATCTGTACTATACTAAACAGCCCTCCAAGGAGAGGAGTAAAAAAGGGTAAAGGACTAATATGAGTCTCTCCAAGGACCTCTCTTCATGCCAGGAAAAAGTATGATCCACAGTCCTGCTCCAGATCAATTCCCCAGCCTGTTCCAGTCAACTGTGACTTTTGTTAATGCCTGTCCTGGGGCTAGAAGAAGGCAAGGCCAACAGTTCAGTTTGCTTTGACAGGACTGAGCCCTGCTTGAAAACACTCGGAAACCTCCTGAGTCAGCAGCTCACTTGCTCCTACTCTTGGAATAGCTGAGATTCCCGGCCACAGTAACTTGACTCTCCTGGCTCAGGGCAGCCACAAGCTGAAAGGCAAAAAAAAATCCCCTCCTGGCCCATTAACGAGGCCTATTCTGGGTTCAGGAGAAACTAGTCTGACTGATGAACTCCCCTGGCTCAGGGGCTCTGGCTGGGGCTGGGAGAGTTATTCTTTCCTTATTCAGCAGACAGGAGGATGTTAATGGAGAGCATATGGGAGGGGAGGGAGTATTGTGGATGTTGCTGGAGGACAGCCAGACTGCATCAAAGCCCCAAGAAGCCTATTTTCCATCCGGGCAATGCTAAAACAGGCCATGGAGAGATGAGAAGTCCAGCTGTGAGACGGGGGAGTCAGGAAAAAAGCCCTCTCCCTTCCCCAGCTTTTTTACTCCCACTCCTGATGGGACAGTGGGGCGGTATTGTCACATAGTCCTGTCAGCATGGTATTCATAGAGGAAGCCTTTGTGGAGAAGAGCATGCTTCAGCCAGGCACCCTGTCCTGAGAGTCATGCTACTTCAGGGAAGCAAGAACTGCCTCTGTGCTTGCAAAGTGCCATATAATTTATGGTGCTACAAAAATGATGAATTACAACAATCCTGCAGTATAGAGAAGGAAAAGCCCTGTTAACTCCTCCAGCCCATCTCCCAGAGCTGATCCAGTACTGTTGCCTCTCACACATTTCCTGTGTCTGTCTGGACGTGTTTAGAACAAGCAAGCAACTGAGGTTCATTTATTTTTTACTTCTTAATTCTACTTTTAAAATAACCCCCAATGTGATTAAGGTAGCGTGGATTACCCAGCCACTTGGATATGCCAAGAAGGATGGAACAGGGTGCATCAAAGGTAGCCCACATCTGCCTTACCTTAAAGATAAAATGGAAGACTGGCTAGTGAAGACTTGATCACAGTTTGAACTATGAAACTTGCCATTAAGTAGGAGGGCAGCTAGAACCAACTCTGGTAAAAATTAGGTGTGTCCTTTTTGGCTTCTGACAATCTTAATGTAGCCCTGACTGAGGCAGATTTTGGGCATCCATGATGCTTGGCCTTGCATCATTCACCAGATCTTAATTAACTAAAGAGCCTGGCTTGTTTAGCCTAGTGAAGGGGTATATAATTGCAATCTATAAATAAATACTTCAGGGGATGAACACATCGGGAGGAGAAAAAAGCTATTTAAAGATAAAGGACAATGCTGGCACAAGAACAAATGGGTATGAAGTAGCCATGCATACATTTAGGCTAGGGATTGTCAAGTTTCTAATGCTGAACACATTGATGCTCTGTGAAGGCAAATTAAAAGGTTTAGTAAGGCCAAAAGTCAAGCTGGTTTTAAGAGGCAGCTAAACACATTTCCTCAGCTGATTGTACAAAATGGCTGGCTATGCAAGGAAAGGAGCTGGACTTGGGAAACCCAGAAGGAATGTCCTGAGGCATTTTGGGCTGCAGTAAGTACAGGATGAGTTCTGGCTAACTGGCTGCAGGGCTCATTAGGAGCAAGGTGGGAAAAAACAGAAGTCTAATAAAACCTGAGAAATTTCAACTGCACCTTCATACTGCCTTCCAGTACCTGAAAAGGCCTCCAAAAAGAATGGAGGGGGACTTTTTACAAAGTAATGTCATTACAGGACAAGGGGCAACAGTTTTAAAGTGCGAGACAGCAGTTTTAGATTGGCTATAAGGAAGAAACTTTTTACAAAGAGAGTAGTGAGGTGAGGGAACAGGTTGCTCAGAGAAGATGTGGATGCCCAATCCCTGGCAGAGTTCAAGGACAGGTTGGAACAACCTGGTCTAGTGGAAGGTGTCACTGCCCATTGCAGTGAAAGACAAAATAAATTAATAAATTTATTAGTTAATAAAGAGGGGTTGGAATTAGATTATTTTTAAGGTCCCTTCCAACCCAAACCAATTCTATGATTCCATCATGATTCTATAAAGCATAGCAAGTAGCTTATAAATCCAGGTAACACTGAAAACTGAAACTAACCCCTCTCCAATGAGTAGGCTGGCTGGCTTGGTTCAGAGAAGTTTATGGGGACAGGAGGAGATCATGAACAACAGGCAGGAAAAAGTATCTGTGATTCGTTTGTGTGAAAACCTAGGCAAGAGAAAAGAAGTAAAGAAGTAATGATTTGTTTTCCTGTGAGCAATTGAGGTAGGGAAGCCCTTAAATTTTGTTTCGCCATCCTCAGAGGCAAAAAGATCTCCTGAGCCATAAAACCTTAAGCCATGAGAATATCTTGTCATATTCTCCAGTGAAGTAACAGCTCAGCCTGACCTCAGGCTGAGACCAATACATGGTCTGCATGCAGTAATCCTTTTCTGTGAAGTCATTTGCCAAACAGACAGTGGGTGTCTTTCCCCATGGCTTTCCCGCAAAACAGAATATAAGAGACCTTGACCCTTGACTAATGCATGCTGGAGAGGCAGACGTCCAAATCTTAGCTGTCTTATCCAACTGGAAGCTATAACAATAAATCACATACTCCAGTTTACACCACCAGTGTAAACAAGATAATGGACCTTATACCAGAGAAAGATCTGTTGTAATATAGCATTTTGTTTCATCCTGTTCCTGCTGAGAGCAGACGGACAGGCAGCAGAGAAGACACAGCTATACAACTGGCACAGACCTCTCGTACTGAGGGAGTTTTCCTGTGGGAATCTCCTGCCTGTTTGAGTTCTCTCTATGCTCCATAACCAGTGCAAAGCAAATTTAGCAGCGAGCAGAGAATCATCTTAAAATGCCTTAGGGGGGACAGAAAATATGGTATAAATGGAACTGCAGCAATGTCTCTTCTAATTCTTGTAATCTGTCACCTAGCTGTGGCAGTGATAGGTACTTTAGAAACCCACAGACAGTCTGAGTATGATTTGATCACATTAGTGGTGGCCTATGCATCAAGAGATTCAGAGGTTTTATTCAGAAAGGCATTAAAATAAAGATGGTTGTGCTTTCAAATCTCTTTTGTCTGGAAAGAGGTTATCTCCTAAGGCTGGCTTTATTCCTGACATTTCTCATTCTTTGCTTTTCTTTACAGATCAGAAATAGAACATGAAATGCCTTGTCTTGCTATTTTCATCATTCTACAGTTAGTCTCAGCATGAATCTGAGGCTATGAGGGTGGGAGGTGATGAGCTGAGTCAAGTCTGAAATATGGTTCCTTGCACTAGAAGGCTATAGATGTGGTTTCTGAGTAAGTCACCACTTCAGGTCTTCTTGGTACTGAAAGGTGATGACTGTTATGCTCTGTGAGAGCTGTTATGCTCTCTTGAATTGAGATAGAGGGTGTCCATCCAATTACTAGCTAACTTTATGCAGTAATCTAGGAAGCTGAGAATTGCACGAATGAAAGCACCAACATGTTCACTGGGGAAGAACACACAGGGGAAGTTTGTCCTGTCACTACTTGCATTTTCCTGGCTGAATGAAGCTTTGATATTTTTCATCCTCCATGTTTAAAGTTCTTGGCCTGGTAACTCTCATCAAGTTGAATCAACTATAAAGACAGGAAAGAAGATGAGGCGAAAAATTATTTTCCTTTGAGGAAGGGCTTTTATTTTAGATGCGAACCAACAGATTTTTTTCCTTTGACCTCCAAAAACCAATGAGAATTTATTGGTCATTTTCACATTTTTAACTGACATTTTGATTTTCTTCACAAAAACATTTCAAACACTGAGGACCTTAGTAAATCTCTAAAGCACATGGTGAAAAGTGCTCATTCAGACCATAAAATTGTAACTCTGGATTTGTACAATTCATGCTTATGGTCAGTCATGTCAGGCTTTAAAGAATCTACCGCTTCAGCCATCAAGAAAAGGCAGTAAATCTGGATTATGCATTGAAAGTGCTTAGGGAGTCTGGGTATTTATACCAATGAAATACCAAAATATTTTACTGACACACTCCATTTTTTACATTCTTTTACTAGTAGTTAATTTTTTATGTGTAGATATATTTTTTTTAATGCTGACAGTTAAATTTTGGTTATTATTAGTTTGCAACTGGTTAGGCTTTCTCTTGTCAAAACAAGAGTCTGAAGAATGGCATCTTGGGCAGAAGATAGTGGAAACCTTACAGATATGTGCATGGCCTGGGCTGAATATAGTTAGAGCTACCTCTTTGGAAGCTTTCCAGACATCATACACAGAATCCTGGCTGTTTCCATTGCAGTGATTCACTGGGATGCTGCTGCTAAAGAACCTCTGTCAGCCCCCAGTGTCCCCACATGGGACCAGAGCTGTGAAAACATGAAGGAGAAAGGGGTGAATCAGTAGGGAATCTCTCTTCTGCACCAGAAGCACTTTAAACCACTCAAGGGATGCAGGCAGCTAGAAATATAAACTGAAGTGACTGTGGGGTGTCCATCGTATGGTGCCATTAAGAGAGGTCCAAGCCAGCCCTAGTACCCAAAGCAATGCAGTCATGTTAACGTAGCTCAGCTGGGCTCCTTAGCCTCTATTTTAAATGTATGCATTGCACACAGATACATTTATTTCCTCACCCAAATTAGGTCTCTTACTAATTTTGAGCACCTCTGTATGATACTGCTTGGTGCTACCCAGGCACTTTCTACTGGAGAGGTGCCAGGAGCACATTTTATTTACAATAGGAAATCACTTAGAAGAGGCCATATTCCTTTTGGATTGACAATGAAGTCACACAAAACTGGTGCATAAAAGATTTAAGTATACATAACTAACTTAGACCAAGCTCACTGAGGTTAAAGGAAGAGTGGAAACATGCTTATGGAGTCCAGATTCAGCCTCAGCCACTTGGTGAACTCACACTAGAAAAATGGTATGGAATTTCTGATGCTGTTTTTACACAGTTCACAGTGTTTCAATCCTGACTTCCAGGGCCCCAGTACCCTCATTTGGGTCTCCCCTCACCCTACCTACAGCCCAGGACCTCATTTAGGCCCTAACCAGCAACATCACAGGACACTGGTCTTCAGCTTCCATGTGGGAGCTGACATGGCAGCCCAGCCTAGGCCTGCCCCAATTCCCAGGAAGGTGCCCAATGCCCAGGGCTAGGACTGCCTTGGTGCCCTTGGCTGGGGTAGTGGGGTGAGCCCGGGCTGGCAGGCTTTGCCCTGTGGCTTTCCCTGAAGCTCCCTACACCCCATCCCCAGGGGGCCACCAGCCCTTGCTGTCCCCTGGTGCTGATTCCTCTATGCTCAGTAGTTGCTGCTAGGCTCTTTCCTACAGCTCAGGATGTTAAGAAGAAAAGTCAAACTACAAAGATAATCAGTTAATGCTGCAAAGCAGAACCAAACTAATGATCATAACCATGGTTTCTCTCCTCCTCCTCAGAGCCCAGACTACATCCTTAAGGGCATAATTGAATATAAAACATATACTTTAATTCTTGGCAGAAACTCGTTTTGGATTTGAAAGCCCAACTACCCTCTCAACCCAGGAGGAAGGTTTGGTTTTATTGTATTGTCTATTCTCTCCTCTAAACAGCTCTCACCTCCCACTTTGAGTCCTTCTGGCAAGTACTGATATGCTTCTTTCTTGCTATGAAAAGGATACCATGAACCTGTCATCCTTCAAACTGTTTCTCAGCTCACTTTTGATGTGGTATCTCTGTGAGTTAGGTACGAACGCTAATAATTTAAAGATGGTTAATCCACTATGGTTTGTTGAACTTCCTAAGTATTTACAAATATTTGGCAGAGCAAGTGAGAAAGACTCAAACAAATTACATTCCTAGCTTTGCATCCCTCTCCAAGTATGATATGGTAGTTATGGATGACTTTACTACAAACCCCAGGGAACAGTTTAGGTATCGAGAAGTTTTGGAAAAAAACTCCTGAAATTCAGAGATTAGAAAACATTTGAAAAGTCAACTTCTGCCAGATTATGGCACTATATGCCATGCAGTGAACCCTCCCTTGTTCTTTGTCCTTGACTGCTCCCTTAAGTCCAAGATGCTGAAATGAATCAGCAGATCAAATGGCAGATCATGACTGAGGCACTTTCTCCAGTCAAAGGAGGCCCAGGCAAAGCTGGCCAGGTTTAAGGGAAGGCTTAAGATTTGCCCTGAAGATCTTTCAATACAATACTGGGCCTTGCCATTCAAAAGCCAGAGGGACATTATGTTTACTTAATGTTATATTTTAAAGCAGATGCAGATGGACACACTGCATCAACTGTGTTCAAGACCTTCAATATTACACAAATGTTTGAATCGTGCTGCTGACCCTGAGGACAAGAAGTCTGCTCTGGCAGCAGGAGAACCACTAATTCTTAGGTGCTGTAGTAACATCAACATCAACAGGCTCATGCTGTGGGAAGACAGCCTTGTGCTGTATCTCAGGGCACTCTGGGGGGCATTAAAAAAATCCATACTGTAGCAATGGTATGGAACATAAGGGTGCTTGTAAGGGATCTTTCTTTATTTTCAGGCCATAGCCATACAATCTGAGCCAATACAGATGGCACATATAGCCATGTGGAAGATTTCATTCTTTCCAGCTGGTCCTCATTACCATTTGCTTTCAGTAATTTCAAGGAATACTGTAGCTGCCATTTCCAAGTCTCTGTCAGACTTTCTTCCAGAGAGAGGGATTCAGGAGGCTTTAGTTGTTCCATTTTTAATTTTTTTTTCACAAAGAAATCAGACTTCTTCTCATACAGTGTAATAAGGGCACTGTGTCCCCAGGAGGGACATTCTCATTTCCTGGCTCAACACTGGAGAGAGGTAACTTACAGAAATAATTCTGCAATCTGCGACTACTGTTGCACACTAGATCTGGCACTCTTAGGAGAAGGTTTGGAAGTGAATTGCCTGTTTACAAAGGAAGCCCAGTGTTGTCAGGACTGGCTTGTTCCGTAAAGAGTACAGAAGGACTCCCACAGCACTACTAAAATAATAGGAAGGGTAACAGGGATTGCTACAGGAGTGAGTCATAGGTGTGCAGAAAACCCAGAGGAGGCACTGATTTTGTCAGATGTACAAAGGTAGCTGTCACCTCCTCCCAACAGCCATTCGGGGAGCGGATGGCGAGCAATGCATAGACAGCCATCTTGTTTCTAGTCCTTGAAAATCCTTGTTTGCAAAGTAAGAAGGAACAAAAATGTGTTGAGCAGAAGATTTAATTTCTCAATGTCTATGGGGAAATCAACAGACAATGGGAAGCAACATAAAAAGCACATACATAAAAGACTGTTACTTAAAACCAGTTGACATAGTCATTTTCAGTGGAATCTGGCTGGCTGTAGCCAGTATTTAATTCAAAAATTCTTCAGGAATGAAGGTCTTTTGCAGGCCAGCTTTATTTGGCTGGGATTGGGTTTTGCTTTTTCCCACATCCCGCCTGCTGAAGTTAGAGGTCGATGGCAGGGAGCCCGATTCCTCTGCCTCTTCCTGTGCTGGACAGAGCCAGCCAGCATCACCTCTCTGTTAAATTGTCTGCTACAATTGCTGCATTCAAGAGAGGCTGGTATGAGGCAGGGAAGGAACAGGATCACCTGATTTCCTTTCTGAGAACACAGCAAAAATTATCTGAAGGACGATCCATAGGGTCTCAAAGAAGTTTAAGAAACCACATACAGTGGGCTATGTGTGGTCCCATGGCAGTAATGGCTTTCCTGTATAATAACCCAGAAGACATTAAGAAATGGCTTCTCTTTCTAAAAAAGAGGCTTTCTTTTTTACAGCAGACTACAGCAACAAAACACTTGCTCCTAGAACTAGACATAGAAAGTGAAAATAATGACAATTCTAAAGAACCTTTTTGAAGCACTGACCAAAAAAAAAAATTACATAATAATTTTCTAGCCCATAAGAAAAGTACAGTTGAACTAAGGGCACTTATAAACTCTGCCTTTACAAATGAGGGATACAAAAATTAGTTCTGCTCAAATGTTCAGCAACACATAGCAGGTAGAAAATACAGAGCAGGCTGGTGTGGTTGAGCTACTCCCACGCAAAGCCCCTAACATGAAAACAGTAAAGTAACCAACCCAAAGCCATCCTTAAATCAATAATACACTCCACTACACTCCTCTCTCTTGTACACCTCACTTGCTTTCATTCTGTCTCCTGGGATGTTCAGCCCAGGTCTGCCAAAACTGAGGTATTGTCTCTTGTTGACTCTGGCAGGCAGGGGGGCAGGGAGCAGCTGATATGGCAACTCCAGATGTGCTTTTTCTATTCTTTGAAACTGTTCATCAGAAAACCAAAAAGCTCTCAGTTGCCATGGAGACAGTATCTCTGGCACTGATGTACGCAGTGGGCGGCAGCAGCTTCCCGGCTGTACAGACGCCCAAGACACCCGGTACTTTAGCAAGCTACTCACTGCTGAGCATGCTCTGAAGCACAGGGTTCAAGCTTGGATGACAGGCAGGACTTTCCCGAGGTGACCAAGAAAATGAGAAAGTGGAGGATCTGTGGATTTTGCACCTGAAAAAAAAGTCAAAGTGATGTTAAAGTGAATTTGGAGTCAAGGAAATGCTGTCCAGATCCCTGAGAGGCAATACACAGAGAAAGCTGGTAGCCTCTTTTGAGATGAAAACATTTCTGGAGATTTGAATTATTGTGTTTATAGAGATAATACTAGGAACAGTGTAGAAAATAAGCAAGATCTTTTTGCAGATGGAGATTATTTTTTTTCCAGGAAAGCACTGAAAACTTTATCTTTTGAATCACTTAGAACTTATATCTGCACTCAGTAAAGGAAATGATCCTCTGCTGGTTCCCAGGAGACATATGAAATGAGACCAATTAGGATTTCTCCAGCTCTAAATACAAGGACTGTGCAAAGACATACTTTACCCTTATTATGTTTGAAAGTGAAAATGAATAGTGTGTTCCCCAGCTGAATTAAAATCAGGGCTTGCACTATGTAAAAATACAGAGAAGATGATGTGTTCTGTCCTTATAATCTCTGAAAACATGACCAGAACTGATCAACTGGGAATATCTGTTATGGAGGCCAGTCTCAACAGTGTCCAGTTGATGATATCTCAGAGGACAGTGAGAATAGCAGATAATCCATCTGGCCATGAGTACATTGTGTTATACAGGGAAAGAAATTTCACTGAACCAGGGATGTGATCTCAAAAATATGAAACTTCTACCTCTTGTGTATGCTGTATTTACCACATTGGATTACCACTCTTTTCACAGACAAATACTGCTAGTGATCAGAGATTATCCAGACTATTTTACAGCCCAGATCTTATAAATGGGCCGGTTTCATTTCTGGTGTAAAATGGTACATCCTAACTGAACTCTTAGAAATTACTTGAATTATAACAACATTATTCTGACTGTTTGGCTCTGAAGTGGACAGTAGGAGAAGGATCCACAAAATGTACAGAGTTCTGGCGCTGACTTTCAGTGGGACTTAGAGAAATTCAGCAGCAAGCCCTGACTTCCCCAAGGGAAAGCAGTTTGCCTTTCTGAGGAACAGCTCCATGAAGGATTTCATGCTCTCAGGGAAGGACTGATAGAGGTTTTGTAAGCATCTCGTGTTCTCAAAATAACAGGTGCTGTTTTTCACTTTAGTTTGTTCTATCCTTGTGTGTGTTCTCAAAACATGCTCTCTCTATCTCAGCCAATGGTGGTAGAGAGGCGTTGTGTCATTTAGCCAATCAAATAACCATTGGTGAAGGATCCTATAAAAGGGATTGCATTGTTACAGTAAGATAGCCTTCTGATTCAATGAAACCTTAGAGTCTTTCTCTTCATCCTCTGGGGAAGAGCGACACAGAATAACCTCACTAATAAAGATTAGGCCATGGGATTGCTAGAAGAATTGAGTTCTGGTTGTCCCATGACACAGAAGTAGAAGTGACCTGCTGGAAGTGCTCACAAGAGCACTGGAAAAGGTCTGGAGTTCTGCCTACTCTCATTTACATTTTTCTTCCCAAACCAGTTTTGCTTCATCACTGTTCAAGAAGCTGAGAATGGCTGCTGATAGGAAGAAGCCCTATTAGCAGAGACACCCTCCTGGAGGTGGTAAGGAATAGACATTAGGCTGCTGTCTAAATCATGCAGCAGTCTAGCTGGCCAGGGCTTATTCCTCCTGACATCTGCTTTCTGAGGTACTGCCAGCCATATTAGATTCCGTCAAAAACCATTTTGCCACCAAGCTGAGTGGCTT
The DNA here is from genome assembly GCA_013397155.1 of Irena cyanogastra. Lineage (NCBI taxonomy): Eukaryota > Metazoa > Chordata > Aves > Passeriformes > Irenidae > Irena > Irena cyanogastra. Next base: position 109,245 of record VWZV01000278.1, read on the forward strand.
CCTGGGACGTGTGTTGCTGCAGGGGGCCCACCATGCCCCATCCTTTGTCCTGGAGAGATGACATCCACCCTAGCAGCAGGGACTGGTGGGGGTTATAATGCCTTTGTCCAGAAGCATTGGAGATCATTCCCCCATGGAGATACTCTGCATTTGGCTGGCTAAAATGGAGCAAATCAAAAATTTGCCACTGCAGAGTTAGAAATGCAGATACTCAGGATGTTTGCTCTGGAGCTATTTAACTCAGGAGAGTGTTCCCATCAGGGCTCAGATGCAGAGGTGTCTGAGTGGATGATACCTTTTTAGATCAGTCCAAGGGAAATACATGCTACAGGATGGGGCATGAAGAGTTCAGCAGGTGGTAAGGAGTGACCTCACAAACCAGAGCTATCTTGGGCACATGATATAGCCAGAAGACTTATCTGGTTTTCAAAACTGAAATTCCTTTTCTGGACCTAAAATAATACATGGCTTATTGGAGAATCATGTGTAAATTGGTATTTCAATTTGACCAATTAAATTTTGCTTCCTAAATTTTCCATATCATAGATGGTTGGATGCAGCATCCTGCTACTTCAAATGTTGCATAGCATTGCTGTGCTCTGTTAAATAACTTCCTTCTTCCTTGCCAGAAATAGCTACATTTCAATAGTAAGTAAAGAGATCTTAACATTTATAGTTTCTAGAGCTTCTAGCTGGGATTGCTGAAATGTATAAATGTAAGCCTGTTTTGATTTTGCTGTCTGGAGAAGCAGCTGTTAATAGTGAGGAGCATCCAGTATGGTCAGTTTAGCCAGTCCACCAGAACCTGTCAGGTAAAGGACATTTCTGCCCAACTACTCTCTCCTCAATGCTTTCTGCTGATCTCTGTATTAAGATGACCTGAAAGACACTACTCTGGAGCCTGAGGAAGACAGGATACTTCACTAGTGCTGTTGTAAACTGTGTTTTAGGCTCTGTGACAGAATATTGAGTTGATTTAGACCTGGAGCAAGCTGATGGTGTTCCCCTTTCTTAGGAGTCAGCCCACTCAATAATAATGGAGGCTGAGGGGCCAGTCAGAGTCTCTGGCAGGGTGACCAGGAGGGTATTGCTGCTGGCAGGAGTGTCTGAAGCAGTGAATGTGCCCAGCATGCCAGTGAGCTGTGTTCACTCATCCAAGGGCTGATTTAGCTCAGAGGTACTTCATGAGACCTTGGCCCCTCTCCAGCTCTAGCCTTTCCCCTTCTCTCAGGAATAATAGCATGGGTTAAAAGCAGAAGGACTGAAGAAAGCACAGCCTTACTTAACCACACATAGAAATAAAGAAATGTCTACAGCAATATGGGGAATTAAGGGAGTGGAGGTAAAAGGAAGGAGGGAGATAGAAGAGGGAGGGAAGGAGAGGATGGCAGGGGATCTTTTCCAGCCCTGCTTACAAGGTGCGGGATAATTCATGGCCCTTGTTTACACTGCTCCAGACCACATCACAGACATTCCTGGTTAATGGCTTCCATCTGGAGCAGCCATGTGCTGCCCAGCCTCCCCCTCACCATGCTGCCAGCAGAGGAGTGTCTCCCTCCAGACCTTCCGACCCAACTACCTCTCACAGACTGCTGTCACTGAGGGGATTGGTGCATGCGCCGTGTGTGCCCGAGACATTACTGTCACGTTTCCATGACCCAAGATAAGGGGCCTGGGATATACCTCAGACAGCGGAAAGACCCGTTAACATGGGGCCCACAGGATGTGCTGGAAATGCAGTGCAGGGACACCCAGTCATTCTGCACAAGCTCGGCCTAAATCCAGCAGGGATTATTAGCTCTGGCTCAGCATCAACCCTGCTGGACCTGCTGGGCTGCTTCCCAACAGGACCACTCAAGTGTCTCCACATTGCACCTCTGGGTTTGGGAGGGTTTGTTAGCTTGGGCACAGTGCCAGACATGAGCTGCCTTTCTGCATCTCCATAGTGTTTAAACTGAGTTTCACTTTGCTCAGAGCACAGTGGAGAGACACCTGCTTGGCTCTAAGGGACTCCAGCTCTGGTCAGGCTAGTATTAAACCAGCCCTGGTGGATCCAGCAGGATTTGTGTGAATTCTCTCATATGTCTTTGCACCATGGTTCCCAGCCCTCACAGCCTCAGCAGCAGAGTCCTGAAACAACCCCACTGGTTCTACCTGGGCCAGGTTTATCAGGTGGGGATCTACATTTAGCAGAAGTGGCAAAGCTGCTCAGAGATCTAAACCAGATCAGGAAGCAGCAAGGCCACAGTCGCACAGTGCAGCACAAAACCTCCATTTCTGGGTCCTGCCAGACCTGGTCTGGCTCAACTTTCTCTGCATCTGCAGCAAAGACTGAAGTGCAGAGGCAGAGCTGTATGTGAGCTCCACAACCAAAACAGAGAGGCTGGTGAAAGTCAAAGGTGCACAGTGGAACTGGAATGGCTAAAGGAGACAGTAGCAAAATCTGCTGCAGATCTGAGTGAGTTGCAACCAGAGGATCCAGCCTTCAGCTGGCTCAGAAGACAGCAAATGCAGCCTGTAAACTGAATTTAGACTATCCTGACATGCAGAATATTCAGTGAAGTTGGAATCAAATCCAGGCTACCACAGCAGTTAATTTATTTATTGAGTGTCCTACAAGGTCTTGGAGGTGTGGTAATGGGTTAAAGGGAGAGACGGGGGAAGATCAGTTTCTCACTCTGCTCTCTTTGTTTGTGTCATGCTCTCTTTCGAACTCATTCTCTTGGCTAAGCAATACATTCCCAGCATCTGTCGAGTCTGATCTGCACTAAGCTCCAATGAGAGGCAAAAGAGGAGCTGAAACGGGAATGAAACAGGATCCCAGTCTGTGACGAGGCACTGAGACTCCTCACTGCGCCCCATGCGGGTTGCCCTGTCATAAATCATCATTTGTCAAATTCAATAAGCATCCTTAGCACAAAAATGATGCTGTCGCCTGGGAGCCTCAAGTGCCTGAAATTTTGTACAGATGTGGAGATACAAAAATATAAGGGAAGAGGGGAGGACAGGGGGGAGGAGGAAGGAGGACAAATTTTGCATGGCAGAAAGGGTGTTCTTCTCTACCCTCTGCTCCATTCCCATCCTGTTGCCCTCCACCCCACTGCCACACATGCAGCCATGTAAGCTGTCTTCCTGGGAACGTTGCAGACCCGGCTCCTGGCACATCTTTTGCATACTCTAAAAGGAGAAAGCAGGTTGTGTATGCAATATGGAAAATCCATCTACTTTGGGGGTCACAAGCCTACCACAAAAAGCTTCCCTGCTAGCCCAGAGACGTGGATGGCAGGAGGCCCCTGGGGGACAGCGTCCTGCTTTGGGCAGAACAGGTCACGGGGCGTTTTCGTTAGAAATCATGCTGCTGCCATTTCCACTCCCTGCCAGCAACATGAGAGCTGTAGCATCGTTTAGACACCCCGTCCCTTATTGTGCAACAACAGGAGGCTGGAGAATAGGGCCACCTCGGGGGTGGGGGG
>VWZV01000278.1:112755-213036 GCA_013397155.1 Irena cyanogastra
CTGGGGGGTTGGGGGGGGTGTAGGGGGGTGTGGTTCAGCTGTGAAATCTCACTCCTCAGTGGAATGTGCTGCCCTCTGGCCAGAGCCAGGGACCAGCACTGTTGTAAGAAAAGTCTGAGTGCAGGCTGCTGTGACCACTGAAGCTTGAAAGCAGTACTCCATTTGTGCACATACAGGTTGCATTGCGCCATACATTAACTATGCTTAAAATTCCACGTATAAAAAGGAATATATGCAAGCACCCACAACAGCCATTTTATCTCTCCCTCAGGACTACAGTGCCTGTCTCCAAAATATAAACAGTGAGTCTCTGAAGCTGCTTGAGCTGAAGTAGCAGACAGAGGTGACAGACCAGCATCCTCTGCAGATCAGGCACCCATGGGACGCAGATCAGGCACCCATAGGACACAGATCATGACATACTGTCATGACCAGCTGAAGCTTGGTCCAGCTGCTCAAAATGCATCCCAGACAGGGTCCTGCTTATGTGACATCCACTAGCATGACTGACATCTGGGGCAGGGAGGATAAAGCAGGCTCAAACAGCCACACTCTGGGGCTTTAGCAAAGAGATTTGGGCGCAGGGAGACAGTGCAGTACTCCTTGGTCCACAGCACGCTCACAGGCAGGCCAAGCTGCACAGCTTTCTTTGCACTTGCTCACACACCCTTGTCAATTAATCATTCAGGTCACTGCAGACAAATTTCTAACCACCCAACACCATTTATCCTTCTAAGATATGTGTGCTACAGAGCAGCCATTTTAGAAAGAATGTGAAGTTTTCTGAAACCTTTTCCAGAGAGTATTTTGAATGCCTCTACTTGCTGAGCCACACAGATACCCTGGTACCACAAATTGTTGAAGTGGCAGAGGGAAAGTATAAAACCACATCAAAATCCCAAATAAATATGAAAAATACCTTCAGTAGATAAATATGCCTTGACTTTGAAGGTCAGAGTATTGATCCATCTGAAGGCTAGAAGCAAGTACTTTGTGCTGCACTTGTGATCCTCCAGTTGCAGTTATTATCATTATTGGCATTATTGTTGCAGTAGCAGCACCTATTCAGGATCCAGATGCCATTACAAAAGGGACACTGAATTCAAATGAAGAGATTTGTGATGAACAGTCTGATTCAAAACAGAACCAAACTCTACATGACAAAGCAAACACAGCAAATCTTTGTGAATCAAGCTCAGTGCCACTGCAGCCAGACTGCTCCCACCACCCAAGCCAGGATGTTGAAGGGGCTGTAGGGTCTCTATACTGTACCACAGTCCCTTCTGGGCCTGGACTGTTGATATACCCAGGGATTAAGCCCGTCCTGTAAGCAGCACATAAATCACAGATCTGTGCACTTGAACTACTTTTGGGGATGCTCCTCTTTTCCATCAAAAAATTCCGCACAAGGAAAAAGAGAGGAACAAGGATATTTGGAACAAGGACCAGCCTCCTGATCCCACCACAGCTCTGACAATATGCCTGGTGCGAGGTGGTCCCCAGCAAAGAGCCACTCCACCCACAGGCAGGTGGAAGGTACATCCTGTGCACTCACTGCACAGATGGAGAGGAGGTGCCTTGAGCCATCGCTCCATGCAGGCACAGATGAGAGGCTCTGTGCAGACTCTGCACATGGGGAAGATGTGGCGTGCCTGGCTGGGTGCTGGCCCCCGCGTACCGCGTGTGTTCTGCCCTGGCAGCTGCAGCACGGGACCTGCAGCTGAAGGCAAACACATTTCTGCCCAGGAGAAATGCAAAGGGACTAATTTTAACCTAGCGCACATGAAGAGGAGGAAAAAGGAAGAGCAGAGGGATGGGTTGCAGCAGAAGCAGCGGGAATTCCTGGGAATTGGGTATTTGTTGAGGCAGCTACCTGTGCTGATCACATTTCTCCAACAGCAGTGGGTTAACCTGAGTTAACCCAAGGAAAGCTAGCTTGGGTGTGCCTCTGTATTCTGCAAATGCACTCCACAAATCCAGTTAGAAGAGTATGCCCAGAGAAACTTCCTAAAAGACAGACTATGCGATTATATAGGTCAGTTATTTCAGACATGGAAATTATTAGCTGAAACTGGGGGGAACTAATCTTAAGGAACAAATCGAATCAACTCTTTCCCCCACCATAATTCCTTGAAAATAGCTTTCCAACAAGATAAAGCTGTCTTTTTTTTTTTTTTTTTTACACGCAGGGAGATACCAAAGTCAATGACTGCTGGTGTTGCACGTCTGAATCTTGCCTAACTTCAGTCTTAAGCCAAGTAAATTCTGTTTGGTGAAAAGAAGTAAATATTTTTCTTGAGACTACCTTCCAAGGAAAGAAAGCTTATGTGTGTGTGCTGCCTACACACCTCTCTCCTTGTTATCCTTTTAACACTGTGATTAGTTGCAGTCCAATTCACAGAACCCTCAGGCAATTAAATCCCAGGAAAAACCTCATGCAATAAGTTTCATGAAAATGAATGGCTGGATCAAGTACTGCAACCCAAATTAGCGTCTCCACAGAGTTCTAGAAGGGGGGCAAAATCTAACTGCAGCACACTCTGTTAGCAGCCAGCTGACCAGTGAGCCCGTACTGGTGCCCAGTCGGAACACAGACAACTCGTGTATGTGCAGTCTCCTACCCAAGTGGGGCGTTGTAAAGATGTAGAGATTACATGGGCTACTGTACAAACTAGGGAGCTGTAGGCAATGAGTCAACAGGAGATGAAGCATCACCCTTTCACAGAAGATTCCATCAGCGGCACCCGTTCAAAGCTGCTTGAAGATCTGCATTGCCAGAGGCAATCTCAATAAAGACTAATCGATAAATTACAGTGTGTCTGTAACTCTGATATTAATGCAGGAGGGGAAAGGAAGAGATGTATGTAAATATTTTTCACACATGGTTCTACAATTAATGAATTAATGACGATAGTCACACCATACATATACCCATATATCTCTGTTCATATCCTTCATTTCTCCTAAGCCCCTAGGGTACCGATAGCAAAAGTTCACAAACACAAAGCAAAGGTCATGATGCTGACAAGATATCTTTATTGCTAGACAACTCCCCAACCCACCCATGATAAATTAAGGCCCTTATTCCTGCTTAACCCATAACCTTTGTATAGACCCTGAAGGTCAGCCATGGCAAGTTTTCGAATACTGGGATGGGGGCAGATATGAGATCCACACTCAGAGGTCCCTTCTCTTACTATCCAATGTGCAAATCAGTTCACAGAGCCTCAGCTGCATATCCATACCCCCACACACAACACAGACACACAGAATACTTGCACAAATGCACTGCAGTGGAGATAAAGCTAGTAGTTTACATGCAAACACACGCCCAGACATGTGCTCCTTCCTGGAGATGCCCCCTCCCCCTCACACTTTACACATTATATAAGAATTTTATTCTGTAGTATGCTCTGAGGAAAGCGGCATTTTGCCAGATTTCAAAATGGCCTCATTTATCACCTAAATCCCCTACGAAAGCTAGGGAATAGGGTTTGTAAAACAGCCCAGATTAATGAGGCTGCATCTACATCTTAATAGCTTTTGTGTGTGCACAGTACTTCAAGCTGCAGTTGTGAGCAGTGTGTATTTCTCTGGTTTATGGACTTTCTTTCTTCCTCTTACCAGGTATGTCTGTGTGTGCTGGTGTTCCTGACTAATGCTGTGTGCTTACCCTGCCTGTGCCCAGCACGTAAAACCTCCTGCCCTGGCTGTAGCTGGTTATGCTGCATGCAGGTGGAATTATCCCTGTGAGCACCCCCCAATTTGCAAATGTGATCTGTGTAGGAAACCTATTGATGCCAGGGCTTTGATATCCATAGGTATACTTTTGTGCATGTTAAAGTCACCACTTCAGTGCTGGCTCCTTAGGCAACAGAGGCCTATATTTCTTCGCTGTGTTAGGGGAATTTCATTTTGATGCTATATATATAAGAATTCTGGTGAAGTAATTAACAGAAGCCTCCAGAGGATTCGTTATGAAAACAAGGCACCACGTGCCAGATTCAGAGGAGCCTTGTACTCCTTGCAAACTCCTCCAGGCAAGGAAGATATTGCAGCTTCAAAGGGAACATAACCCAGGGCAGGGAACAGCAAGCACCAATGAGGTCTGTTTCTCAGTCCTTGAAAACAGCTTTAGCAGAAAGCTGGAAAATGCAGCAAATTGAAAAAGGACGTTCCAGATGGGATCACAAAAGAAAAGGGCATCAGTTCCATTGACAGTGAAGATTAATTTTTAAATTACATACCAAAAAATTCTTCCAAGAGCATTTGACCTGTGTCAATCTAGTAGTTCAAATCATCCCTTATGTAGGACAGAGGGAACACTTGGAAATTCCCCTTACAGAGTTTACCCTACGGCTCTTTCTTGGCTCCTTCTCCCTGGATTTTTTTTCATCCTTTCCTTATCCATTTCTCCTTCTATGTCTCTGATGAGAACCTGCTGCTGCTCCCTTCCCTCCCCCCCTCTCTCCCCTGTCTGCTGTCAGCCATTTCACTTGGCTTTTTCTGCTCTTGTATTCACCAGAGCTGAATTCAGTGACAGCCTCTTGGCAATTTCCCTTTGCTGGTGACTCAGGTAATTGGATCTGGTGCCTTGGGGAGCTGCCAAGCATGATGTCACAGCTCTGCAGAAAAAAATACCCTATGTAATTGCTTGATACACTAGCTAATGTCTCATCCGAGTGGAGGGAGGAACTCTGAGTTTGGGGGTTGCCAAGATTTCAGAAACTTGGGACTCCGTGGTCAAAGCGTTACCTGTATTTTTTGTTTACACACATTCTTGCTTGTTTACTTGTGCTTATTAACTCCCCCTCCGACCAGGGAGTCTCAATATTCATTAAAAATACTGCAGTCCCTTTACAAAAAGGGAAGGACTGCAAACCTTTCAAACAAAAGAAAATGGGAATGAAACATTAATACAGTACAAGAATGAACAGCTTTATGCACAATGGTGGAACCCTGCATCAGGGTTTATTCTGCCCTTTAATAACCTTTGCATACCAGCATTAAATGCACTTGGATCCTTGATCTCTTCCAAGATTGCAGGAAGACACTTGTCTTTTCCTAGCTGCAAGGAGTGGATTTGGAGGACAGGTTAGGGATCAGAAGGGATCAGTGTTAGTCTCAGGGTAGATATGAGAATGTATCTGAAATCCATTAAGTGAAGCAGCAAGATGAGAATGAGCTAATGGGTGATTCTTGCTAACACACTAATAAAATGGAACTGAAAGTTTCTGGCTCTTCCCTAAACTGCCCCATTTTGTTTGGAAAGGAAACCTTTGGGAATTTAGTATTCAGAAGAAGCTGACTGTTCCAAGTTCTGCTTTTCAGATGTTTTATGTTGATCTTCCTTCTTTTGTAGACTTAAGGAATCCAGCCAGCAAGGATCTGGCATAGTGAGATTTTTTGGGCCTCGGCTCTCTTCCCACAGTTCATCTGCAAGGCTGAATCCATTGCTAGAGATATTGATTGCTGTGCCAAAAGGAGGGAATGGGAGTATGAGAACTCAGAAAGGAAATCTTTGATTCTCTTCACTGCATGAAGCATTCTCCCCGAGCAAAATAGGGCCTGGCTTTGCTTGCAAATGGCCCAAAAGACCTCACAAGAAAATTGAAGCCTTGTGTAAGATATTATCTGCTCTGGATCTCCAATATGAACACTGGTTAACTGCAAGAGTGTTTTTGTCCTCTCCACTACTGCAGCTGGAGTGATGTTGAATAACCTGGAAGACTTTCACAAGTCCTAAGAAACAATCAATCATTTTTTGAGAGGTCACATTTTCCAACTAGGAAATATCTGTCCTGACTTTCCACCATGCTCTGGCCATTTCAGCAGATGATAATTACTATTCCACTGAGCTGGTTCTCACACAAGCACAAATATCATATTCCTCAGCTCTCTGTCATAGGTATTTGTTCAGGCAGGTCACCAAATTTGGGTTAGGTCTCCTGCTGTGTTCTCTAACACCCTCATATTTCTAATCCTGCCAGTCTAGGCCTTCCCCTGGACTTCTGTGGCTTTGATGAAGGGATGAAGTTTCCAAGCTTTGCTGCATTAGTCCAGCCCTCCTGGAGTGACTCACGAGTCTAGTTTCCTCTGTAGGTGTGAGACCTGTGCAGTATTGCGGCTGTTCTGGGTGGCTTGGAAATTATTTTGAGACAGTCTGGAATAAAGGCAAGAGGGTTTCAGTTCCCATTTTTCCAGACTCTTGCCTCCTCACACTCTGCCTTCTGGTGGCATGCTGTTACATAGGGATCTAAATGGTATCACAGCTGCAGAGACCTGCTGTGCAGATAGCACCACTCCACTTCTGGAAAAGGTGTTAGAGGTCTTGCTGGGGAGAACACCTATCTAGCCTCTCTTTAGGACCTCAGGTATCCACAATATGTTTAGCTGGCTTGTCCCAATGACACCACTCAGACCTTTCAGCACAGCTGTTATCAGCAGGATACAATTCAGCTACCTAGAAGGATTGTCAGATGGAAGCCTCTTCAATTGGTAAGGAACTAGCAATGGCCTTAGAATGACTTTTTTAAAAAGGGGGAGGGAAATGCAAATTTTCATGACTCCTTTTATTTGGGCAATTTAAGTACTAAGTGGAGAAGCAATATGCTCTAGAGAAGCCATTTGCTGAGAAGTCTCCCTCTGTCCCTCAAGGGACAAGCCCCCCTTACATCCTTGCACAGGGATGTCCACTGCCATTTCCAGGACTACACATACAACTGGTAGTGTATCCCCTCAAAAAAAAAAAATGTACAAGCATGTATGATTTGTGACATGGAACACAAATCCATACCATTTTAGCCTCTCAGATTTCCTCCTTAGATCAGCTGAGATGTTCAGTCTAGTCATTCCAATATTGCTTCTTATTTCTCCACTTGAAATTCCCAATCAACCAAGAGAAGTTGTGTATGGATGTAAGGACTTGGAAGTAACAAGTGACCTGTGAATAATATTCATAAGTGTAAAAAAAACCCACTGCCGTATCACAACAAGGCATCAGCACAACAGGGAAATATGAACACCTTATTTGCGAGCTGCTGTGAACACAGAGAAAGATAACACTAGCAGTAGAGCATACAAGGGAAAATAAGCTATTCCCAATGAAAGCACTGGATCCAAAGGCAGCCTGGCTAGCTGCCCTCAAAACTACTTTAGGAGACTCTAGTCTGCCAGTCTGAAGACAGGGTGAACATATAGAATGGGGCACCAAGATCAAATCAACAGATACAGCCAAAAAGAGCAAGCTGACTACATACTCAGCCCTAGGGCGGAGAACAATTACAGCAGCTGACTGCCTCGGCAAGCCCAGAGATCAAAGAACAAAGCATTATTAATTACTGCCATTATAATCATTAGCATAGTGCTCAGTAGTTCTGGTCATGGACCAGTCCCTCACTGTGTTAGCCAGTGTGCAAATAGAGAAGAAAAGAATGGGCCCTGCCCAAGGAATGGTGAGTTTCAATATTAAATGTGAGATAGTTACAAAAGGAATGAAGGGAACAAAGAAGCAATAGTGTCAGAAGATAGTGATAGAAGATAGAGCAAAGATGCTTGGAATCCAGACCAACAACTTGACTACCACCAGGGCAGCCTCTCAATTACCTGGAAACAAGCAGGTAGCTTAAAGGTCTTTACAATGCACTCTGGTTCTTTTAATTCACTGAGATGGTTTATAAAGGTGCCAGATATCCATGACTTGTCTCTTGAAACAGCAGCTGAAGGCATGTTTTGGTTAGTCAGACTAAAGAGAGGAGAATGAATCTCTACCTGGAAAAAGGCTAACTGGACTCTGGACACTGGAGGTGCTCTGCGATGTCTTCTCCATGCTTTCCCACACATGCTGCCTGTTCCAGTGCTGCCCACGAGACAGAGACCACGTGTAATGTCTCCCTGCAACCAGGGAAATTGCACTACCTGTTCTCAGCATAGTTCACATGGTTCTCACCTTCCAAAAGCCACTTCACACCTGGCACTTCTTCCTCTCAAAGGAGGAAGGCTGAAAAGGCTATTCATCCTTCAGTGGTCCAGGACTGGTCTGAGGCACAGCTGGACTTGACAACTGATTCTTAAGAGAGAGGATCCCAGATACTACTTGCCAACACTGCAGGGATCAGATGAGTGATATGGCCCTGCACTGGAACAACTGTCCCTGTGTCACTTCTCTGTCTTTCATCATTGACAATATCCATTCTATTTTTAAAATAACAATAGTCTGTGATGTTCCAAATGTTTCTAGTCAATGCTGTGACTAACAAATCGTGGTATTTTTGATCTTCTTCTAGTACATCCCCATGAAGAGTTTACAATGTTTCAGACATCAGCTAGTGTAATCTCCCCATCTGTAATCTCTCATCTCCCTGTCATGGTCCATTACTCCTGTGTCACCAGTGGAGACGATGCTGCCTCATACACAGAATGACCTACTCAGAGCCACACAACCAGTCAATGATGACTTTGGAATTTGAAAGAAGAAAAGACATGTCTGTCCACAGTGGGTCTTCCAGCTCTAGGCAGAATTCTCCCACTCCCATGTGATTCCCTTATAACCACATCTGTGAAAATGTCCTGCTTAAAGCTTCCTTTTAATCTTTCTTCTGATGTTTCCACATTTGTATTTTGTAATGGTAATGCTCACATTTTGCTCATTTTCCCAGTGCTCTCATAACCTCCTCAGATGGAATTTTTTTCCCCTTTAAAAAGATATTCCAGCCACTTCTTGGAACCCTCTGTATTTTATATATCTCTAGATCAGACTGTTAAATAGTGCCTATTCCTCTGTATCTGAATAACTCATAATCTCTTACATATTCATAATGACAATATCCCATGAAGGAGACAGATACTACTTTCTGCACTTTAAAGTCAGGAAGCAGAAGCACAGAGCAACTAACTGTAACCACAAGCCAGTGCTAAGCATTCATTGCGACAAAAGTCAAGGACTAGAACAAGACAATTTCAAATTCTAATAACACTGTTCATTATCTAAGGTTGCTTTCTGAAATTGTTAAGGCGTCAATTCTTCCATCTTTTATCTGCTGTCATGAGGTTGTGTCCATGTAACAAATCTTGAAAGTGCAGAGTCTCATTACTCCAGGAACAGCCTAAAGGACAATTGCACAAAAAGACACTGTCCCTGTGCTTCCAAAATTTCCAAAATGAGATATCCTAACAGCAAGCAGGAGGACAATTGCCTTAGTATATTCTTCCCACTGTGGCTCACAAGGACCCAGATTTGGTTATAAGGGCAATACTGATTTGTGTAATACCTCTTTTGATAAAATACTCATGCTTTCCCCAAATACAGTCTCCAGCTGGCACTGCTGGAATCAGAAAACTCGCAAAGGTGAATCAATAATCTGACCCAGCAGGACATTTCTTACACTGATACAAAGGTCTGGAATAGTATAAAAATTTCCATTTCTTTTGTAACCATTCTTTATACTGGATTTCTTTTTGTTTATATTGGGACAATATTCACTGTGTCTCCTGTAACATCCTGATGTCACCATGATAACAATGTAGGAACTGCACCTTGGCCTATGCCATGCAAAGCATCTGCAGCTTCTTTGTATGAGCAGTCCCAAAGGAAGGGTGGTATATTCACTCTCCTTCCTTCAGTACTGTCCCTAAGTGATCAACTGCCTTGCCTAGACATCAGAATATCTTCAGCACAGGTACATAATTAAGACACATCAGTGTATCTGTGTTAGTTTATGGGATAAAGATGAGAAGCCAGATGTCTACCTAAGGAAGTATTTAAAGACCACATGGTCTGTTTAGATGAGTGAAAATGATTATGCATGTCTGGGAACAAGGCTATTAAAAGGAGGAATGAGGAACTTTCTGAGGCTGGCAAGCATCTCGACTGACCAGCTACCCAAAAGATCAATTAACTGCTCACCTTATGCACTTCACAAAGAAACAGAACAGCATACCAAAGAGCATTTCATCCTCTGGTATTTCGTCTCACCTACTCAGAAATACACCTTACAAAGAAGCAAATTGCCCTCTCGGCAGATTATGGAAGAGGCCTAAGTGACCAATTTAGGCAATGTCCTTAGGTTTAGAGAGCTAATGTTAAGCAAGGTGCATGCCACCTTGAATCTTTCATTTTGATTTCTGTTCAATAAGCTTCAGAACACCAAGACAATTCTAGTGCACTGGAGAATATAACCTGGTGTGTGCAAATATTTACAAAGCTAAGTAGTATTGCTGTAGCATTCTGGGCTTCTTAGCCTGGCATTAGTTCTGCAAAACAGTGAAGTATAAAAAGAAGGTGACACAACTGATACCAAACAAAGTGACGACATGGAATATCTTGTCCCACTGAAAACATAAATGTTGGTTTTAATGCATTTACAAATTTGGTTGGTAAGGTAACTAGTACTGGTACAATATATTTAGGTTTCTGTAAGGCAGCTGACATTGTCTTTTCTGGCCTTTGATTAAAAAAAGTCACTACACAAATCAATGCTGCCCTTACTAAACGAATTCAATTCCCACTCAGCTGATGCACCATTAAAAAGTAATTGTAAATGCAAGATTATCATTATATGTGACTTATTCTATTGAGCATCTAAGAAATCTGTTTTGAGTGCAAAACTACTCAATATCTCTATTAATTAACTAAAAGAAAAATAGAGCATCCATTTGTGTGACTGAAGAATTGGCAATTAAATAAATAATGATGGGTCATGGTAGTTATAAAGATCCACAGGGAGATCTTAGTAAGTTAGGCTTATCCAAACAGCACATCTGATTACAGTCAAGTGCAAAGACATACGACTAGCACAAGAGCTTCCAAAACTGGAGTGTCTCTAGGACTGCAGGGATCTGGAAAAATATTCTGAGATTATGAGAGGAAACCAAATACACACATCTGAAGGAAAGATGCTGATCAGCTGGAAAAGGTTCTGAAGCAAAATACTAGAATAATACGGAAGCCATAAAACATATCCCTCTGTAACAGATTGGGATGCCTAATATGTTTATTTAACATAGTTTGTTTACAGTCTCTAAGTAGATATATATAGGAAAGAGTTCTGACAGTATTTGACTGTATTGTTTTTAAGAAAAAAGATGTATCAATATTTGGTGGTTTGAATCAGACACAATGAAGATTTAGATAAATACAAGAAAAGTTTTAACAGTAAGGTCAATTATCTTGTCTGGGATGCATAAGAAATTCTGCTCTTGGAGATCTTTAACTCAGGAGAGAGCTTAAAAATATGGTCCCACTCAGTCCTCAATCATCCCTTACACAACTGATCCAGAAACACCTGCTGAGGATCTATGGTTTGTGGAACAGTTAGTGTCAAAGGGCATGGGGAAAGGAGTGGGAGCTGGCTATCCTCATGCCACTGGCTCACTAACCTGAACAGGGACTCAGAATAGAGGGATACTGAACTCAGGAGAACAACACTGTCAGAAAACAGACTGATCCCCTCTCCTTCCTTGGATTTCACTGCACAGTGTCTCTCTAGCTTGATTAATCTCTGCCTATCCTGAACCACTGTCACAGCCCAGCTATCATGGATGTGATGGAGGTACAAAGCAGAGCAATGCCCAGCTCACTCCCTTACACTGCCTTACCAGAGTAGGTAACCATGTTCATTAGTAAGGTCATCCAGCACAACTCTGTGTGCAGTAGTGAGAGAGAAATTCTACAAAGTAATTCTTTCTGAATCTTCTAATAGGAGCTTCTGGAATAAGTGAATAATGATCCTTAAGGCAGGTCCTGCATACCCATGACTGTGTACAATGTGTGTGGGGAAGGTGACAAAAGTGCAAAGCCTCTGACTTGTGGCTTTTCCACAGCCAGGATTTGTGCCCTTATTCATTAGGAGGATGACATGTGACCCCTGCAGCCATGGTGTCACAGGGAAGCTATAGAGGAGGGCAAATATTAAAACTGCTGTACGGCAATGCATGAAATATTTGAAAGTAACACTGAGGGGACGGCAGTGCTAAAGGTGTCAGCAGTTCTTTACTTGTGTCAAGGGACAACATTTGTGTATACTTGTATGACTGTCCTCTGAATATATGATGAGCACATAACATGAGATGGAGGGGAGTATGTACATGCAGGGATTTTTTGCTTCTTTTGTGTTTTACAGAACCTGACTACAACAGCCATGACTGCCGATTTGAAATGACCCTAAGTCAGACACCACACAGCCCACTGAAATTAATTGAAATGAATCTTTGCATCACTCTGACTCTGGGATTTGATTTAGGCTGGGGTTTTCTTTTAGTTGTTATTGCTGTTGTTGTCACAGGCTTCAGCACAGATACTCCAGTTTAGTCTCATGGGACACATGACACTCAAAATATAGTAAGTGTGTGCCTACAGGTTTTGCCAACAAGAATCTAGGACACACATCAAGGCAAGAATCAGTCTCGCATCCCTAAGACTGGCTGTGGCAGACAACTTGATAGCTGCTCGTTCATGTGTTCTTAATCCCTTTACTCCTGAAAACTTTTTTCACCCGTCTTCCCTTCAGCTGCTCAAACTCCTCTCTTATGCTTATGCTATACACAAAGACAAGACTAAAAATCAAGTGGCCTAGACAAAAGTATATTCCTTCTTCCAGATATATTATATTTGCATACCAAAATCAGTTCACAATTTATTAAATACAATTTATTAAACATTTTTCTGGGCTGGAGACACAGAGTTGGAAAGGCAAAGCTTGAGGCATAAAGCTCATCATAATAGCTGCAGAGAAGTGGGTGGCCAGAAGTTTGGAAGCTTTTGCAGGTTCCATGTTGGTCCACAAAAGCATGAGTTATCCTCTGGTCAAAACAGGACAGGGGCTATATCAATTTGAGAGACAAATTGACAACCTCAGTTTAACCAGTTCATGTACCCCTATTCTGAGCTTACAAGAAAAGTCATATAGAGCTATTGAAAAGAAATCAGCTTACCAATAAAAATATAAATCAGAAAATTCTCATTTCAGTCAAATAGTCAAGTAAATAGAAAGTAAAGACATGTATGATCATAAGGGCTCTCAAAAATTGCTCTTGTTCTATGGCAGTCTATCTTAAGTATTCACTGAGCTCTGTCTAATCTATACTGACACCAAAAAAAGGATGCTTTTACTGAACCAGGTTTTGGCCATTTCTTCATTTACCAGAAACTTACAAATTCTGATCTTTGAGTAGGACCAGCACAGACCTGGGGGTTTCTTTTAAAATCCTAGCCACCCCTTTGATAGCAAACAGCTTACTGAGAACTTCTCCTTCAAAATGTATCTCCACAAATTGTGCTTCTATTTCATGATGATTTAGTTTACCTCACATATCTGCCATATCCTTAGAAGAAAGTTAGATGAGACATTGAAATCCTTACTGAAATCCAGATACAAATACCTATTATTTCGCCATTCTCTGTTAGGCAGTTACTGTCAAAAAGGGAGTTTGATTGTTTTGACATTATTTGTTCTTAACAAATGAAGCCAGGTTGTTCCAGATTACCTTGATATCCTTTAGGCGTTAATGAATTGGCTATTTGATAACTTATTCCAGTGTTCTTTCAGATATTGAAGCTAGCTGACTCACTTACAAGGTCAAAGTGTGTTTTTACCCCTTTTTAAGATGGTTGCTTCCTGGCCCTCTATTAATTCTCTTTAACCCCTCCATACAAGTATTAATCCTGAGCAAGTGATTAAGTATTCTGCTCAACAGTGATGTGATCAACCAGTATCTCATGACCCAGTGTGAGGAATCCCATGTTAACACATTTCTGACTTGGAGCCCTGTTGTGTATTACTGAACCATTTGAGTAACTCCAGACCAATAGTCAAGGTTTTCAAATTTTTCTCAAAATGTAATGCAATATGGTCTGTAAAACTAGATTTTGCTAATGCTAAAATTCACCAAAGCACTTTGCAGTTGAACCCTTTCTGGGAAATGGGGATGGACCCTGAGTTTGCAAGTGGACTACTTTAAATACGGAAGAGAGAAAGAAGTTTTAGGTAGACTGTAACATAGTATAGCAAAAACAGAAAGAGGTGGTTCTACCATAGATGAAATAAAACCTGCTAGTAGTTTATACAAAGAAAATCTAGGGAAGTACTTGTCTGTTGGTGAGGCTGAAGTGTTATGAACAGCACTATCAGGCTTGCTCTGTGTCAGAAGAAAGCTGGAGAATGGAATGTAACAGCGACTGATATATCATAAAAGATTTACACTATAAAATGGTAGCAGATAAGTGTGTTTTATTTTGATTTTTATGTTTTAATTGTAATTGATGTGTTTTAGTATCACAAAACAATTAATGATTAACTACACTTTTTTAAACCTTTATGACACTGACACTGAAGCATGACACTTCCATGAATTACAATCCTATTACAATCCTATTGAGTCTTCTGGACTAAAGGTTTGTGGGCCTTCAAAAGCATGCACATGGGAGTGAGGATTTGTCTGCCCATGACAGACTCCTTACACTGACATTAATATAATCTCACAGTGGTCCTGAGATTTCTCAGTATCTGTGGATATCGAAGTTGTTTAGTAGTGGATTACTACAGTATTTTTAAAGATTCAGGATAGAAATATCAGAAAGGCTAAAACTTACATGCCATAAAAAGCTTATGATTTGGGGTGCAATGCCACATGGACCCCTGCTGCCATCAAGTCAAATGCTGTCATGAATGACATTAGAAAACAGCTGCAAACCCCTTGGTATAGGATTTTGTTTTGTTAATGTACTGCACAGAGCTAGGCTGGCCTAAGCTGTATAAGCAGACACATCACCTATATAAGCATCTCTCTTTGTACTGCATGGAATTCCTTTCTCCATATGCTCATAAACTCTCTCTCTAGAGTATCTAAGAGCAGAACAATGCATGGCATCCCACTGGGCTGATTTTCTTTCCCACGTCTCAGGAAAGGTAAAACCTTTTTCTTCATTGTAACTGATTTAATTGTATTTTCAAGCTGATTCTTTCCTCACTCCCTCTCTCTCACTGTTTTAGTTCTTTTCAATCATGCTTTCTTTTCATCTCTTTTTTCTTTCACCTGCTTGTCTTTTCTCTGCTGTTTTCAGATCTGTCTTCAGTAAAGCCAGAGAAAGGAGATTTATATCTTCAAGCAGAGTGATCTGTAAAGCCATGACCCTGCTTACAGAATGCCTTGTCTTTCATTATCCAGAGGTTCAGAAGAACAGTGCTATCAACATGCAAAGAAAGAGGCTTTTCTAATATATTCTTGGACAGTTTCACAGGCAGCCTTGAAAATAAACATAAAGACCTAGAATTGATGTAGAAGGTAGTGGGGGAAGACTGAAGCCTTCTGGGGCTCTTCACATGACTTCTTTGAAGGCAGAGGAAGCAGCTATCCTTGTCCATATCGTACGAACAAACATTCTTACAAGCAGAAAGGATCCATTTCAGAGGCTCTGTAATTATCACCAGCATCTGGAGAAAGAAAGTTTTGCAGAGGCTAGCTAGAGCTAGAAGCTAGCACTACAGGCAAGCCCAGGAGAATGAATACAGAGCTGCCAGCACCCTCTATATCACAACCAAACATGAACCTCTGCTGAGGACTGTCCTAGATTTCAGTGACAAATAGGTGCACAGGAGCATTTCTTCATGGGCCACTTTACTATCTTGTTTGAATGTGGGAGGTTCAACACCAATCAGTAGCTTGGAAGATCTGATTGCTCCGGAGATGGTATTGAGAGGACTGGCTGAACAACAGTATGGCTCAGAACAAAGTGGAGCTTGACCTCTTCTTCAAAGCCAGCGTTAGGATTTCCTGTTGTCTGCAGCCTAAGCTGCTCCTGGGCATCCCTTGCCATCCATCCCAGCCACAGCAGACATGTGTCTCAAATACAAGTGGTCGCTGATGCTTTACAACAGATCTATGGCATCTTATGGTATCAAAATACCCTAAACTGGAGAATAGGGGATGTTGTGTAGCATCTTAGATCAGAGTGTACTCTCTCATTGTGTTGTTCATAGTGAGCTTCTGCAAGCAACACCCAAGAGACTTCCCTGTACTCTGAAGCGCTAGTCACTCTAGGGACATAAAACTACTCTTGGTTAACAAAAAAGAGTGATTCACATGTTGTAACTGCATAATTTGTCAAGAACAGCATGCCTGTAACTGCATGGAGTGGAAAAATGAGCTTCATCATGTATGTCTTTCACCACCCATGCAGACATACCATCAGGCCACAAGCCAAAAGCAGCTTCCGAGTCTGTGTATGCAAGTAATTAATAACTTTGTGTGTGTGTAGTGCTTTTTTCCCCTCTGTTTTCTACAATACCAAACCACCGTATAAATTAAAGCTAGAAAAATTTTATCTGATCCCATTTAAACTGTTCTTTTACAGTCAGTATTGAGTGGCTTCTTCCAGTCCCCAAGCACTTTTTTCCTAGCAGTTTTGTTGTGTCCCTCAGGCTTTTCTTGCATTTGGTGTGATGGAGATTGCCCACATCGACTTTGAGCAATTTAGACTTTGTTTCTGTATTGGTATGTATATGATTTCTTATCATCTTTCTCAAAACACTTAACAGGTAAGTTTACCCATGTCTGCATTTGGCTACACCTTACATTTGTCTCCATAAACAAATTTCATATGCTGAGGGACTACCTCTGTGTTGATTTGGCCAGAAGTAGATTCAAATGTGCTACTGACCTTATACAATAGTTAAAGCTCCTTCTTGGAAATAGCCATAGGTGCCTATTTTCCCCTGCAAAAAGGAGCTATTGAGTTGAAAACTGTCTTTTTAAAGATCTCAAAAAATCCCTCCTTCCTGACCTGAAACTGCCCTAAAATTCAGTTGTTTACTTGTTTGTGAAAAACACCTCCTGCCATGCTGGCCAAAAACAATTAATTTCCTGCTAGTCCTCCCCTGTCTACCTCTGCCCACTGTTCGTCTCTTGTTTTATTATTAGACTGTGAACACTTTGGGGCAGAGAGCCTTTTTTCAGTATTATGGTGTACAGTGATCTTGGACCATAGGTAGGACTCCAAGGTGCTAGTGGGAAAAAAAGTGACCACAAAACTCAAGTGCTCTGCATCCTCATTTGGCAATTTATAATTCCGAGTGTGGCACCTCAACAAACACTCAGCAGAGAATCAAAGAGACTGGGCTCTGGAACCATTAGTTTTACTATTAAATGTTAGTATGATTAGTTATTCCTTCAAAATCAGTGATACGTCTAATGTCAGAGAGAGAAGACAGCTCCTATACCCTTAGGCTTTAACAACCTAAATGTGATTATATAGCGTGAGATTTGAAAGCCTGAGTACATGTAGTTTGTTGAGTGTCAAATGTGGAGCAGGA
The DNA here is from genome assembly GCA_013397155.1 of Irena cyanogastra. Lineage (NCBI taxonomy): Eukaryota > Metazoa > Chordata > Aves > Passeriformes > Irenidae > Irena > Irena cyanogastra. The sequence goes on from VWZV01000278.1 coordinate 130,062, forward strand.
AACAAGAGTAACTTGCAGCATCTGAGGGAGGCAAGTACCTCAGGCAGATAAAAGGCAGGAGAAAAAAAATTAAAGATATTAAATTGGGAGAAGGAAAATGCAGGATTCTCATGAACAAGCATTCCCTTCCTGTGCAGTGTGTGAACTATAGAATACTCTGAAACCTAACAGGGCTTAATAAGAAATTTTACCAGTTTCAGTTCTGGGCCCTAGAACTGGAAAGTGCTCACTTTATGTGCCTGCTGATTGAAGATATTTATTTACTGCATGACGAGAATGACCCAACAGTGACCCTGCAAGGAATGCACTGCACAGATTTTAAGCATGTCCCTACCTCTAAATGCGGGGGCGGGGTGGGGGAGAATACGAGGAAACGTGCAAGTACAAACAGAAAGAAACTTTTTACAGAATCTCTGCCTGGACTGTTTGATTTTTGAAATGCCTCCATGACTGCGAAGCAGACGGAGTTTCCAGGGAACGAGGTAGCTCCATGCTTGCAAAAGGAGCCCCAGCAGCAGCGCAGCTCCCGCGGGAAGCCAAGTTCCGCACAGCCACGTTCCAAGAGCCTGGCCGCGCACGGCCAGCAGGCTGTGTGCTCGCTCTGAGCTCGCCCCAGCTGCTGCTCCTTGCTCCTTTGACGTGTATGTGTGTGTTACATGACTATAGAAGGAGCAATCAGTCAGCTCCCAGGAATCTTAGCAACAGCCGCGTCCCCAGAAAAGGCTTGTAGCAGCTGGAGCGGTGATGACTCAGCAGCATGGTCTCTCTGGCCTCTTGCTGATCCCTGGCAAGCACTGCAGTCCAAGTTCTGGCTCCCTTGTTTGGGTCAGTGCTTTCTTGCTGGCACCAGTAGATGAATTCCTGGATCCTGCTGGCCTTGGCATTCGAAAGCAACCAAAAATTAGCTGATAGCTGCAGCCAAGAAAGTTTTTTGTTCTCTTTTTTCTTTAACGACAATTTTTTAAAAAATCAAATCAAAACAGAAGAAAACGGAACAAAACCCACAGAATCCTGTCAGCACACTGTAACAGAAGGCAAATGGCAGAGTTCATCTGTGGCGGATGTGTAGGGGAAGAGAGGCACATGTCAGGAGACCCACGTCCCTTCCGTCCCTTGGGGAATGAAACAGATGGGTGGGTTGGGGCTGGGCTAGAGACTGTACAAAACATCACTACAAGGTTTGTTTATTTTCTGTACCGAGAGTTTGAGGCTGTGGTGTTGAGTAATTCTGTCGACATTTCACCTAGTTCAAGTCACTAGTGCAATGAATCTATTTGGCCTCTAGTTGTTTTCTATGCACAGGATGTTAATGTCACAGCCTCCGTTCACTCTCCTGCAGTAACTCCATAGACGACCAAGAAGAAAATTGGCATTAAGGAGTCAGGGGTCAGGACCCGTGCATGTTTGCACGGCGGGAGGAACCCTGTGCTGGGGCGGTGAAGGGACTCAGGTGTGGGTGGGCAAGGGGTCTGCAGAGTCCCCGGGCAGTGCTGCCGCCAGGAATGAGGCCCCTGGAGAGCCGAAGGGGCAAGGGAGTGGACAAGAAGGGGCCACAGGGGCAGGGGCGGGACGTCTCATCCTTTTGGCAGAGGGCTGCTGGGAAGCTTGCTGGTCCTGTGCCAGGCTCCAGCGAGCTCCGCTTAGTCTTTCCCTTTCACAAGCACTAAAAATTCATCCTGAAACAAAAACATCCGTGTGTCTCTGAGCGGGTGTGTGTGTGTGCGCGTGTGTGTAACAATCTGCCTTCTCAGCAGCACCACCGCCACCCCGGCATCACCGGCCTCATTACTGGGAGCAGGAAATGAGTAAAACACAAATGGCTGGGGAGGAGGCAGAAGGGGCCGCCCTGCTCCCGGCCATGGGGATCGCTGGGAGCTGCCGTGCCTTGGTGCAGCTGTTGGAGACCTCAAATGTCTGCCGGAAATTACAGCTCATGTCGGGCGGGGAGACGTGCGCTTCCCCGGCTGGGGAGCCCAGCGGGAGCCCCCCTACCCCGTGCCGCCCTCCCCGCGCTGGGGCCGGCAACTCCGGCCCTTGCCAAACCCAGCTCGTAAATTAACTCGACTGGAGAAAAATGCACGTAGGAAAATTTCTCGGAGCAGGAAAAAGGAAAAAAATGAAGGAAAGAAAAAAAAAACACAAAAGAAANCGGCAGGGGGGAGGCGAGCGTGCCGCGCTCGGATCCGCAGTCCTCATAGCGACGGCCGCCGGCAAAAGGCCGGGAACATACGAAAGTGACCGGGGTGCCCAGCGAAACAGGTTACAGCAGGGTGTTGTAAGTGTAGCAGAGCGTAAGTGCATTCGGATACCCTGGAGAATGTCTGCCAGAACAGCAACACCTCAACTGCCTCGAACAGCAAAGAGCAGGGTGCCTCATGGAGTGATTCCAGCATTACTCACCCCAAGGATCAGGCGCTTCCCCACCCAGTTACATATGACCAGGAAATTACAGGCTGGGCTGCTCCCCGCCTGCCTGGGCGGCTGCCATATCATATGATACGCACCAGAGCGGTGTGTCTGATGGAACAGCACAGCAGTGTGTGCTTAGTGAAACGCTAATGTTTTGTGGAAAAGACGGGCTGGGCTGGATCAGACTGTCATTTGGTATCCTGAATGCATGCTCCCTCTTGCACAACTTGCCATTAATTAAAATACTGGATAAAAATGAAATCCTAATCTTTCTTGCACTTGCTGCTCACTGATTTTCTTCTGGTAGACGCCACAGCCAGCTCTGTGTGGCTTCGGTGTTGCAATTCCTCTCTCTCTTACTTCACCCATCCAATTTGTGGACAAACTAATTTTTCTTCACACCCAGTGTTCACAAGATCTTTGTTCCTATAGCCATTGTATCAAGGGCTCTGCATCTCTCATCTTTATTACAATAGCATTCATATCCCAGACCAGACGTGCATCTCTCCTCCCTGCAGTACACAGCAAATGGAGCTAGAAAGGTCATCTCTGCAGCACACTGTCATGTCCCTGAATTTATCTACTACTTCCTACTTAACTGAGTTTAAGGAACTTGTTACAATGAAAGTCACCTGTGCAAGACTGCGCATTCATCTTTTCCAGTATGCTTCTCCCAGTCTCCTCCACCAATAATGTGAGCTTTTGCTAGCCCTGCCAGTCTTCTCACGCCTCTTCATGCCATTCTCTAATACCTCTTTACTCCACCTTTTGCTGGAGCATCTCTACTCAGGTCAGTTTTCTGCAACTAAGGTAGTGTGATCTCCTACATTTTTGTGTTCTATAGATGCCAAACACCAGTTAAAAGCTCTTTCTTCCATGTGTTTTTAAGAGCTGCAGCCTGTGTGAATTTTTTGAAGTCTGAGAAAATGCAAAGTCCTGTGGCAACCTACTTCCGAGCTGAGGAAAAGGGTCTTCTCTTGGTTTTTTGTTTTAATGAAATTAAGTATATCTGAACCAGCTTCTCATCCATCCAATTTGCTTTTAGTTGACCAATGTATCAAAAATCATACATGGATGTGGATAGACCTATGATGTCATACGCTCTCCCCCTGCCAAAGATCTTGTGATCACACAAAACTTTCTTTGCAAAACCAGACATAAATTGTGACTGCAAAACCCTGTGCTGCTTCTTATTACACCCCTTCTATATTAATTGTTTTCCTTTCACTATTGGTCTGTGCTTGCCTTTTTATATCTTCTGTTCCTGTGGGTAGGGTCTGGGTTCTTTTCTGTTCCTGCAGAGTGTTAAGTGCCTTACAGGCATAACAATTTCATTAGTTAATAACTACTAACAATTAGCATTGGTATCATACATCCTGCCATGTCACATCAGACCACTGCTCCAGCCAGTCAAACATATACCTCTATCTCGTGGTGCTCTGAATCAATTGTCCCCCAGTGAAGTGAGGCCCTCACATGTGGTAGCAGTTGGACACCCAATTCCAGTCTCATTTTGCAGTCTGTCCAAGACTTGCTCGTTCTTAATGAATCCATTGCCCAGCCAATCTTGGATCTGACCTCCTGCATAAAGGGGCACTCTAGACTAGTTGAACTTGGTAGAGTATCTGAGAGACTGAGATTAGCCAAACTGTTCAGAGGCAAGGATGGTGGCTCTGTAATACTCCCAGCATGGCAGTGATCTAGGGTAGACAAAACACAAGGATTAAGTAGGACTTCTCACTGACCCCCGTCCTTCTGTGTCTCCCAGCACTAGGGGTTGGAACTTCCCTTCAACCAATTCCTAGTGTCTTTCTGTTTCTTAGAGATGTCTCTTTTTTCTTTAAAATGCAGTATTTGCTTCCCTAATATCATGCAAATTCCACGGTTTATCCTATAATGCTTTGCTTCAAGGAGAGATAATATGTTCTTGATAACATCAACTGATTTTTTACATCCTGTATCAATCATACTGAATTATGAGGAAAACTGGGAGTCTCCTGGGAGGGTTTGATGGCTTTACAGTGGAAAGAATCAGGAATGTGAGACTTGGGTGAAGAATTTCAATTAAAAGGAAGCCAGGAAGACTTTTGAGAGAAGGTAGACACCTGTATTATATTCTAAGAAATATTTTTTGTTTGTATATCTTATATTTCATATCCTGCACAAAGCCTTTTTCAGCAGAGAATCCTACACTGAAAATCAGCAGATGGATGATTCAGCACAAAAAATAACACATTCAGGATGGGGGGAAATGAGCTACTCCTCGAACGTTGTTCCTTTGTCTACTGTTTGGTCTTTGCAGCATGACTGTCATCCTGCCTAGGAACGGGAAGGCAGTTTAGGCAGTATGAGAAAAGAGATGGGACAATACTACATTGCCACTTGGGAAGATTGCAAAGATGATTGAAAGTGCTGAACTGGGAAGAGCCAGAAACTGAACTGCTCATTGTAGGCAGCTGGAAGCCATGGTGAATATTCTGCAAAGGCCTTGTACTGGGAGATGACTCTAATCACTGTTCCTTCCATAACAGCTGGTCCCTGTAAGACTCTGTACCCTCAACACCACTTACAAAGGTGGCTGAAGACCTGAAAGAAATGCTGCTGCCCCTGATGTTTATGATATACTGTCCCAGGAGTCTTGTGAGATTAACAGCTTGTAAATGATGGCATACCTGGAGAAAGTTCTCTGTTGGCACTCTTGCGCAACATATAAGAAGAAAATGTGCATCTTAGTACAGGCACACTTAAACCATCTGAAGGAGACCTACCTGTATTTTTGGAATGACAGGTCCTCCTCCATCTCCATGTCTGGAGCATGACCTAGTTGGTGACTGAGATATCTGTTGAATATAGGCAATAATTCCTCAGAAACAAATCAAGTAAATGAACAAACTGGTTGATAAAGTAGAGCTGAGAACTGCATTGTCCTCCTCATAGTCATAAAAATTCACCCGTTTTACAACTGCTGAGTGCTTTGCCAATATCATGCCAAGGTGAGAGCAGTGGGGGGAAGGGAAGGATATTGAAAAGGAAAATAAATAGGCCAGGTAAACAGTGCTGCTGGTGCTGCAGCAGCAGCCGTGGTTGCCATGGCAACCGGGGTGAAGAAGAGGAGGAGGGGGCGGGGGAGGGGGAGGCGTATTGATCGATAGTCCTGTGCTGGCTCATCTGGGTTCCATCCACGTGCTACTACAGAGGGAGAGAAAATCAAAGAGCCACACGCAGCATGGCCAGGTCTCCAATTCAATACATGGCAGCAGCTTGATCAATAACTTGTTGGAAGGTGGGTAATTGACTCCCCTTCTACCCAGGAGAAAGCGGTGCCGTGACAGAGATGTTTTCGTTCGCTACTGATTCTCAGCTCTACTTTATTACCCAGCTTGTTCATTTAGGTGATTTGTTTGTTTGCTTGCTTGAGATCCCTCTTCAGTCTGTTTTCTCCCTGTACCTGTCAAAGATGAGCACCAGCTGCTGGAGCAGAGCCAGAACTGCCCCCAAGTTTCTGAGTTGCTTTCCCTCTCTTCTCCTTTATCCTTTCTTTGCTCATACTGGGGTTTTTATCTCACACTGGCAAAGGTTTTGACAGAGAAAGCTGGAAACAGGGACAGCCTTCTGGGATTTCTTGAGCTTCCTTTCCTGGGGTCTGGAGAAACATGATTTTGGCTCATCTAAGCACAAAGGAGCACAGTAGCCCCTCAAATAATTAAATAATTAGGTCTATTTTTCTACTTCACAAACCAAGTGAATTACAGGGAGAGATTTACAACTATTATTTTTGTATGTCTACCCTTCTCCAGAGGAATTATCTGCAGAGGATGACTAGATGATGCTATCAGAAAAGACAAAAACCAAAGAGAGGTATCAAAGGAAAGGACAGGAAAACAGAGCATGCTGAGGAAAAAAAAATAAAATAGGAAGATGAAGAAAAAGAGGTATTTCTCAGGAAAACACATACTCCTGAAGTACTGAAATAGTGTAGGCTAATTCTCCATTTCTACCTAGACTGGGGCAGGGAGCCTTCGCATAAGGTATCAATTTCACCTTGAGGCAGGCAATGCTGCATTTTGTAAACAAGCCTGTATGATACAACTAAGTTCACCCTCATGCTGAATAAGCTTCTGCAGGTGTTTTCCAAGAAAACATAGGGGAATTTGAGTGGCAAAACCAGGACTTAATGTTCTATCTTTTCTGTCAAAGCAAGAAGCTCAAACCTCCTTATCACCTCCTGAGGCACTAGGGACATAAGTGACTTCAACAGGAAAAAAAATGCCACTTTTTGTTGTGCAACACCCATCAGCCAACTGAGCATTAAATGCTAAATCTAAACTCTGAGATACTCTGGATGGTAAGGGCCATCTCCTTGCTCCATACTTGTCTATTGTCCAGCTTGCTGGAGTCCTGTACAATGAGCACATAGGCATATAGTAATAATAAGAGCAGTAGTCCATTGCTGGGAAACTGATACTGCTTTGTAGAGCAACCAGCCTCTTTGGGTATAGCTAAGAAGAGGCAAACACACAAGAAAAATCACTTCCTTCAGTTCCCTGGATTTTTCTTGGAGCTAACCCATCTAAATGCACTGATGTTCAATTTTATTTAGCTTCTGAATTAAAAATGAAAACTCACTTGGAATTCTGTTTCCCTTAAGTTACTTGGCTGCAGTCCAGTTCTCAAGGCTTCTGCTTTTAGAGCTTGATCCAATCCCAGAGAAGTCACTGAAAATTGCTCCACTGATTTTAATGAGTCAAACCACTGCATGAGGAGTAAGCTATAATCTCTCAAGGCTTTTTTTTTAATTATTATTTCTTCTATATGCTTTGAAGCACCAGCTGGTGTATCTCGCAGACACTGGATGTAAATCACAGTGGGAAGAGGAGGCTGTGTGAGCACAACTGCTCCCTGTTGCATAACCTAGAAGATGCAGGTTAATTCAGGCGATGCTTACAAGGTAGAGACTACAGCTCTTTTCATTCCCCAGTATATCTGCCTCTAGAAATATTTACAAACCACACAAAGATGCCTCTGTGCCCTGCAGAATATTTTCCTTTGGTTCCTTTGTGAGTGGGAAAATAAGAGCATCCTAACCTCTGGGCATAATTTATGGCAGAAATAAATAGCAGAATGATAGAACAGCTCTAAAGTAAATTACTGAAAATATTCACCTGCCAGCTCTCCAGAGAAAGCAGGCAGGTGGGTGAGCCAGGATCAAGTCAGATTAAAAGTCTTAGAGGAATAGAGTAGTTTCTTCTAGTCATAAAGGAACAAAATGTGTTTTCAGCACCTGCAGGCTGTTTCCTCTCTTGAAGAAAGCTGGGAGGTTGAACAAAATATTATACTGACAATGGAACAGTCTGTGGTCAAATTTGCACTTGGGCAAGATAAATAAAAGGACATATAATATTCAACATTGCAAATGCCTGCACTGCCTGCCAACAAGAAGCATATGTATTTGCTGAGTCATTATGCCTGACACAGACTGAAAAAGGAATGGGGTACATGGAAGACATGGGAAAGGCAGGATGAATCTCTTACATGTCAGTAGGACTCCAGAGAATCAGCTCAGCAAGTCTTGCTGCTTAATGTGCAAATTCAAGGGCCTGGCTACTGAAACATAGTTTAAAATCTGGGAAGAACGAGTTACTCCAAATACTCTGTGAGCATATATACAAGGGGAATAATGTATGTCTATGTCTTTCTCAAAAGGGACCTTTCTTAAAAGGCTCTCTGAGGCTACGTGGGAGTTGTAAAAGGACATATCTCATCTGCTTCTGCACTAGTGTACTTTCACAGCTATAGCGGGGCCCTGAAGACATGTAAAGAACAGGATTATGGTAACACAAAGGATCCTGTACCCTAAAAAAAGTGACAAAACCAACTGCTGGCTGCACAGATGAAAGGTACCAGTGCAGCCATTCTGCGGTGCACACCATAATGCTTACCCAAGGCCTTGAAATAAGGGTCATGCAGCTTACCCAGGAGTGTCTAGCACAGAGCTTTTCTTACTGGTGATCTGTGTGTTGTGATCAGGCCATGGCATTTTCCTTTGAATACATTCTTGGCAACAGAAGACATAGGAAAACCTGATTAAGGAATCCCTTGAAAGCCATTTTTAGTTCATTTCTGCAAATTCAAGCCACAGGCTCTTCAATTGCTTTCGTTTCCAGCTAGGAGGGGAAGGATAGTCTGGAAAGCTGCTTCTTACTGTACCTGCACATCATCACAGCATCCACAAGGCATCTGAGAGAAGACAGTGCTGACTTTGGGCCCTTTAGCACTGGAAAAACGGGATACCTTGGTAGCAACCTGACAAACTGTTCTAGGGAAAACACGAAGAGTGCATAAGATGGTCATCTGCTTTTAGAAGAGCAGCCAGTGGGCATGAGAGATTGAGGCCCTGGTCTTTGTAAGAACCTGCCAAAATTGATATAGATTGGGACAATTCTTAGGAGGGTCATTGCAGTTCTCAGATCTCCTTCAAATCCACGAAGTGTGACACTGGCTTTATTCCCTTTACCTCAGCCCCAAGAGTGACTTGTGACCTGGAACACTCAGCATGCTCAGCTGAAAGTCTGTTCTTGTGCCCTAACAAGCCGCTGTCTACATCCTGGGTGTCCTACATTACACCCAAAATGTGAACGAAGCCTGAAGTCTCTGACTTGACCTTACAGCACCCTCAACCTGGGAAGCCAGGCCAATGCTCATCAGTACTGTAATTTGAATTCTAAGCTCTTGTGCTGCTGAGATGCATTGTTGTATGATTAATGGATGCCATTAAACTAGAGAGACTCTTCAGCCAGCAGTGAGAACTCAAGAGAAATACCAGACAGTCAGCCACAGTCAAGGGAGCGGAACTGAAAAAAAAATGCTTGTGGTTTAAGAAAGTCAGTCTCTTCAAGATTGCTCCATTCTAAATTGTTAATATACACTGATTCACTCTAAGAAAGTTGGTAGGGCCACCTCATGCCCGTGAAGCTTCCCAGGCAGGAGGAATGGCATGAGTCCCAGCAAGGACAGAGCATGACAGAGAAGTCAGCACTGGTGCTACCCTGACTCCTGTTCCTAGTGGGAAAACAAAGCCTGGACATTTTGCTGATGCTGCCTCAGGTGTTTTTTAGATGTAACTGGTTACACAGAGAGGTTGATATGAAGAAGAGGAAGGTAGCATGCAGCTGGTAATAACTTCAGCTATGTCAGTGCACCTGCCCTACTGGTGATGGAATCCTACACATGCAAGTATTTGTACTAAATGGGCCAAGCAAAGTTAGCTTCTAATTGTAGTCAAAATGCACTTCAGTTAGCTCATTTGAAGCAAATATTAGTGATCATTTGGGGGTTTATAGTGCTGGTAACCTTATCATTGGTCACAGATGCTTGAGTAAAGACTGTACTTGAATATCGACAAGAAGTACTACATACGCTTTTTTGGCACAACACAGAACAGAGTGAAAATTGTGCTTACTAAGCAATTAAAATTCCAGTTACTTGTGAATTTGGACCATCTCTTATGGGTTAGCATTTGATGATTTCTCATGCTACACAAGAGGCCAGCTGTTTACACCAGTGAGAATCCTGAACCAGGGAGGATGTGACAGTCAGAGCCAAAGGAGTGGACAAAAATGCAGCTCAGAGTCCTGGGAACCTGGAGAAAAGCAGGCAGCAGGTAACAGAAGTGTGTGAGGAGGGTGCATCCCTAACCAGGCAGGATAGCAGGTGCCTCCATCCCTGCACTGCCACATGGATAGTTTTAAAGCAGAGCCAGTTACCATAGCAACAGCACTTACCAGAGCTGCCAGCCATCAGGATGCAGCTCCCAAGGAAGGTAAAGAACCAGGCTGAACTACCTCCACACTAACCCGCTGGCAGCACAAAGCCCTGTCCCAGGCCAGCTGTGCAGCTCCCAGGCCAGAGTTTTCCCTGTAAGGAGGAAGGCCAAGAGCTCTTCACTCAAGCTCCCAGTGAAAGCTGGATCAGCTGAACAGCACCTCCTGATTTGCAGCAATGCTCGACCGATTTTTGGATTCTCAGGAAATTAAAAGATAATGAGCTAAATTTTGTGGTGTTGAGGGACAGGTCAGAGGACAGGAGAACAAGCAAAAGAATCCTCAGCAGAAAAGAACAGAAGGATCCCCCTTTTCTGACTATCTTCCAGACAAGTGCTTTTCTCTCCCCTTGAACCTTCCTCTCCATCTTGCTGTTAACTACTACTGCTTCTCTGCTGTTGCTTTCTGTTCATACCCTTCCTTCCAGTGTTCCAGCAAAATCTTCTGCTTTGTAGGCATGATGCCAATGAAAACTGGTGTTTACCAGCTCTAGTAGGGTTCATTTTCTTTCTTACACAGTTCACACTTTCTCCCAGACAGAAAGAAGTTGTGGAGGAGGGAGGCTGCCATTAGCAGGATTAAATGTCAGACACCTGAGAAAGCTGACACTGAAGAATTGAGGGAGGCAGTTTTTCATGAACAGGTGGCTACATCATGAAAGCTCTTACACTTGATACTACCCAGCCCCAGGCTGCCAGCCTTGGTAGAAGGGCCAGTGGCCAAATGGGTCAGAGACCTCTCATGCCAGGCAGGCTTCTTCTAGGTGTGGGCTGGACTGTACTGCAATGACTGAGTCTACACTCTCACCAATGCCTGCTTCTGCTCCTTCTCTGCTCTCTTACCTGGGCTGTGAATCTCATATCTCTCAGCAGTACAGAATTTGTCTTACACTGAACACCAGGGATAAAAAATACAGGGAAATTGTTAGGCTCTGATAAACAAACTTTTTCAGGAACAATTTCATCTTACTGACTGTGGAAATTTGTGACAGCTCTGGGCTCAGGCAAATCAAGCAAACTGTTCCTTCTGATACTGTGAGAGAAAGCAGCAGCAGCCAGAGAAATTGAAAGATCGACAGTTAATTGGAAATGTTACATCTGCTGTTTATGTAAAAGGCATAAATATTTATATCCTGAAGGCTGACTTTTGGGTTTGCTCCTCAGCAGGAAGATATTTACATTATGAATAAAGACTTCTTTCTTTCTCCCTCTCAGTAAACGTGAGCAGTTTATTATTCCTTTAAACAGAAATCCGTAGCCAAGTCTTCCAGTCCTATTGGTTATGGGCATGCAGATTCCCTTAGCTTCAACAGAAATTACAGGTGTGTGCAGATTGTGGCATCCATCTCCCTCTTTATTACAGACAGAAAGAGAATAGTGGGACTGAAATGAAGGGGCAGGAACTGAGATCACAAAATGAAAAGGCAGAAAACGCAGTGATGATTCAAAGGCACCTGAGATAGTAAACTGATTTTCTAAATCTGCTTTTGGTAGGAAAATAATCAAAATTTGCACCTTGACAGATTTTATAGTGTTAGCTGTATATAGCAAGGAAAGAAATACTTGAAAATTTTAAGTACAACACTACATTGGATTGAGTGCCTTCACCACTGTGTGATGAGTGAACCAGCTAACAAAAGTATTTACATATGCAGTGATTCTAGAAAAGCCAGGGAAATACGCTGAACTACAGCAATATTAAGAAAACCAACCAAAAGTCTGTTACCCTGCAAACCATTTTGTGCTATATCTGGCCTCTACATCTCCTGTTTCTCTTTGCTTTTCCTTGCTCCTGTACATACTGAGCCAGGCTTCATCTCCATCCCTGTCCTGTCCCATACTGCTGTGCAACTGCTTTGCCTTCAGCTTGCTCACCCTCCTATCCTGTGGTCTCCCATCCTGCTCCACTCTGTATCCTCATCTCTGCCTGCTTCCATCCTTGTTCTCTATCCCAAACTTCACCTGCTGTCCTATTCACCTCTCACTGCATTTTATTTTACCACATGTGGCTCCAGCCTCCTCCCTCATCCCTATCATTTCCCAGTTTGAGGCTCTCCTCCTTCACCTTTCTCTATTACTCAATCTATTCTTGTCATCTTCTCTCTCTATCTTGTCTCTTCTCTTTGCCCAGTCCCAGTGTCAGCCCTTGTGTCTGCCCCTATTACATTCTCAGAAGACCTCACATACCTCTGTGTGGATGCTGAAGCTGTTTGCCTTAGTGTCTTCTACAGCATCATTCATTTCTCATTTTAATCATTCCCTCTGATTAGCTGTAACATTAAAGCTAAAAAAGAGTTACAGATAAACAATAATAAAACACTCAGATGAGATGTAGGACATTGTGGATTATTCTCTTCAGTATTATCAAACACACTGGTCCACCCCTGAAGGCCAGAGCACACATTGCAGTGCTGCCAGGCATGCAATGCAGCCATTGCTTGAGGATCCCAGACTTAGGCCTTGGACATGTCAAACAGTGCATCTTGCCCCCTATTTAATGGTAAAAACTATGCGTTTTTCAGGGACTAGAGATTCTCCAAAGATATGACGTCATTATTTGGAAGCACTTGTATGAAACGTGGTTAGGTTTATAGAAGGAGAGCCTGCTGTGAACAAGAGGGACACCTGATAGGAGTACTGATTTGTGCCTCTGTGGCACAGAGCTACCAAAAAACAATGCAGAGCATTCAGATTCCCAAAGGACCAGCAGACCAGGCAGTATGGTGGAGTTTACTTTCACCTCCTTTCTAGCAATCACTGGATCATTTTCAATGACTTCTCCCTTGCCTGTCCCCCCACCAAAAAAAAAAGGTGCATCAAGATCAAGAAAGGATGTTGACATTCTCCTCTGGTTTGCCCCTTGTTTCTGAGATCCTAGAATCTCACAGCAAGATTTTATTTTAGTTTAAGGGAATTTTTGTGTGTGTTTTAAAATGCTTTGTCCTCTGGGACTATTTTTTATGGCTCACATCGTTTCTGTTTCCATGGCAACTACAGCTGGCTCAGATGTGCAGTTGCCATGGCAACTGTCTGGTCCTCCTTTCAAACGACGCATTGAAACAGGAATGATATTTGCATCCCCAATGCTGTATGGAACAAATCTCTTTCACCACACATGGGGAAGGCATAAGACAACTGTATAAAATCAGCACAAAATCCAATTTAAATCCTCTCACAGAGGGTTTTAGACAGCTGGCAATATGAGAGAATTGCAAAGAAATTGGGCTTTTCCATTGAAGAGTTTAGGGGGAGGCTGGCACTTGACTGGCATTTTCAAAGTCTGTTCTAGGCAAAGCAGTATGCTTGGAAATACCCACATGGGAAGAACACAAGATATTCCAGGGACAGCTAATTCATGTAAAAGCTACCATATCTTACTTTCTGTATGGTCTCAAGATAAATTATTATGTGTTAAGAAAGACATGGTAAAATATACCTTAGTATTTCATTCTAAAGAACAGATCAAAAAGCTTGCATTACTCATAATTGTATCTTGGATATGACTACTGTTAGGATGCCTGGGACCCTCTTAGGTATGTACTGTTACAGATTTGCAGAATAATAACACATATCCAACTCATGTCCTCCTCTCTGCATGTGTAGCCCCCCCTCAGACATCTGGTGGGAGGTGCCCTGCAGATGCATGGCGACACCACAAGGCACCTTAACTCTGCCTGCTCATCACAAGACATAGTACCAGAGGTGCATTTCTCTTCTGTGACATTAGGCAAAAAGGTGACAATGATAGGATTTATTGTATGGCATGTGTAAGGGCATGTCTTTATCTTCCTAGTGTCATCTACGTGTGCCTGCATTCACTTTGTTGTATGTCTTCTTTGTTTTTCTTTTTTCCTGTCTTCTTGCTACTGTTAGGACAAATTGTGAAGAAAGGCATAGGTAGGTTTCTCTGCAAGGCTCTGCTGGTTCTGTCCTCTTCATTTGTCTTCTGTAGCTTCCCTAAGGATTTTGATGTTTGTAACAGGTTAACAAAAGACAACAGCTGTGCAATGGAGTACTGTGGGGAAAATGAGTGTATTTCCTTGGGGAAGCAAGGAGTTGGCACCTTTCTTTTACACCATCAGCAGCTGTCCCTGTGCTGTCTTGGGCTTTGTCATGCTGCTGGGCTGAACATGATTCTCCTTGGAGAGGTGCAGTTGTATCTGAATGTTTTGCTTTCCAGATGGGCACTGTCCTGGCTGCCTCGCTTGCAGTAGTCACAGTGCCAAAGACTGAATTCCTGAATTAGTGCATGGCTTTGAGGAGAGGCAACTTTAGTATCTTTCCCATCAGCCAAAGCAATTTAAAAACAGCACTGTTAGTAGAAAGGAATAGGAAAGAACACGAATAATTAAAGTGCAAAAATTACCACAGGGTCCAGGCAGCTGCTGCTAATTATTTATCTGCAGCGTACAGGCCTAGCTTCTATTATACAGTACACCTTATTTTTAAACATTTTTGCCCTATAATGTTTCATCAACTTCTGCTGTTGTCTCCAGAATTTACTTGGTCCCATTAACCAGCAGAACACCGTAGACAGTCATGAACAAATTTATTCTACTGTCTAATGTCAGAGGAAGATCATTATCCTTACTGCATAAACAAGACACATAAGAGCCAAGAAACTTGCCTAAATCAGGTGGTCTATAAGAGCACAGGGACTAGGACTTAGAAGGCCCTCTACTTAGGCATTATATCCCTTCAGTGAAAGCATGGTTCCTTTTCACTTCATTTGTGCCCAGAGTTTTTAAGCATTAACACCTTTGCCATCTGAATATAGTAAAAGCCTTCATGTGTAAATAACAGGTCAAAATAAATTTCTGAATAAAGTGCTAAATTCTGCATGGCCTTCCTTCCTCATTTTGAGGATTTTCAGCAAAACTCACCTTTCACTCAAGAGTGATGGAATCAATATATTTTTCCATCATTTATGTTGGAAGGAGCATGATAATACAACACTCCTTCAATTACAGAAGATGGAATCAATACATTTCACCTCCATTTATGTGGTTAAGGTCTAAGTCAGCATAGCCCACCCCATATTTATGGGGGTGGCCTTAATACAGCTCACTTTCATTCAATAGGGAGGAACTAATATGTCTTGCTTTCCCTTCCAGGGAGTGGGAAGAAAAGAATCAATAAATCCACCATCATTTATTGGGAGGGATCTATAGATCTCACCTTGATTTACCAGGGAGATCAATATCTCAACCTTCATTAAAGGGGGTGGTATGTTGGACTAAATGAGGTTCATCTGCTTTTAGAGCAAATTGACAGAATATGTCTCCCCATGTATGAGGAGATGATTCAGTATGGCCTTCATATATATGTAAGGCTTGGACACCATATGGTTCACTAGGTAACACAGGGATACATGCATTTCAGCTCAACAATAGGACTAGGAAGACAACGGCAAGTTCAATAGAGTGGGAGTGTGACTCTGTACGGTAGAGCTTCTGACTTAGAAATCTGTTCATGCTTTCCCATTTATGAAAGGCAAAGATCCAATTTCTATTAGAGTGTGTGGAAACCTCTGGATTCAGTGTAATATATCTTCCTCTACAGAAGAGAGGCTAAAGGCAGTTCTTCATTTATGCAGAGTTAGATTTGGTGGGCTCCCTAATTTACAAAAGCTGGATTCGCTGTTCCTTACCATGCTTAATAGGGAGCTAATATGAACTGTACATTAATTGTAGAAGGAGAGAAAGAGGTATGATGTATTCCAGGATGACAACATTATGGCAGCCTATCTGAATGTCTGAGAAGGAAGTGCTTCTTTACAGCTCCTCAGAGCACAGTGAAGCAAGCTTAAGTGGGTATATTGCTATGAAGAAAAGGGCAGATGCACAAGAACCCAACCTACTTTTACATCAGACCTGTTACTGGCATGAGTTTTCTCTGCTGCATCGCACAGTCTGTAGAAAAAGCTGATCTCACTGCATATTAGAGCTGCTACTTCGGGCTCCTTCAGGTTTCTTGTCTTTGTCTCCAAAAGACACTAATCACCACCCTTCATATCATCCTCCCTCAAAACACCTCAAAGCACAGCTGAAAAGAGTGTGACTTGTCCTTTAATCACCTATTAAGCATCTAACACCACAGGACTCTTGTGGACACCACAGCAGGGAGCCTTTCAAATTTAGGCTACTGATTTGATAGAAGCTCAGATTACCAGTGAATGACCAGAAATAAATGCTAGTTGATGCAGCCAAGGGGCTTGCATGATATGAGTTAGGGGGCATCAGTACAATTCCCAGAGGAGATATGTCAGAACAACTTAGGAAAAAATATCAACCCAAGTGCCCACCTTGTTGGATTTCTCAGCGGGAAGCCTGTGGACTGAAAGGACCCCAGAGATTGAACTGCCCTGTCACTTCTCATTATGTGCAATAGCTGCACAGCATATAAGCACCTGCAGCTCCCATATCAAGGTGAAAAGATAAAAAACAAATAGACAGCACTGTAATATTACCATAAAAATACAGCATATTGAAAACATAGCAATCCCTGCTGACCTCTCCTTTTTCCCAGGCAAAAAGAGGAAATGGGCAAGCATGATGTGAGGAACCAAAAGCAGACTGGTTTTGACTCAAGCTAGCTGCTTCTTTTGGCTGATGAAAGGGTGCAGCAGATTTCTAGGAGGCAGATGGGATGTGCCTTTTCTATCTCTGAAGTAGCAGGAATGCTTATTTTCATCACTGCATTGCATCAGCATCACTGCTTCTCCATCCTGGCTGCTTGTAGTGCTGTACTTATAACTCTGTGTGTCTCTGTGCAAAAGGACTTTTCACAGGCTGTCTTTTTATATGATACTGGGTTAGCTAGGTAGACAAACAGAATGTGAGAATTCTTATTTGCACACAGTATTTCTCTTACAAACAGGATAAATCCACAGTGTGTCCTTCTCTTCCAAGGCTCTCAGGCTACCTTATTCTCTTGTTCTCAAAGACACTACCACTTCCCTTTTTTTTGTTTCTTTTCAATCCAAAATATAACACCAGTGTTTCTGAATCAACCTTGCTTTATGCCCTGGTGTCCTGGCTTTTCCCCCTGCCTTCCTTCTGTTTCTCTCTGGAGTCTTTCTTTAAGATGCCCTTCCTTAGACATCCAGATAAGCTTCTCAATATAGCCAAAAAATATGAACATCCTCCAGTCACTTCTATAAACCTACATGATGTTATATTATATCTCTTCCTAGTCTAATACAATGATAAATTAGAGAAAGAGAGAGTTTTTCAGTATGCCACCCTTTTTCTTAAAGCTTTCTGCAAAATCTTCAGCAGCTATGGATGGATGTGTGAGTTCTGACATTATTGAATTCTTAAGGCATACAATACAGGCAGAGTCTCCCATGACTGCTCAGATGAACTCCTAGAATGTGATTTGGAAAAGGACCAGCCATGCGGATGGGATCCAACAGGCTACCTCAGAAATTATTGCAAATTCCATCCAGAACTGGAACAAAGCAAGGGAAGGAATAAGAATATCCTCCTTAGGGCAGAAGTATGCCTTAATTACAGAATATAAGAGACCACACGGTATGATGATGGGCTTGTTAGAAGAATCTGAATTAATATCCAGCTCTTACATGCTGCTTTTTGTTAGAAGAATTCAAAGTGCTTCACCAATGGCACAAAAATGATGATATTTCGCCAAAACCAGCCAGTGGCAGGACCACAAATGGAAACCAGCTGTCCCAAGCGTCCTGGGAGAGTGTGCTAGCTTCTAGCCATACTTTCTCCCATAAAAGGAATAAGAAATGAGTTCAGCTTCTTGCATGTACCAGCTGTAAATAAGCAGAAGGACACAGGCGAATTCTTTCAGGGGTCACCTTCATAAAAATACCTGTTTTCTGCAGTTCTACAAACCCTTCTCCCAGCAGCGCATGGTAAAGACTGCATGAGAGAGGTACTCGGCATATGTTCTCCCCCACATTTCTGCCTTTGTCTAGCATAGCAGTCAGTGCAGCTTGGGCACAATTTAGAGCAAGCCTAACCTGCAGAGAAGACATTGCAGTTATAACTGAAAGCAGCACCAACTTCTCTTTGTCTTGGTATGAGCAGATGAGCAAATTCAGAGCAGTGATTGAGAAGTGGTATTTTGTGGTCCACAATGTATTTTAACGCCTTTTCATCATGAGATGACCATGCAGGCTTTTTGCAATCTTTCCATATCTATTTGATTGTGCTTTCAGTAGCTGCAAACAGGGACACAATACCAGTCTTCCCTTTGCACAGTCTTGTTCTGCATTATTCATACATTGCCTTCTTATTTCACACACTTATGTCAGTCCTCACTCAAGCAAAATTCATGCTAAATGATTCACGCTCTCTTTCTCTGTGTGTCTTTCTCTTTGAAATGAGAAAAAAAATGTAAAAAAACCCCTGTGATTAGACTGCTGTCTCCCTTTTTCCTTCTTCCCTCCTCAGCTAGACCCCAATTCCCATTGACATCTATATCTGATCTCTTGATTTTAGTGTGCCTGATGCGAAGAAAATGGAGCAGAGGAGCCACCATTGTTAATGTCTCATCAGTTTTGTCCTGTTATGCACTGATTAATTCTAATTTCTGAGATCAAAGAAAGAAAGCCCCCTCATCTACAGATCCTTATCATCGTTGCTGCTGCCAGAGATCGATCTTCTCTTTCTCCTTTCCCTGCCCTGCCCTGAGGAAATTTGCCCTGAGAAGCTTCCACACCTATCTTAGGAGCATACTAATTGCTCCAGGGCACTTTCTAGGTGCTATGCAGTTCTGTTTGCTACTTTCATTATTTGAAATTCATACGGGATTAATAAAGGGCCAGCGAGAAGGCACGTTGTGGCATTCTGTATACAGAGATGAATGCCAGCTTTGTGGTTGGTCTTTTTCTACTTGCATATATGATGCAGCTGAATGACTTAACCTGCAGTTGCCTGACTGTAAGTCTCCAACACTACATCAAGAAATGACTGAGGTGCTGGTGATGGGTTGAAGAAAGCAACCAAGAATGCTGGAGCCAGTTTTCACAGTTCACCCCACAGGGAAGGTATCAAAGCCAGAATGATTTTCGATTACCATACATGCCAGTGTCCAAGACTGCATTTTTCCATCTTAATATGGCTAAAGGGTTGCAATCATTCCCCTCAGAGCAGAAATCCCTCCTGTCATCTATGATTTACGTCATGCTCAATGCACTCTAAAGCACGGCATCGGGGGATGTACTCTCAGTGCACTAAGAAACTGAAACTACTGTTGAATGCAGATGACTGCCAGCTGAATAGACTTTCTCACTGGGAATTACCAGTGTTTGCCAAGCTGCAGTGGGTGGCCATTGCTTTTCTTGGGGAATGTGAAAGGTTCCTTTGGTTCGTTAGAGCCCTGAGTAAGACCAGTGTAACTGAGAGATACTTACCTCCCACTGAGATCCTGCAGTGCCGTAGTCAGCAGAGACACTTCTGCTGATGCCCTGCCTGTCGTGACAAACAGACTGAGTGCTTCTGACAGGGCAAATTGCATAAAAGAGTCTCAGTTTAGGGTTTTTTTCCTCCTTATGGTCCTGAAATATATTTGTATTTTACATTTCATCTGTTGCATTTTAGTGTCTGCTACAAAAGCCACCTACTTTACTGGACCCGTGGAGCACGAACTTCCCTTCTGGAATCAATCAGTTAAGTCCAATTATACTGTTACCTTTCTCTGAAACTGGCCCATATCAGAGGATTATGGGGAAGGTGGAGACAGACCATTGATAACAGATGGTTTGAGTACAAGAATTATTGCAGTAATACAGTAGTTTTCAATTACAGAATTTTGCTATATGGAGACTGTAATGTTGCTGAGAAATTATGCTTTGTAAGAATTTATACTTCTTATCTAGAAATGAAGCAGGTGTGGCTTTTTGCATTAGGAAATTTAGGGAATAAAGCAAGCAAGATTGAATGAGGTTTTTTTTGATATTGATAGTAAATGCTCTTTCATCTTTCTTATATTCTTCCTGGTTAAAGGCTTTTGAAAAAAGGTGAACATTTTTTGTGGTCTTTACAGTTTGGATGCCTGTAAGCACATCACGGTGCTTTTCCACATTAGCAGATTTTTCTAGCAACGTCAGCCAAAGGAAGCTGTCTGCTGCCAAGGAAGCTCTGCAATTGCGAAACTGTGAAGAAAGACACACCAAGAGGAATGGGAATTGTTTTATCCCTTCACACACCAAGACAAAGGGAAATTCTTTTATCCCCTCGAAAACCTGCCCCATTCTGTGCAACCTAATTTTCAGAGCAATGATTATCCTGACATCTGGGTATGCTCAGCTGGGTTTGCTCTTGATGGACTACATCAATCAGACCTAGCCTCTGTTGGTAGTGATGCAATTTCTGAGTGGCTTCGTGGCTCAGTTCAGGGGTGGGATCCTCTTTCTTTGGGTTAAGACCAGCTTCAGCCTGGCCTCCAACAATGGGTGGAACAGTTTCCTTGCCCTGCCTTTCTCTGCAATCCCTTCATCTGACTGTTTCTTTTGGGTGAAGAGGGAATGCTGACATTTGTGATGCTTTGTTTCCCACCCCGCCTTATTTTGCATCCAGAAGTCCTCCAGAGACCCAAATCCATCTTCCACACTGTGAAGCAATGCTGGAGAAGGGGAGGGGAGGGACTGCAGACTGATTTCTAGGGGACTGCACTGCTCAGCAGAGGGACTGTATCCAGGCAACCTGTTTCCTCTGCCTGAAACAAGGACACACAGCTGGCTGGGGCTTTGGAAAACTAAAAAGAAGCTATTGTAAAGAGTGGTCTACATGGGGGCAGCAGGGGAAATGGTGCCAGGGGGAGCCATGTTATTTTGAGCTGGTTATTTCTGCCCTGGCATCTTCATGACACTGGACCCAGCTGCAGTAGCCAACTGAGCCACCCAGCTGCTCCTTTCCAGGTCCCCACCAAGAGATGGGAAAGGGAGTGGCTTTTTCATTCTCCCACAGGATGGGCATGGGGAAAGAGCTTGCCCTGCCTTTCACAGGAGCCATTCCCCAGCTCCTGAGTGAAGAGGAGTATAGTACACTATAATTCTGCCTCCTGGGGCACAGTGAGAAAAAGCCCTGTATTGTTTGGAAAGCTCAAATCCTGCACCATGATGGTTGGATGGACAGACAAAACAACACATGCAGGCAGAAGATGCTGTGAGGCATCAGAGTGGTCCATGCTAAGATGCTCCACAGACAAGCACCTCAGGAATTAAAACCTCCTTTATTGCATTGCTTTCTACCTCACCTGGTGCAGGTATCTTAGATCCTGCACACCTGCTTTGACCAAGGTCCTAGGATCTGGGCCCAACTTCAGACCTCATCTGTTGCTTTACCAGCCAGGAGCAAGGGTAGGCTGCCAACAGCTCTGCAAAGCACAGGAAAATCCTCTCCACAATGACTGTCTCATTCTCCCCCTAAAGGCAAAGACCTGAGTTTCTCCAGGACCCAGCACCTTCTTGCTTGTCAGCTGTTCATCCTTCACTGACAAGTCCCATCTAATGGCAAGGTAAAAGGTATGTCCTTCAAGTGGAGCTGCCTACATGTCTTCTCCTCACGCCTCTGGAGTGTGGGTCTGGCTTTGGTATTTAGGGACTCCGCAGGGGATGAGGAGGCCCATCGCCCTTTGGCGAGAGATCCTCCAGACTTCCAAACTGAGGGAAGTAAAATTGCTCTTTGTTCCTCTTTCATGCTCAAACAGCGCCATTGCCCTTCACCTCAACTAGTCCCCTTTGTTTACAACAACTCTATTGTATCTCCCTATCTCTCTTCCTACTCTTGCTTTACTGTCTCCTCTTCCCTCCTTCACATGGTTTTTCAAATCTGAGCCCCATCACCCTGTCTGCCTGGGCTGGCAAGACTGCTTAATAAGCAGAGCTAGGCTAGGAGGGGCTCCTACCCATGGCTCAGGCATTTCCTGACCTTTCAAGTGCCTCTCTCGGAGGAGTACCTCCGTTGCCTGCCCTTTGACTTTTTTCAGTGCTTTTTAACCTGTGACTGAGCAGCTCACAAAGTGCCGTTTGCCAAGAGGAGAGAAATGAACTGGGGGAGGAAGGGGAGGGGCAGGGGGCTTGGAAAGAACATTAAGGAGCTAAAAATAACCGTAGGTCAACTCTGAATGAGCCTGAGGCACTTCTCCTCTCCCTGCCCCCAGCTGATGCCGCAGTCAAAGAGAGGACAAACAGCCATGAAGAATTCTGACTGTCTTCAGAAGCGGCTCCTCTCCCTTCCCTCAGGGCAGGCCTGCTGCCAGGACGGTGATTGCTACACTGCTATAGAAAGAGAAAAACAGAACAAATTAAAAGGATTCTGCCCCAAAATAACCCCTCTGCCTCTTGGCACCACGTCAGCCACAGAAAATTTCGTGAACCACAGATGTTAGGCAGGAAAACACCTATTAGTTCCCATCGACTTTCCAACCAGGAGGTGGGAGAAGGAGAAGTTAGTGCCAGATTATCCGCTCCAGACTATTTCAGTCAAGTATATCAAATAAGAAATTATCTTCAGAGGCAGATAGAGAGACAGCTTTCCACAGCCTCCACTTTGAACACAATGACTTCCCTTCAGGTATCCATCCAGGTCTGATTCAGAACAGCACATAGGGATGAAGCAGAGAAGATTATAAAGCCCCATGACATAACATCTGGTGTTTGGTAAGATCTAACTAAGAGCTAAAAAGAAAGGTTTGATTGTCTTAGCCTGTGACTTTCATGAGGGAATTTCACCAGCTTGCATGAGAATTAAGGAGTAAGAAACACAAAGCAGAGGCAAGTGTTTCTAATGTGTCTGGAGAAACTAGTATTACTAATTTAAACACATTACACATGGTATTTTAAAAACCTATATGTAAGTGTAAAGATAGCAGAGGCCAGCAGAGGTAAGAAATGCACATGCAACAATCCAGTCTTAAACTCTCATTTCCCTTCTTTCAGATCCCTGCCTATTCACTATACCAGACATCTTAAAGTATTCAGCAAATGAGGACATCATCAGTCTTCCTTCCAGTCCAGTGAATTGAACCAAACTCAGATTTCACTGTCTAGTTTCCCTCTCCAGTCTTCTTACAGCCTGAGCTTATGCACAAGGGATTTAGGACTACTAGAAGGCTTGATGTTTTTTCAAATGCATGTCCTACTAAAGAAAGTGATGCACACCTTGCCAGCAGATTGCACAGCTGTAAGCTGACAGATGAGAAATATCAGTATGCAGATATAATGGTGATCCAGATTCCATATGAGAGTGCTTTATGATTGCTTATGCTTTTCCCAGCTTCATCAGTGTTCCTGTGACCTTTCTGCTGTCACTCATATACTTCCCCATTCTTCCTATCTTATACACCATCTTCTTGTCTGTCCCTACCATCCAACTTCTGCTCCTTTCACGCTGAGCCAAATGATACTAGCCAGGTATGGAGGATACAGGCAATAGTGATGAGTAGCATGACCACACAGAGTCATGTAAGGTGCTGGGATTAGCTTCAAGGTCTGGGGAGCTTTGCTTCTCTAACTATTTACAGTATAAAACAAAAATAAATGAGCAGCTCTGCAGTGGAGAGGGGAAGTGGGTGACATCCTCACAAATTTTGTGAATTTCCCTCCCTTTGACAATAAAATGAGAAAGAATAAAATTGGCTACAGAGCTGGCTACTTCCCATTGTCATCAGCCTGCTAAGCACTGTACAGTCCAAGGAAAACATGAAGTTCAGCCAAGCTGAGACTTCCCAGCTCTCAGACTGAGGACATTCCAACTGTGTTCCCTGGACTCTTCTCCAACGGCCCTGCTGACACCTGTGTACACTCACTGATATAACATAAAGGGGGGGAAAACTGACCCAAATACATCCAGGGACTTGTGAACACAACCCACCTAGTTACCTCTTCAGGCAGGACTAGCTCATTTAGAGCACAAAAAAGGGATAAAACAGCCCAAGAGTTGTGGTGAGGGAGATGGTAAACTGTTACATTGAACCAGCTTGAAGGACCTAAGAGGAGGATGTGGAGGCTCTTGTCACAAAGCCCCAGGAACAGTCTATCTAAAAATTGCCATGAATACTATCCTGCGGGGAATAAGGGCATGAATGGAATGATCTAATCCTACTTCCAATCCTGTGACCAACCTAAATAATCTCAGACATTGGTTTAGAAGTAGTCTGCAGGATGCTCTTACAAGATGCTTCCTGAATTCATTTTCTCTTGTGTCATGAAAGTAGCCTTCTAGCTTTAAGAAGATACTCTTGACAAGGCTAGGGAAGTGCAGAGCTGAAGCTGAGTCTGTGAGAAAGCCCCTACTCAGCAGCACCTTTAAGTTCCCAGCATCTGGCACTGGAAGTTCTCCTCTAATCCCAGAACACAAACCAGACCAGCCTTTTCCCACTGCAAGCTGCCTTGAGATACCATCATTGCCTTTTTTCAGAAAGGCAACCTGGACTGTATCAATGAGAGGTCTGGTGTCCAGCAGAGAAGTGTGACTCATTCTTTCTTTGTCACAGTCACAAAAGCCACAATAGAACATGTTGCCCCTGATGGCAGGAGACAGGAGAGGATGACCCAGAAGGTCATCCTTGAAAACCCTTTCTTCCAGTCCTATGTTGCTTGCCCAGTGAAACTGAGAGAGAAACAATGCTTTCAATGTTGAGAGAGAGGATCAAGAGACTTTAATTTGTCCCTGCCTTGCCACTAACTGTGAAGGGTTTAATGTATCCCTTCTACTACTTTACAGGTAAAACATGGGCACTAAAACACACTAAACAAAGAAAAGTATAGAATTCAATGAGTGGATAATTGTGTGTCTTGGGAAAGTATGAATTTCCAATTAACTGAAAATATTCTCTATTGCCACCAGCCTTTGTAAAGGACCTTCATTGCTCAGAAAGAAACATTTAACACGCAGTTAGCAGTATACATTATTAAATTAGTCATTCACCCTACAATTCTATATGCCAGCATATTTATAGTGTGCCAGTTGGTTTGGTTTCTAGGTAAGGAATGCACAATATTGAACTCAAATTAATGAAATCAAATACTTTACATATTTCTGATTAGAAATGCTACAGATGATTTCCAAAATTATGTTGTTAACAGAACAACATATGGCTTGCCATGTCCAGGAGGTTTTTATTGCTGCAGTTGGCGATACAGTTTGGGATCCCCAAGACGAAAGATGTTACACAAATACCAATGAAACACTATATCAACAGTTTCTCCCCTACAAAACCCCAATGACTTTCTGCATACTTTGCATAGTTGTTTATTACTATTACTATTTTTATTATAACTATTCTTAAAAGTCAAGTAATATAATATATTAATTATGATTGTAATTATTATTCCAGATTCTTTGATATATTTCCTTTCAGATGGGACCAGAATCCAAAGGACTACCTCCCAGTTTGGGCAATTCTATCTTCTCCCACTTCTATTCCATTTCAGCTGGATATAATCTGATTCCTTCCATAAGAGATGATGAAAGTGCTCCTCTGTACTGCTAAATAATTGTCATGTTCAGCCCTAAGAACGACTGCATTGCAACAATGGGATAAGCAATTTCTGTATTTTTTCTGTAAACATTTGGCGTATTTCAAATTTAAATGTTTACCTAAAGAGTTAATGTCAAATATTTGTGCTTAGTGATCTTTATCCCTTCTCTTTTAATTTCTTTCTAGTCCAGATCTCCTGGTCTAAGTGGGAGGGAGGATTACAGAACTCAAAGTGTCTTTAAGCTACTTAAATACTTCAGTAATTCTGGGTGGCAGGTCAGTTTAGCTCCTAGGGATCATGCCAATGGCATCACCTGCTCAAATGAGACAGAGCTAGAAGATGGGACCTGAAGATCTGAGCATTCATGGGCCAGGTGAAGTCATACACCAAACTAAGATGGGGAAGCACAGCTGCAGGATGAAAGGGCAGCAGCTGTAAGAACTGAAGATTTCCAGAGGCAATTTTTAACCACTGGTTTGAGAATCAGCTGTGTTTTCAACAGCCACATCTACCCAACTGGACTGAACCACCTCCAGCACAGAAAAAGCCTCAGGGAGAAGATGAAAGTTTAATTAATTAATGCTTGTAAAATGCTTTGAGACTCTCAGATGGAACACACTAGAGAAGTAGAAAGACTTAATTATTTTTACCACCGATATTATGGGAGGCCATTGATAATATCTTATTTAGATGCTATAGTCCTTTCATTCTTTTTAGGGTGGATCTGATCTGCATGTGGTATCTGAGACATAAGAACAGCTAGCAGAAATGGTGAAATTATAATTTCAAGCATTTGGTTTATAAAAATCAAATATCCCCTTTCAGGGATATATGCTCAACATTTTGTCAGACTTGCTGCTAAAAACTAATTGACCTACAGCATGAGCACACCTTAAACCAGCCACTGAATTGTGACTTTGTCTCCTGTCACAGCAGTTCTTTTTCCCTTATTTCTCTTAATACGATTTTGCAACAGGAAATGTAGCTATTAGCTAAATGGCAGCAAAATATTCATACTGCCATTATCAAAGTTAACCTGCCAAATAAGCACAAGGAGATACTGGCTAGTTTAGCAGGACAGGAAAATAGACTCCAGATCCTTTCACCTCCATGTCAGCAGGTCCAGCCCAGTCTAGATTGATAATTGCAAAAATGCTATTTGACACCTTTTTGGCACACTGGACAAAATGAACTGGGCAAGGGAAGGATGGAAAAATCTCAACCCAAGTCCCACTGGGACAAGTGTCAACACTACAAATGGCACTACTTGCCAAGTCAGAAAAGAGGCCATTGCATTCCTCAGGCACATTACTTCCAGGAGAGCAGGAGGAATAATGTCAAGACCATGTTAAAGAAACGTGCCCTGTCCTGCATGTACCTTTTAGACTACAAAATTAACTGAGTGCCTTCCATCATAAAAAAATACCCAGTTTAAAGAGCAGAGGTGAGAATGTGGGTATCAGTCAGACAGAGAGAGTTATTTGCTGGCACTTTCCCAAAAGTAGCTGTTTTAGTAATGTGCTTCAGGAAAGAAATGGGAATCTGGGAATTACTGTTAGTAACAATCTGTTGTAACTCCATGTTACTAAAATACATCTGCACCCCTGCACTGTATCCTTCCCTGGTTTGTTTGCTGCAGGAAGCGTAGCTCCTTCGGAATGAAATTCAGAGGAATGAGTGGATGACTCTCAAAGTTACAGTATCTTAGACACTCTTGAGTCTTTGCTATTACGTGGGCACTACCTTGTCCTTAACATATTTTTCATTATGATACCCTGATGCCCCTTTAGATGTTCTTGTAAATGCTGCAGTCAGCATGGATCTTACTGCAGTTGCACATGCACCTCGTATGAACAAGTCTGGATTTTTTAAGCAACTGTGTTTGGAATATCATAGATTTGTAGAAAGTTAAGTGTTGTAAAATTATGGAACTAAAGCTGAGAGCCTGAATTTGCAGCAAAGCTACCCTGAACTTTATTTTTTGTGATAAAGAGATAAACCACTTTCTGACATTCATAAGGAAGGTAAATAGAGAGACAATTTGGCTGATCTTTGTCCATGGTTCCTTATGAGACACATATCTGATAAATTATGTGTGTTACATGGATTAGATAGCCGTGGGTTTTTCTATATGGTGCAAGACTTACGATGTTTCTTGGTACTGCAGAAGTCCAAAGACAAGCAATGAGGACTCACTATTTTTGTGCATCTGTAGTGGTTTGAATCCTGGATGAAATGGATTTTCTCCTTGTAACTCCTTGTCCTGGCTGACAGGATGAGAGAATTTATAGGTTAAAGCTTTGAAGCTCAGGCACAGCAGCATAACCAAAGTGCTGTGTAACCACTGCCATGACAGGATGAGCAGAAGGAAGGCCACAGTCACAATCCTTCAGAGGAGAACAGGAGCACCTAGATAGCCACAGCTCCTCCACAGCCACATTCATGTGTAGATGTACAACCCTGACCCGGGTCCAAACTACAGTTAGACCTTTTTACGGGATAAAGAATCAAAGCATGACAAGGGACACCCAGATTCAAAAGCTATTTAGACACCTAATCATGCAGATAGATGCCAGCTAGTATTTTCAGAAAACACTATCCAGCAGCTAAGAGACCAGTAAAAATCTGCCCCAAATCAGCCTACAGCCAAGCAGAAAATCACAACAGTCAAAGACAGAGAGGTCACCATAGGAACAGCAAGCTGCTGAGTGTCAGCTGCTCTGCAGGAAGCACTTTGGTGCATACTCCTCTCCTTTGGTAAAGGTGAAGTAGTGTGAGGCTACTGTGGCTTCTGCTATCTGTCAACAGAAAGGAATGAACTGTCTCAGGTTTTGTGTGGCATAAAGGTGTGTAAATGGATATGGCACTGCTAGTCTCTTGATACAGAGGTGACTTACAAGACAGAGCATTACAGTTCCTAGAAAGAAATCCAACAAACTTGGAAAATAAAACATTCTGACCTACTTTCACCTCCACTAACCTAGTCCTTCCTTAAAAGCTTAAGTAGATATATTCACTTGTTGCTAGGCTCTCAGCAGCAGGATTTGAAGTCCAGGGATTCCAGTTATGCTTAGCAAAGGAGTATGTAGTGGTGCCTGGAATACAAAGACATTGTCTCTTACCCTCATTCTCACAAATAGGAGGACTGGTAGCTTGAATGCTTTTGCAGCTCTCAGTTGAGCTCAGCTTTTGTGAAGCATGTAAACAGAGAGATGGGTCTCTGAGCACTCAGAACAAAGCCCACTAAACCTTCACGGGTCACAGCAAGGCCTTTCACAGCTGGGGTCATCACCAAACTTTGGCTAAATCACTCTGACCAGCTTATCGTAAATGAGGATGATAACGTGGTAGTGTCTGACCTACCAGGGACATGGATACGCAATGGGTGAAGGTGAGGCTAAAAAACCAGATGTACTTGACTTTCCATCTCAGGTCCTCTGAGGACTTGCAACTCACACCCTGTCTGAGAGCACTGGTGACCTGGCCTCAGAGATGGAAAGACAAGAGGAGACACACAGGATTTTAACAACGAAGTGTGTTTGTAGTTCCACTAGAGCTGAATCCAGGAAGTTTCATTGTTCACAGCATGGGCCATGACCGCTGCAGCCTGCTTTGGAGGCAGTGACCTCTGCCAAATGGTGACAGAACTCAGCTCCTACGTTTAGCTTAATCCTGACCTGCAGCTCCACCTTTTAGCCCCTGGCTTCTCAAATCGCTTTGACAAGACACTGAACTCCTGACCTATAGAATCCTCTTTTAGTCCACTCCTTATCCCCCTCTGTCTCTATCATTTCATCACCCTGAGCTCTGCCAAAGCCTCTCACTCTGGATCTGTGACACCTTTCTTACTCTCATACTGAATGTACTAGCAATGCCGTTCTCACCAGTAAACTCTTTTGCCAACACTCCTTGACCCTTACAGTACCGGTTTTGTTAGCTACACTGATGGGTTAAACTGAACCCCTCCCAATTTGTAGTGCCTCTGCTACTACAATTCAGGGCTCACCCTTCTTCCAGCTGTGTTGATGCACCTCCCTCGTAAGAGGCTCTCAGCATACTTTATTCTTAATGGCTACAGACTGCAAAGATGCTGAAACAGGAAGCCAAATGAATGCTGTGCAACCTTGGGAATGCAAATTCCATGTGTTTGTGAACTCAAAGCAACCCATTTCCTTCCCCAGTCCCTCCTCCCTTCACAGGCGTGCAAGCCGCAGCTAATAGGAAAACACACAGGCACACACAAAGCTTTGTCCATGCTAATTGCCAGGAGCTGAGGCCCAGTCATCCTGTTGACTAATTTGTCAGCCGCTGCTGACTCAGCAATCTGGAGCGGCAGTTCCTCTCAAGCGCTTAAGTGCATTGGGAAGTAAATGGCTCTTATTGTTCTTTCCTTCCCTTCACTCTGGTGTCTGTATTTGTGGACAATTCTTGCCCCGGGCTTGACCTTGGCTGCAGCAGTGACTAGAGAGCTGGGATTGCCAGGGCTAGTGGGCCTCTCATTAAACCCTAATGGAAAGAACAGGCTCAAGAGTGGTAGGACAAGAAAAGGGGGTAGTGTGTGACCTCATCTGGAAATAGCATGTACTCCAGCAGGGTAGGACAGAGAGTGAGGAAAGAGCTGACCTGAATTATGTGCCTTGCATGAGTTAAAAACAAGTGAGATCAACAAACTGGGCCATCTGGAACAAACATGCCTAAAACAGCCTGAAAAATGCAGGATTTCCTCACTGAGTGCTGCCTCTGCCCTTTGCTTGAACAGCAAATCTGGACATAAGCCCAGGCAAAAGTCCTCAGGCCAAAGGGAGAAACTGCTGCTGGTGAACTGCAGATGACGCAGGAAGAGGCAGAGGCATCCTTGGGCTGATGCTGCAGGCAGGACAGACACCTGCAGCCACTCCATGAAGCAGTGTGCACTTCTGAATAGCCATGCACGAGGGCCATCCCATATCCTGGCTGTGTAAGGACTTGTTTGCAGAAAAGCTTACTGGAAAATGAGAGACAAAGTAGAGGAGGAGACAGTAAACTGTTCCTACAGGCACATCTACCCCAATGCACAGTGGCCAAGAACATGTATTTGTCCCACAGCTGCAGGAGGCCATGCACACTTTTAAAGCGCACAAACCTATATGGAGGGAGAAACACTACCATGCGCTAAACAGGTGTCCATTTATTTCTACTTGAGGCTTCTGTTTGGGCATATCCCTAGTGTATCCCTGTCCTGAGCATGCCCACTAGCCCAGCTCTGCCCATAGGCCTGACTCTGTCCATCCAATCCATCCCTGACCTGTAGCTCTGTCAGTACTGTGAAACTTTGACTTAGCTGACAGCAGCAGAGTCAAATCCTTTTGTGGAGGCTGGCAAGCAGAGCGCATTTCTGCAGTCACTGCGGAGGGAGTGCAGTGAATGCACAATACTTGTTGGCAGACCAGTACAGACAGGGATTCTGTTGGAGTTTCGTCTGGAGGAGATTAAATAATTCATTATCAATAATATTGAGAATTTTGGCAATATTTTCACTGAATAAATATTCACAAATATGTTTCCATTATTTAGCTAGCGTTGGCTCTGTCACATTCCATTTAATATGCAGCTCTACCGGACTTTGTTTCCAGGTAGGAAAATAAGCTGGAGCCTGTAAATGCATGGATCCCAGTAAGTTTTAGCCAGTTTTGCAATCAGCAGGTGGCATTTATCTAATTGTCTCTTTGTGAGAAAGGGCTTTGCTATGCAATGTTTTCTTAAGCAGTCTGGGAATCCCAAAAGTGTTTATTGAGAGACTTAGGCATTTATAGTATGTACAACTTCTGTCTGCATTTTCTTTAAATTCTTTTGTTTGTAAATTTTCAGAAATACCAAGTTTGCTGGTTTTCACTTTCACCTATATGCTGAGTTTATTGTACTTTGAAGAAATTATTCTTCTTTTGAATAATTTTGGAGAGTATTCTGTAGGTCAGTAAGATGAGTAGGTCCTCTGAAGGTAACAGGCAGGTTTTTTTCAGGGTCACTGTTTTGAGAAAGCCTTAGAAAACAAACCTTCTTCTATCTTTCTCCAGCTGCCAAACCAGATATGAAACAGAACTTTGCAGGTTAGTCCTGTGGGTTTTTTCTAAACATCCTCAGAATAGCCTGCTCTGTTCCTGACTTGCAGGAGTCTAGATCATTGTTAGGCTGTTAAAGAATTTGCTTTTATTCCAGGCTTTCTGAATTATACTTTTCCCATCTCTTTCTGTCCATCTCAGTTTAGTTACAAATCTCTCTCCTCCTGGGAATTTCTCTGCTCTGCTAGTGAGTCTGCATCCTTTTATATGGCTCATAAAGAGCTCATGGACTCCTGGGAGGTTCAGAAGACTATAATGAATAACTCAGAAAAATAATCATTCCACCATGTAGAAACAGTGAGAGGCTCTAATTTCTATTGAGGACAAATCATACAAACGTGGCCCTTCTAAGCCAAACCCATTTTGAAATAAAATATCTCAACAATCGTTGTAAGACTTTTCAGAGATAAAAAACTTCTCACTGTCCAGACATCACCTTTATTAAATCTAATCATCTAATTCATTGGAATCTCTCCATATTTGGCATAATACCAAACACTAAAATATATCAGGTAGAGAGAAAGATGAGGGTGATGAGAGTGATGAAGTTGGGACCTGAATTGTCACAGAAAATTACTTCATAATGTTAAATTGGACTCATGGCACAGTCCTATAAAAGTGGGTATTTATCACAGAAAGAGACAGATCCTTAGTCTTGGCTGTACTCTATGTATGTATTAAGTTCAAGGACAGAGGTGATCTTAAACCACGCTTGGTGTCACCAATCATAATGTGCTGGGTTCTCTGATCTAAATTACAGCAAGCAAATGAGTCTTACTAAAGGGGTTTGATTTTTTTCTAGATGTTGCAAATCAGTCACAGGCACAAAGTCAAGACCCTTTACCATGGATGGATTCACAAATCCTGGCAGTAAAATGTGCCACAGCACTTCTCTCTGTCTGGAGAAGTGAGACCCTCCAGCAGTCTAGGGCCTACACTAGAGCCCTATCTATTCACCAGCACCACACTGCAACCTGCACCTCTTGACCAGCTTTACAGTGTGAAAGCAAAAACCTCTTTGGGCTTCTTTGTAAATCAAGAGTTAGAGCAGACTAGGCCTATACTACCTTTTATTCTTACTGCAAAGTGTTTTCCAAACAAATGTTAGCTTTTCTTTCCTTTCCTGAGAATGAGGAGGTTTCTCCAATGTATGAAAAACTCAGGGAAAAGGAAAATCCTGCCTTTTTATTTTAATGGGGGTACTTTTATTTTATCTATGAGAGGAAATAACTTCTTCACCCATCAGCTTCTCAAGTGAAAATTATTTCTATAAAAAACAATGTGAAGCCCAATAGAAAGAGATGAAAACATGATCCTGAAATGCTACAGACTATTTCTGTTTTCCCTTTTCCCTTTTTCTTCCTTTTTGTTCTCTTTTCTTCTGCCTCCTAGTCCGGCACTCTTTACCTTCTCTGTGGTAGGAATCAATGATTTCAGTAACACAAGTTTTACCACCAAAGACATCTGTAAAAGCTGGGTAGTTTGGAGCCAGGGCTCTATACTCCGCACTGTGCTTCTATTTTAGTTACTGCTGACATATCCTTCAATCACAGCATGGGATTAAGTACACAGATTACCAGACAATTCTGTCCCCTCAGTATAAAACTGCATCACTGGGTTCCCATCCTTTTTCTTCCACTTCAATGAGCTGCAGCTTTTACCTCCTCCTATTTCTGCTTGTGATAGCTTATGCCAAGAAGATTAAGTAGTGCATTGCCCCACCCCCATCCCCACCCCCATCACCATCCCCATCCCTATNGGAATGAAGTTGCTGAATTGTATTCATAGGTCCCATTCTACTCTGACTGTAGAAAATTAAAGGTTTACAAAATCCAGTTCTGCTGCTGTTGCTGTGGTGTCTAGGAAAGTCTTGAGAAGCACAGGCAATAGCAAACCAGGCCTAGCTTTGCATAAGGAACTTCTCTGAAGGAGGTAAAAGGAGCCAGTGCAACCCCTGTGGATTTAGGAAACAAGTAAGCAGCTTCTCATGAAAGGAAACAAACAATTTTCCTGGAAATTGCAAGGCCACTGGTCACCCTTCCAGCACCTTGGCTTGAACGGAGAATCCCTCAGTCTCTCCTGCCACATCCCAATGGGACCTAAATGAATCACAAAAAAGCAACAGGGTACTTCTTCTTTGGGTGATCATGCTTCTGGTAGTGCAACGCTGGGGAAGGCTGAAGGGACAGCTGGGAGCTCCTATGTGTCTCTACTTCTGGGTGACAGTACTGAAGCTGGACGCCCAGGCTATACTGCAGAACTGATTCATTTGTTCTACACTACCAACTACCAGCATTTTGGAGGGACTTGTCTAGCAACATTAGCAACATTAAAACATGGGCTAAATTGGTCCTTAAACCCCTTCCCCCATCAGTATTTTCTGAGGGATGGATCTTTTTCTCCTAATTTCATCTTCCCCTCTTGCTACCTTCCCTGTGTTCCCATCTGGCCTGATCTCTGTGGGAGCTTGGACAGCTCTCTCTGCCTCCAGTTTGACGTGTAGGGTGAGCAACACTAACCTCCATCCCAGAGAGATAGGCTTGTGGGGCTGATGTTTGGTGAATTCATGTCTACAAGCACTTTGAGGCCTCTTACAGTCTCACTATAGAAAATTACTATTTTTGATTGTCTCTCCCACAGGCCACCTCTTGGGCTCAGATCAGTATGATGCCCTGCCTAAAGCTCTTGTGCCCTTTGTACAGGGACATGACAGTTCCTGAGCAGTGCCTCCTTCACACAGGTTATTTCTGTATCGGAGTTGCTGCACACTAGGCTGCCTAAATCCGGTGCAATCCAGGAAGAGGTGATTCCTCCTCTGCCTGCCCTGCTCACAGCGTGCTGTCACCTACTCTGCGAACCAGGCCAGATGCTTTGCTGCAGCTTTGCTTTTACTTGGGGAATTACATGCTAAGATGGTTCCTCCTTCCCATCCCCCATAACTCCAGTCACAAAAACAAGCAAATGCTTGTGAGCTAATCCTGTACAGAGACTTTATTAAATAAACACAACTGGTACTGGTGACTTGTTTGTTTGGGATTGCTTTTCTTTTTTTTTGCATTTGCTATCTTTGGAAAGCTAATCCTCTGGAGTCCATCCAGCGATTTCAGTCACCTCCAAATAACACTTTACTAATAATCTTAATAAATCCATCTCCTAAGCAGCAGTCACTACTGCCTGGCACTGAATTACGCAGAACATCTCAGAAGTTCTGCTTCAGCTGACGCCCTTGTTTATCTTGATCATAAGTGAAATGGAGCACTTGCTCCATACTTTCTCAAACCTCCTCAAATGGCTCTTTTGGGCAATGTGACTGCACACATCAATGAAGAGGAAGGAGGTCAGGAGGATGTGACTTGCAGGCTTCCTCTTTTCCTCCACCCTGCTCCAAGCAAGCTCCTGAGCACTTCTCACAAGGTTGCTTATATCTGGCTTAAGAGACATATAAAATGTATGTGTAGCCATAAACAGAGAAACTGTTAGATTTCTAGGGAAAAATTAAAGCTCATCATCTAAATAAAAAATGGTCCTAATCAAAGCAGGGAAACCTCAGGACATATTCTTTACACTTTTCGTGTCTGGTCTAAGTACTCATGGCAAGAGATGGGGTGTCAGGACATAGACATTCTATTCTCATCTATTTATTTAGCTTTGTGAAGTTGAGACAAGTAATAAAAACAAGAGATCCATCAGGCATCAAGACTGGATCATAAGCATTGCGTCTCAGTTCAAACTGCAAACCTAACTCTTCCTAGGTTCCACAGCCTAATTTAGGGGCCCTGAAAACTGCAGTCCTCCTGTTTTTAACATTGTCTTTCCCCCAGTACTTGTAGACCTTCATGCCTTCTATGATGACCTCCTGCTGAACATGCTTCCTCCACTTAGCTCCTGAAGAACTTCAAACTGGCACGCAAATTCACACAAAGACTCCTTCAGTTAGTCTCCATTTCCTTCAAAACAACTCTATAAGAGGCACTGCTCTGCTTAAGTGTTATTAACTCCTAGTGGTACTGATGGGAAAATTAAAGATCCGTGTGAAATTACTAGCTTATAGCAGTGGCAAATCAGGTACCTAGGTAGAAAGAAGACTGGAGATTTCTTGCATTTAGATCCTCAGTCTACACAGCCAGACCCTTTTGAAGTTCTTAGTTTAATGATTTAATCACAGCTTATTATATGCTCTGAAATATCTGGATGATAGACATCATGCATATTACCACTTTAACTTGTCTGTATGTCTCCTTTAGAGTGGCTGACACTACAGGCAGCTTCCTTATTATACCATCACTGAAATCCAATGCTTGCTACAGTCTGGCTCCACTTTTTCTGACTGGTTTTCAGTATTCTGTGTTTCACAGGGAGAAGAAAGCTCTTGGGAAAGATGCCAGGGTCTTGGCTTTGATTACACTAATTGAGAAGTGAGGCAGTTCCAAACCTCTACCAGCAGAAACTAACAGAGAATTTTGTAGCACTGATGCCCTGTAATACTGGAACTGGCACAGGCAAGGCTGGACAGAAAGAGAGAATCCTATTTCTAATACAAGCTCATCCTTACTTACCACCATCTCTTCAGTGTCAAGGCAAAGTTAAGCCAAACACTAAGAGAATTAAGAGGTTTGCAGTTTTTATCCTACATTAACCATTTGGCCTCACCCCTCCAACCAACCTCTAAGGATTTTATCAGCTAAACCTTCTTCCAAGACCCCTTTGAGCCATTGGGGAACTACAGATTTTGGGGAATTTATTTTTATTCTGCTTCCCTGTGTTGTGCTCTCTGAGATTCTGAGTGCCATAAGAGAGGCCATATGAAGGGGAGGGACACCAAACCAAACTGCCTACAGGAATTTGCTGTGTCAAGGACTACTGTGAGTTGTTAAAAAAAAAAAAAAAANACATTACTGTACAAGAAACATGCTATGAAAAAGGGACCGATTGTACAGGCAGGACAGATAACATTTAAAACATTTGTTGTGGGAACAGGAGTTTGCAGTGTGATGGGAAAAAAGGGAGAGAAAATACATGACTGGGAAGATAAGACAGAAGACTGTAGACAAAAGAGAAAGAAAGGAAAATAAATAGTCTAATTTTCTTTTTCATTAATATTTCTCAATTGTGAAGCACTTTCTTGACAAAGACATAAACAAAATGCAAGCTACCCCTACATTTCTTTTCCCCTTAGTGTATAGTACAGGAAAACTCATCTGTGCACAGAAAATAAATGCAACTCCAACACTTAAAAGGAAAAAGACTGAGCAATGCAGACACAGAATGACAGAGAAATATGGAGATGCACAGATACATATGGGCATAGAGCCACAGATACACAGCACCCACAGACAAGAGAAAGAAACAACACGATACCCATGTGCATGCAACAGACCCCCCCCACACACACACACCCTGAATAAAAGCAATAAAATGCTTCTAATTACTAGAATTTCGCACTACCAGATCGACTTCACTATTAAGTGAACAAAAAGCTCTCCGTGTCAGAGCTGCACTCCCTGTGTCTGCCAGCCCGGCATGGCAGCGTGCAAATCCCGCCGCACGCTCTCCCTCTTCTACCAGCCTGGAGTGCAGACACCCAGCTCAGCCAAGGTCTCTCTCTGCTGTCAGAACTTTTATGCGGTACTAAAAAACTCAGCAAGTTTCAGATGGCTAAAACGCTGAAATCACTGCCTCTGACTAATCTTCATTTTCTATTTAAGCTGCCCTTCCCCCGCCCCATCTCTTTCTGACTGCGTGCTGATTACATGCAGCTTTTCCAGGCACAAAAGCAAACTGTATTTTAGCTATGTGTACATGACTGTACAATCTCCCGACCAGACCAGCATGTGCTTTTCTCGATGACAACGTTGAGACAGATCCCGAGTGTCGGGTGGCAAAAGCTGCAGCCAGTTTCCCATAAGTCTATTTCTGGTGCAATGCAAGTGCATGAGCATGGGGCTGGATGTATATTTAACTCCACATGCTTTAATCCAAAGAGGTCAGGAAATAGGAGCATGAATGCTCTTGTTGTGGCAGATGGGAATGTGTTGGATTGCCCACATTGTCAGGCAAGGGGCCCCCGGCCTGAAGGTAGTGCTGACATCATTGTCTCTCTCTGGGTTTTGCCTGGAGCTCCAGACACAGAGAGCTGTGCAGACAGTAACCCTTTCCTGCCTGAGCGCCCAGCTAGCACGCTCCGCTACAATCTCCCCTTTGTCACTGTATCCGCAGTCGCAGCCAAGGCAGCCTTCAAATAAAATTGCTTTGGGCCTGCTACAGCTCTGATATTTCCGTTCCAAAAGAAATAAATTGCATCAACTCTTAGGGGAGAAGGTTAAACTTAATGGGAATGTGTCACCTCGGCTGTGGAAAAACACAAGCCCCAAAAGAAAGCCTTGGCATTTATCATCATTCAAGTACACAGATAGGAGTGCACAAGGACACAAACCTTCTGCTATAAACACCCGAACCTAAGTAAATTTAGGAACTACATAAAAACTTGACATTTAAATACCCTTGACTTAAGGCAATCATATAATACCAGGAAAAGGAGCAAGCTCCAGCCTCTGCTTCTTCAGTGCTTCCAGTGGTTTTCAGACCTCCAGGAAATGGCTGAGGCTCAACTAGTCCAGTTATCACTTTGCTCTGCCCCACAGATACTCCTGTTTCTGATCTTGTGCTCCCATTTCCCCACCCAGACAACCTGTCCCTGACATCTCAGCAGACACCCCACAATGTCAACAGCTCCCAGGAGACTCAGCACAACAGGGGATCAAGTGTTAGGTCCGCAGAGAGGCTCTGGCAATGCCAAGGGAGGATGCAAATAAATCCTATAAATCAAAAAAAAGCGCACACATAAATATCACTGGGCTTCCATGCATTGCTCCACAGCTTTTAAGCTCTCTTACAGTTTATCTCCACCATCCAGACTGATGTAACAGCAATTTGGAGAATGTGAAACAGCAACACCCAATCAGTAGCTCTTGGGAATCTTTGAAAATACCTTTCCTTGTATATAATTTTCTTCACCATTCTTCTCCGTGGTGGCATGGAAAAAAGCCATGAAAAAAAAAAGAACTTTGCAGGAAAACAATTTCATTCTGTGTTTGCACTTTTCCACAGACAGCAATCCCCTTATGATTTGGGGTCATTTTCTCTCGCCTGTTCCTTTTTATTCTAGCAACATTAAAAAAAATCCTTTAAAAATACTCACTCACTGTTCAAATAACAGAGAAGGACTAGCTCCCCTTGCCCCAGTAATGCCAGAGAATCCCACAAAGTACACTGACCTCTCCTTCGCTCCCCCCTGCTCACCCAGGGATTACAGCAGTCTCAATACAGGCTTGTCCATGCATGGGCTGTGATTCCTAACCACTGCGTGATCTTTTATGAATGTAATTTCAGCCTTATCCACATTTCCTGACTTCTCTGTATTCTCATCAGACTTATGATGTAAAATTAACCAACACTGTTAACACTTCAGAGCAGGAATTTTGCATTTTTACCTATATATAAATGACCCTGCAGCAATACTGTGCCATAAAAGAAAAAACAATTTGGTGGTGTGTATCTGTGTATGCATTGAACTGCAGAGGGGAGTATGAGAAAGAAAGCAGCAGTGGTTTGGAAGGAAACATATTTAGACTCTTGTATCAGGGTTTGTGAAACTGAAAAATGAGACAAATCTTCAGTCTCACCTGCAGCTTCTCTGCAGTATAAATTAACCCCTGCCTGAACACAGGGCTATGAATTTACTTTTCACACACACATAATCCTCAGCTGCATGGGGGAAAAAAGGCAAAGGCAGAGCATATGCTGCCACCTGCTCTCTGGGCAGCATTGCTGCTGTGACTGTGGCAAAAAACCGCTGTTCAGACATGGTACCTCACTTCAGCTCCTGTTCTGCTGGAATCCACATTAGTCCTCAGGTAGGTCAGAATCAAAGGAGGAAAAAAGTGGGGACCACTTTCTGCCCCTGTTCTCCTAAACTGCAGATAACGATTGTCCACATTCAGTGCCTCAGGCAATGGAGCAGAAGACTAGGAAGAGATGTTTAAAGTGCCTGGACTGCAAAGAAGTGTGAGGCAGAAAGAAGTGTTAAACTTGCACTCAGTGTCTGACTCGGTAAGTCTCCATTAGATGGCATTGGCAAAATCTTGTACACCTCAGGCATTCCCTGCTAGCTACCAAAAAAGCCCACAAAGTTCTGTGGTGAGTATGAGCTCGAAGTCTTCCTTTCTAAGGTCCTATCTTAAGTAAATTGACAAGTACCCCTCCACAAACCTTGGATTTGTACTGCAGACCGGGCCAGCCTTACTCAGTTGCCTTTCCGTTCCTTCATCTGGTGCCAGTTTAACCCGTCCCGCGGGCTCGTGGCCGAGGCTGTGCGCCACAGAGCCCCGGTGAGTCAGCAGTCCCGAAAAAGCCTGCCAGCGGCCGCCTGGCTCGGCGCTGCGAGCAGAAACCCGCCATTCCCGCGAAGTGCGTGTGCACATGCCTGGGGCCGCGCCGTGCCGCTCATTTGCCTCAATGCACATGGTGCGGGTTTATTGTGTGTGAACTTACACGCATGAGAGAGGAGTTTCGGCTGGGATCACCAGCGGGATTTTTTTTTTTTTTCTGCTAGGAAAGGGTTAACCGGAGTGCCCTTGCTGAGCTCCGAGTCTCCTTGCATTCCAGGGTAAATGGTGTTTTGCAGAGCCCGGTTACCTATGGCAACAGCGGAGAGGAATACTGCAGGCGATCTTCTGAATCACAGGATTTACAGCCCGCATGTTTATTCTGCAGAGAAACACTTCCAGCCCTGCTTCTGATGTGAGCTGGGAACCGCGAGAGGGCTTTACAGAGCCATTTAAAAGGCAATGTGAGCTGGAAGCGAGGCATTTTTAATCAAAGGCCAGGTTCAAAAAAGAAAAACATAGCAGAATCAGAGGAGTCTCCAGAATGAGCTCCAGTGTCACCAAGTACCTGCAGCCACACGCGCCGCCATTAATAACCTCCTCACAACTTCGTGGCTGCACTCCGAATTTCTCGCCTCTGCCTCAGCTCTTACACAGCCACCCCGGGCAAATCGGCAGCACGCAGCCAGCACGGTCGGGGCACGGCCCCATCGGCCGGAGCCAGAGCTCCGTGGCCTTGAAGGCGCCGTGCTCCCACTGGAGCAGTGCCTGGGCTGGGCACTGCCCCGGCGGCAGCAAGAGCGCAGAAAAGCATCTGCTTTCATTCTGTGCACGTACTACTGACTTACTGACCACTGCATGGGCGGTTTTCCTTGCGGCTTGATAAACATTTGAACAGGATTTTTTAAAATCATCACAACTGGAGAGAGTATTTTGTGCCTGTTAAGAATTAAGCATATTTACGACAACATTTGAAAAACAAGACTACAAATACATACTTTTACATAATTTTGAAATGCCACTGGCTTTGCCGAACTAACTGCATTTCACCTCATCCCTTTTGAGAAAATAAGCAGTTCCAGGCCTGGCTAAGCTGTGGTGGGAAGTCATCTGGGAATTCAGGAAGCTAACGGCACAAGCCAAGGAGCTGTGGTTGAATGCTTGAGCAAAGATTCATTTCACCTAACTAACCCTCAGAAAGTCCGGAATCTGCCTCTGTAGTAAGCAGAGATAAATTCAGTTGCTCAAAGACAACTCATCAGACCTAAAAGAAATACCTGTGTGGTTGAGTGTGTGCTTGCAGGTGCATCTTGCAGTACTGGAGACAGTAATGCAATCTTGGTACAATCAGGGCAGGACACTGTAAACACAGACAGACACATCAGACCGAACCCATATGGAAACGTCCAATTTATACTCTTCTTTCTGGAACTTGAATGCTCCCATATGTTACCGCTTTATTCCTAAGAAATTTGTTGTATATGCTACATAATATCAAGCTATCTCAAAGCTTGAGAGGAAAAAATTATCCTAGCTGAATGAGGAGATGGATGTTTTGCAGGAATCTGCTGCTCATTTTTGAAAGCATGGAAACAGGTCATTCCAAACTGTACTTGCTGTAACCTAAGAGGAATTTGCCTTGCTGATAAATATTTAACAGTCACAAAGGACTTATCTGCTAGTCCTTGTATGGACACTCTTTCAGTGGGTTCAAAGCAGTACACACCATTTTTCAGAGTTGCAGTTCCAAGTACATTTTTTTTTCAGGAAGGGAAAGGAAAATCAAAAGTAAGATACAAAACAGTGGAATCATGGGGCTTCTGTGTGAGCCCTAGGAATTCAGAAATAGGCATATGTGTTTAACTCAGATTTTTGTTCCATTTAGCTAAAAAGAAAACATATACTTCGTCTTACTATTTTTCTTTCCCTCAATTTAGAAGAGAAAACATAATCTGAATTTATTGATCCATTGAAATTTATCTGGAAAATTGCTTTGCAGGCTGGACTAAGATAAAGAGTAATTCATAATATATGCAGCAAATGATCTTGCAAATAACAGAAAAAGAGAGAGTAGAAGAGAGTGGGAGGAAGAATTCATCCCTTAGATGGAAAATGAATGGGTCTTTAAAATAGGAGAACTGGCGGGGAATCTGCTGCCTATCTGCACATTGCCTTCTCAATGTACCCATCTATTGTATACAAACATTAAATACAAAATTAAAACTTGAGTTCAGTTTGCCTATTCATCATTTTCAGGTTCAGCTTTTTTGTTTGTTTGTTTGTGGCTTGTATTTAAGCTTTCTTTACAGCAGGGAGATCTAAAGGGCTGCAGACTTTATATTGCACAGTGAAATCACTCAAATTTCAGATGATTTTAGTCAGATGGAGGGAAGGGTCTTTCTTTTTCCCTACAAATCAATCCTGGAATTTGCCTTGCATCCGGCTGAGGTTGTAAGGTTTTAGAAAAAGAACTGGCAATTCTGCTAGCAGGAGGAATTTTGCGTGGTTAAAGGATGGAGTTAAAGCAATCTTTCCTGCAAAAGCATGTGTGCGCGCTTGTGTTAGTTTCTCATTCTCCACCATTTCCTGAAAACAGGGCTCGGGAAGAAAAGCACATAGACACATAACATTTTTCCATTAGCAGAGCAAGCGGGGGAAGGTAATGGTTTGGGGGGAGGGGGTGGTAATCAGAGATCTGCTTAGTCTTCATAGAAAGAAAA
This sequence comes from Irena cyanogastra, assembly GCA_013397155.1. Lineage (NCBI taxonomy): Eukaryota > Metazoa > Chordata > Aves > Passeriformes > Irenidae > Irena > Irena cyanogastra. The sequence continues at coordinate 172,952 of VWZV01000278.1, forward strand.
ATGCCTGGGCGCCTGCTTTGCCATAAATTGCATCTGGTGGTTGGAGCTACAGCAAGTTATTAAAGTGACTGCATTAAAGTCATAATTCAGCAGGTCAGCAGCACGGTCTGCAACCCCTCCTCCATCACTCCTCCCAGCCCCATTTTCTGAAGGGACCGAACACCCGTTGCCTGAATCAGCTCGTGCTGCTGCACTTGGTGGCTTTTTCCCTGGGAGGGGAAGGAGAGGGGAGAAGGCGAGCTCATGCTACTGAATTATTCTGCTTTGCAGGGTTAAGTGGAGATGGTGCTGCACACCCAGGCCTCGGCAATACAGGAAAAATCTCACTTCTCAAATGTAGCTTTCCCCTCACAGCAGCAGGGTGACTCCCCGGCTCCAGGCCTGCTCATTCTCGGTAAATTGTTCTCCCAGCTCCCTCGCTGGGCTTCGAGACGTGGAGGAAGGGATGAAATCAAGATGTCAGCATACCTCAGGGTCAGAGTTGAAGGCAGAGGAATATATGCCTGTGCCCGATCAGATGGAGGGATGGGAACAAAAACAACATCCCACAAACCTCAAGATGGATGCCGGAGCGGGGGCTGTAAACAGCCAGCTTTGCGGAAGGCGCTCACTGTCGAGGTCAGATGTTGGCTCGGAGGAGGCAACATTTGTCTCACATTTTGTCTTATTATACTCGAGCTGCTCCCTGTCTCGCTGCTATGATGAAAGCTGCCTTCAGATAATAGCTTCCATTTTGTTTTCTTCAATGACAAATCAGGCCCATGCTACATTAGAACAAAAAGGTTCAGCCATCCCCAGCAGCTTTTCTGATAACACAGTGTACATGTTACTACAAAAGAGACTTGTAGGGGAAAACCCCAATGAACCCCAAACTAAAGGGAAAGCAGATTTTCATCTCAGCCTCTCAGTCTAAAACCCATGATTTATTAGAAAACAAGATTTTTTTAAAGTGAATCACCTTGCAAAGATCCTATTAAACATCCTCAAACGCAGAAAGTCATCACAACTAGGGCTGGGTCACTTTTTCTAGATGTGACCCATTTCTCCTGTTTCCTAGGGAACAGAAGTGCCCTGGAGTCACCCTTGCACCCTCAGAAAGTGCTCTGGGGCTCTGTTTTTATTGGCCTGGCTGTAGGGAGCACAGCAGACCACAGGGTGCTTACTTTCTTCGGATGCTAAATATTTTCTTAATGAATATGAGGAAGAACACTGAAGCTGAAACTGATGAGATGACAAATAGGTGTATGAGGTCATCCAGCAGTGCCAACTCAAGAAAAATGCCAGGTTTTCAGCACATGTTCATGGAACATAGAAAACAGCATACAAGAGGAAAAAAGCATGCACATTGCTAGTCTCTTAGCAGCAAAGATTCCTTGCTTAAAACTAACATGCAAATCTGTATTTTTCTGCAGATTACATGTGTTAGAGACACTCTCATTTTTCCTTCTGTTTTTCACTAGCAGTGTAAATATATACCTCACAGTGACTCCAGCAGAACACTGGGGGATGGGTTTCTTCTGATTCACAGGCTCCACAAAATTGTCACACAGCTCCCTTGTTCCACAGCCACACTTACACCCATGACTATGGAGGACAAGTAGAACATGCCACTGCCTTCTGGGTCAGGGCTTTTTGTTCCCATTGAGATTTTATTATAGGCTTGAGATCCTCTGAGAATTAAATCTGCTGCTTGTCTAGAGAATAGATAATGGCAGGGCAACCTTCCCACATCACTGCCTCCCGCCAATGCAGCTCAGCCCTGACCTGGCTACCATTCATGACTGGACAGAGTAGAGTTCGTTCTCTGTATCCCATTATTAGACACTGGTCTTTGCAAACAAGGAGCAATTTAGAATCAAATTTGATTTTTTTTTTCAGAAGAGAAATCAACCAGCAAACCAAGCAGGAACTGAGCTGCAAGCCACAAAAATTATTTCAAATAAATTTCCTGAATACAATGTGAATGACAACGTCAGAGTACTGGTGATCTAAGGAAAGTAAAGAATTAATATTACAAAATTAAAATACAGAATCTCCCATACCCATACAGAGCTGCTTCAAGCCTTGTGTGTGTGGCATTCAGTGGTGCTGCTTCTAAAACTCTCCTCACTTTAGTCTCAGTCTCTATCATTTACTAAAGCTGTAGTCACGATGCCCTAAGCACATTAGAAAAGTAAGCGTGTGGGAAAAGTAAGCATGATGGGAGAGCTTGTATGGCTGAAAGCTCATCTGTATTTTGCAAGACTAAGAAATTGAAAAAATATATTGCCTCTGCCTACAATCCTCTCTTGAGCTTGCCCCTCAGTCGTGTTTGCGCTTCCGAGTGAGTATGCGGCAGTTCAGACAAGCACTAGGCATTATAGCTGCGATTGCCGTATTTGTTATTCCGAATGCCACAGCAATGAGACAGACATTCCTATGTGAGGTCTACGATTTCCCCCCAAATGTGAGGATATTAGTCAAGCTACCATCACAACGTGAAAACAGCGCGCGTGTTTCCAGTGTCATTTCCAGCAACAAGAGGGCAGCAGGGAGCCTCCAGCAGAGCTCGGGATCCAGCAAGAGCAGACGGGTGTCAGCTCCTTCTTTCCAGTCTCCTTCGGGCAGCGATCATAGATTCACAGAATCATTTAGGTTGGAAAATGGAGGAAAGCCCACTTCTTGTGGAATATTATACAGCCAAACCCCAAGCAAATACACAAGGTCTTACCGTGTTTCTCAAGCAGATGGACTCAGGGGGATCCTGCTCAGGCTCTTTGGGGTATCTTATACTTGTTTCTTGTTTCTAAAAAATCTGATGGTACAAATCATTTTTTTTAACCAAGCGTTTATGGTGTTTCACTGGACTCATAAGGGACAAGCTGGGAGTGCTTCTCAGAGTTTAGATTTTCAAGTCAGTTGCTGATCTTTCATATATGTAATTTTACTTGGTAAATGTACTGGGTCTCACAGTTAAAGTGGGTTTTTAGGTTGAAACCTCCCTTTCAAACCAGCAGGTGCATCCTCACCACTGGGACAGAAGGACCATGAATGTAGTTTCATTTGCTACAGGATTCACCACAGGAAGTATCCCTACCAAATTCTCACCCCTCTGGCTGGCTGTCCACCTCCCTCACAGCCAGGTCTACAGAAATCCACCCGTGGCCATGTTTCCCTGTTCTCTCCTGAAATGCCCTATAAAGAAACTACCTGTGAAATGTCCCTAATATTTTGGAAACATTTAGTGTGCACTGCTGCAAAAAAACTACTTGCAGAGGCATTATAGACATGTTTGGGAAATTCACAAATCAAAGGCAGAATGTGATTATTCCTACTGTTCAGACAAAAATGTAGAGTAATATTTGTGAAGAAATCTGAAAGCAGCTTCACCAAGCAAACTACAGTTTAGCCAGACCCAGAGCTGCTGTCATTCCCTACGACAGGGCTTCTCAGGAAATCACAGCAGCTGTCCCTCCAGCGCCAGCAGTAGCCGGTAACACAAGGAACCATTTCTTCTCTTTCCAGTGCAGAAGCAACACAGGAAAGTCACGGAGCAGCACTGAGTCAGGGCTCTGCGGCACAGTAAATTTCTGAGGCTGCCTGGTATTCTAGGCACATCCTTACGGCAATAAACTCCTCAGCATCATATCCCAGCCAGGAGAGAATCTGGAGCAGCTAAAAATACAGCCTCTGCATCTCAGATGCTTGCACACAGCAAACTACTGCCTGTGACCTCCACACCCTCCTCTCCCAGCGCACACACACCCAAGACAGGTGGGGATTGGTCCCATTTCACAAGGCGAGGACAAGAGATAGCACTCACTCTACATTGTGATGGGCATTACACACAAATTTAGGAATAAAACTGGGTATCTTAAACGAAGGAGAATTTCTTCTTTCTTGGTACATGAGAAAAGTCATATGGGGTCTGCATTGCCTTGGTCTTTGAGGCATTTTGCTTAGCAGAGTGAAACACCCCAAAGATTCTAGCATTAGCAGGCACTATAAATCTCGAGGACACCACACGTGTGACTGGATTATATATAGCTCTGCTTTCACATTACCAACTCCAAAACACCACACAAAGGAGATAATGAAATATCCACCTCTCCAGCCACCGCTCTCTAATCTGAAACGGCATTTCCAGGAGCCATTTTCACTCAACCACGGAGTCTAGGAACAAACACGTTCTCACCCTCCCACGCACTGTCAGACAGCCCCACAACTGGCATGCACGTATACAATCACACACATATTCATTCCCTACATTTCTTACCAAGAGATACAAAAAGTCCCATGTATTTGCAGTTTATCACATGCAAACATACACATCTCTCCCTTTTCAGTCATGCAAATACACAATCGAAAATGCATTCTGGGTTAAATTCTATTTTCACTTATGCTATGCAAATATAAAAGCTGAATGCTTCCATTAAGATAACAGATTTACGACTGTGTAACTGAGATCAGAATATGGTGCTGACTCTCTCATACATAAATTTCCATAGTTGCTCCTGAATTTGTCTTTTTCCTCAGCCGCCTCTCTGTGCATTAATCATTCAACATTTAAATCAGCCATCCACTTGCTTCTTTTTGCTTTGTCAATGAAAATTGTTCAGCATTAATTATAAAACTCATTCTCTGCTGAGGTTTTCTTGGCTTTTTTTCATTAGTGGGTGGAAGTGTCAATTTACAGTCATCTTGTTCTGTCTTAAAAAATACCCTGTGTACCAGCTATACTGCAGAACACATTCTCTGTGTGAGAGCGCCTGAAAATGTGTGTCTGAGCTAGTGAATGTGTGAGCTTGTAAATGTATATGCAAGATTGTGAATGCATGTGCATACATGTGTATATGTAGAAAAGATATGGAGATGATGTTTGAATTAGCAAGGCTAAATGTTTCTCAGGCTTTATTTTCCAGTTTGAATTTTAACAATTTTCTGAATTTAAAGATTTTAATCATAGTGGTACGTATGATTTCAGGTTACAAAGCAGAGTTTATGGCAACCATAAATGTGTTTGAAATCAAGTATCTTTGGCGACAACAACACAACACAGATCTGATTTTTGCAGCAGTAAAACCTCTCCAGATTTGCTCTCATATTTTGTAATCGAAAGGATTGGACATTCTTGGTCCAGCATCCTGTGCAATTTTGCAGTATAAAAGCAACGTGAGTGCCACAATACACATGATAAGATAATAAACAAGTATGTTGTAGCCAACAGCACACCACAAGGTAATAAAACAAAAGGGCTAGAGAATTTGGTTTAAATGGAAAACACTTTAGTGTGTAGATGAAATACAGTAAAGATGGAGGCTGACTAAACTTGTCTTTGCAGGTATGATATTCACAATTGTGAATGTCTTACTCTGTTACTACAAAGCAGAAAATACTCCAGCGTGTAAATGTTTTCCAATCTTTTCATTATACTGGAATGCTGCAACCTATATTTAACCCAAGGGGAGGGATGTTCTCTAAAAACAATTCACTCCTTGGCAATAATTTCTGCTACTAGTTACATAAAATGTTAGACAACTTTAGCTGCCAAGCAGGGATTACAAAAAAGAGGGCGAAAAGGCAACCAGAAAAAAGCTACATCTCTTTGCAAAAATTTATTATGAAGCAACATAATATCTGAGTCAAGAAACTACAGTAATCTCCCAGGCAACAACAACAAGGTGAACAGTGCAAGTGCAAATGCTCTTCTCCTTCTGAGATTCTGGTATGCGTTTGTCCTGTCCTAGTGCATTTACAGTGTCATGCCCTTCATGGGGGCCTTGTTTTGTGGAAAAAGATGGTTCAGGCAAGCAGGTATGTTATATGCTCCCTTCCCTTCCCTTCCCTTCCCTTCCCTTCCCTTCCCTTCCCTCTGCCTGGGCTGGTGGCCATTGAAATGCGGTGCCTGTTCTGTACGCTCTGTGCTGCTGAGACAGAGTTGCAGTTTCAGCTCAGTTTCACAGGACTGATGCCCACCCCAAAATCCTGAATTGCAACAGGCAGCAATTGCCTCAATTGCAGGAAACACACGAAGGGAGACTGAGAATAGAGATAAAGAATGGAATCAGTCCTGAATACTAAACTGAGGACGAACAAGAAGCTGTTGAGAGAAGGAAGTTAGTGCTATCCAAGCTATATCCATTCTGTGAAAAAACAAGAAACCTTCAATCTCCAAGGCTATCAGGCAGTGCTTTTCACTTATAGTGAAAAATTGGGAAACAGAAAATGTCTTTTTACTCTATGATGAAATGATAATAAGTAGAAATAACAGTCTTTAGTCAAACAACAGAGCACCTCTCCAATAGAAGTTCCACTTTAGCCAAACAGTCAGAGAGTGAACTGGGAATACAGCCCAGGGTTTGAGTTTATTTTTTTATACAGACCTCTGCATGTGCTGCTCTGATGAGGTTATCATACAGACAAAGAGGTAATACAACTAGTCAAGCAGTGCTTTCTCTCCCACTGATAGAATAGGAGGAAAAAAGTGAGTTTGATTCTCATTTAAATCAAAACCATTTTGTATGCCCAGGAGCAAAAAAAATTAGCTCAAAGTCAAGTCTACATTAGGGAGCACTTCTCTGGGGTAAGTAACCTGTGAAAGCAGCACAAATATGCTTCTAGAGGTGAGCTATGCTTTTGTCCATGGAATAGGCTCACTAGATAAGGAGACTAAAAGAGCTGTGGCCCCTGCTCTCACATGGCTTCTCACCCAGAGCACAGGCTTCCAGACACACCATGCAAAATTGCTTGGCAGCCCTCCTTACCTTCCCCTCCAAGCCACACTGGTCAGAAATCATCTGAACCATACTCATGTCAGCAGGGCTAGGACAGACCAGCCCTTAGAAGGACAGAAAATAATTCTGTGCCAATTTCTAATCTACATCCATAATTTTTAGAGGTCTTTCCAGCAAGAAGGAGCATTGGAAGAAGCATATATCATACCTGTTATGACCCTGCTTGCACTTCTTACTAGTGTGAATGAGAATTTGGAACTGTGAGTCCATATGTGCCTCTAAATTGCTTCCAATTTTTCTACACGCTTATTTTAGCAGTAGTTGTCACCCATGTGTATGCAAATTGAGCTTGCAGAGGAGCTCTGAGTAATAGGGAGAAAACAGCCTATCACTGTATTAGACTACAGCTGATGCCACAGTAAAAAATGCTGTTGGTAATTTTAGTTCCCCTCCTCAGGGACACTTCCTGCTCTTCCACATCATTATGAAAACTGCTGGTGACAACACATCCGATCCCAGTACTGGGAGCTCCTCAGAAAGACTCATAACAAAACAAGCTCTTGAGCCTGTTTTTTTATTTTTCTGCTAACCTTCCAAGTCTGGATCTTCTTATCTTCCAGATCAGAGGTACAATGCATGGCATGGCAGAACAAATGAGGCTTTTCTATCCTTTGCCCATGGATCTTCTTCTCCTAAAGGCACAGAACTTCATTCACAAGAACTGTCAGCTCAATTCCTTTCATAGCCGTGATACTACCTGAAAGTAGTATGCACTTAGTTTTAATGCACTTAGTAGTATGCACTGAAAGTTTTAATGCACTTAGATTTTAGTTTTGTATTTTCACACTTTCAATCTTAGGTTTAAATCATCTAAGACTACGAAAGCCATATTTTCTTTTGAGTGATTCTGTCTTCTTCCACTTGGCAAGTGTCACATTTTTCTGCAAGTTTCTTACAGCATTTAAAGCAACAGAAACCTTTTTATTTAGTTCTCTCACTGGGCATTCACATCATTCTTCATTTGTCTAGAAAAATTTACAGCTCCAGGGTTACTGCACCTGCAAAGTCATCCAAAAGAAGGCCATCTTCATCTGACCTCCAAAGATGGCGGCAAATTTTGGCTTTTATTTAAGCAAAAATTCTGAGTTATTCAGATACATAGATTCAAGTTTTCAGCCACTTTACATATTAGGCATATACTAAATTTGAATGAAATCATTTGCACATGTGCAACCTACATTTATGCATGCAAATCAGGCAATTAGGTACAAAATTACCTGATTTGCATGCATAATGCTAGAACTGAGCAAGTAATATGCAACAAAAAACATATTCTATTAATATTATTTTCTTCTCTTCTGAAATTAGCTGCAACTGGATTAGAAAATACTCAAGATTTTCATCACTCAAAATGATTATTTGATGAACATTTTTAAGTCTACTGATATGCTGGCTAATTACACGTCTCAAATGATACCGATTTTGTATCATGTTTGGCAACCCAGCATGAAGTTTTAACAAAACATACAATACCACCTTTTTTGTGTTTAGAATTCAACTTAAAATTCATTTGTATGAATAAATCTTGAGTGCATGAATATTAAAGCATAGCAACACAAGTCCACCAAAATTTGCTTTTGAATTCAAATTGAAATTTTTTGCTGTTTGTGTAATGCAGCTGCTTTTCCTTGCGCACAAATATGGAGCTGCTGTAAAAGCATCTGAATATGTAGAAAAAGAAGCCAGTGAAAACCGTTTGTGGAGTCTGGAGGGTATTTCCTACACTACTGCAGTTGTAAGCAGACAGGTCACATCTCATAGATGAAAGAAGAAGCTTTTCCCCACCACAGCAACACTAGAGGGGTCTGCCTTACTAGAACATAAGTGCCTACCCTGAGAGGGCTCTGGTGATACCTTTGACCCTGACCTCTCCTCTCCTGTGGCTCTTTCTGCCTCCCTGCTCTGCACATGTACCAACACACTTCCTTTTGCTTCCTGTTGCTGTGCTCCGTCTTGCTCAGAAGGCAAACTCCTCAGGCACAGACCTGTCCTATTTGTCTGCAAAGTCTTATGCATACTAAGGGGCTTTAGCTGTAGAATAAATAAACAATAACTGCACTTTTGCTGTGGTGCAGAGACATTTTTGCATGTCTCTAACTGTTCTCATGGGCTTATCTCCAAACCCCTTTAAGAGGTTCATTATAATTTTTAAGATGGGGTCACCAATACTCTTTCAGATAAGGGCAGATCTTGGTTCCTGTCACGGCGGTACGAAGCTCCACATAGCATCCAGCATTTCATTCTTCTTGCATCCTGGCATCTGCCTTCTGATCAGATGCCCATTTTACAGACAGCTTCCAATTAGTTATCTAGTGGCAATCAGACCTTCCTCACAAATACCCTGGTACCTTTAATAAAACTAGGCAATATGCTTGGGAAAACTATTTTCTCACAGCACGCATGACTGTGTATGCCATAAATATAACCTGCTACTGTCTGGATCATTCACCTATCAGCAGTGCGCCAAGTCCTACTGGTTTGATTTTTTTATGCTCAAATAGCACTTTCAAACATTTCAACATGCTCTCTTGGGTTTTCTCCTTTAGTATTTAAATCACAAACATTTCTAAGACAACCGTGTCTTTGTCTTCTAAAAACTATGTTGCACATCTTTGGCTGATACAAGAATATAACAATAAAGACCACCAAATTATTTGACAAGATCCACATTTAAGAACCATCATCTTGCGACAACCTTGCTTCTCATTATCTATCACCTCTCATTTCAGAAACTTCTTTGTTTCTTATTCATTGAAAAATTGGTAATGAGGCACTCTTCACCTCACAACCTATTGGTCAACTATAATTAATTTTATTTCCAGTGCCTCTGCTGCTCTGCAAAGTTTTGCTGCTCATAACTATGAAATCATTTGGCTTTTATGTGTCTTGTCTATCACAACAGCTTCAGAGCATCTCTCAAGTATTTAAACCCAGAAAACTCTGTGTGTCTCCCTTTCCTTTTCATCCCCACCTGCTGAAGGACAGAGTTTGTATAATTTTCCTTTCTTGCCTTTGCCACTGGCACTTGTTCTCACTTCATCCTCTATTTCAGGTTAAGGGTCTCCAGATCTCCTTGACACATATTCCAAAAGAGGTACTTTTCCATTTCTTGCTCTTTCCTGACAGCAACCCTCCCTTTCAATACTCAGCAATTTCATTTCTAGAAGGAAATATATACAAAGGCAATTCAGCACCATCTCTGTAAGCTCAGGAATTTGTAAGAGGCACTGGAAAGTCCTGCAGGCCAAGAATGGAAGTATATCTGTACTTGATAGCTCAGTTGGTTAGATTACAGTGCTAATAACACCGAGGTTGTGGGTTTGATCCCTGAATGGGCCATTCACTTAAGAGCTGGACTTGATGATCCTTGTGAGTTCCTTCCAACTCAGAATATTTTGTGAACTCTGTGATACATATTTCAAGCTCTGAAGGTAAAAAACAACAGTAGTTCTTCTGTCCCAAGTAAGGCGTACTTAATTCTAATCCTGACATCTATCACACTTTCAAGTGAACAATGACTCATGGCCTTTCATCATTTGTATTTGTCACACAAATCTAATTCAACCTCACAAATTCCCAAAGAGAAAAAAAAATGATTTTAGGACTTACTATGCTTATAACCACAAATAATATGGCTACAAACAAATTGCTAAATGTAACCTGCCTCTCCTAAGGACCCGTGATCCTGAAGCAAACCAACTATGCAAAATCATCAAACCCAGCAGAGAAAGAGCCAGAGGAATTACAGAAAGGACTAGTAGTGAGAGAAATTAAATGGATGAATTTGTGTGATTTGCCTTGCTGGAGCAAGCAAATATGTGCAAACGGGGCGAAACTGCTGACTGAACAGACTTGGGACCCTGAGACAGAGAAATCCTTGGGGAAAGTAAACCGGAAGTTTGTGCACTATGAAGCACAATGACGGACAAATGGACTGTATCACTAAGAGAAAAACAGAGCAATTACATAAAAGATATTGGCAAAACCAATAGGTAGATATATCTCAATGGACTCTTGTGCTGTGAGGGGGAAAGACATTTATCTGCTGGTGAAAAACCAGTAGCAGACCAGGCACTCCTCCTGCAGAGTCAACAAAACCAACAGGAACTGCAGCTTGCACTTCAGCAGGAGAGACTGCTGCAATGTACAGGAGGCTGACATGGTGCCTGGGGAGTACTGCTGGACTGGTAGAAGGTGGTTTGGGCTCACTCAGCTCAGGGCTGATGGAGTTAAAACACACATGCACACCTTTATCTCTGGATGCCTAATGCTGCTGCTGTAGAGGGTTAAAATTGAGTAGTTACAGAAAACCTTTCCTCAACAAAGGAAGGCCACACAGCATAGAGAGTGTTGAGCTATTTGGCTCTTGTTCTGGCCAGGCTGAGACTGGCTCCAGAAGCATACTCTCATGGCATCTGGGCTACATTACATTCATGGGGAATGTGCTCATTTACACTCAGGGAATATCACTACCTGTGTGTTCAGAGATGAAAATAGCCTTGGAATTACTTCCACAGGGTGTGCTGCTAGAGCTTAAATGGATTGCCACCCTGAAAATTCCTCCGTGAGTAACATGACAGAGGAAGTGGCATGGAGGAAATGAATTCATGTTAGACTATAGCATTTTGCTACAAGAGGTAAAGAAGAATTATTAGTCTTACACCAGCTTACAGAAGGTCCTCCTGAGAGCAGGGATACTCCAATGATACACAGCTGACATGCAAACTTGCACAAGGGAAGGGATTGTTCACTGGAGCATATACAGGTATGTGCCCATCATATACAGGTAAGTGTGCCATTTGAGATATGGAGCTGTTCAGCAGAGCAGTTAGAGAAACTCCAAGAAAGATAGTGAGTGGTATAGCATTGAATTGAGACCAAATGGTCTTAAATCATGTGGGAACTCCACTGTGAACCGGATGAAAAACCAAGAGAAGTCTGGTAACTACACTGCCAGGATTCCTTAGGGAACAACAGCCAAAAAGTCTTAAGCTTAGCAAAAGAGCTATCCGGATTCAGACATCTTTAGGCATCAAAGAAAGTTGGTGTATCAGTACGTAGACTCTACAACCCTGAAACAGAACATCACTGAGAAGTCTGTGTGGTAATGGGATGGGTCCCCATCAAGCTGTACAACTTAGTTTGCACAAGACCCTGAGAGTAAAGATGTGTGTGCTGCCAAGGACTGATGCCTTAAATGCTTGCAGCAAGTTATATAAATATGGTGACTCTCAAAGTGCTGGGAAGGAATCAGGCAACTCTACAAAACTCCTCTGAGGAGGAAATGGTTTGGAGCAGGTGACAGCCTACAGTTCCCACAGACTCAGACCAGGATAAGAGCATGAAGGGCCTGCTTCAAGCAGAGAAATAACCTTGCTCTAATCTGATCCCTTGCTTCTAAAGATTGAAGAATTTTCTTGGCTTTAAGCATCTTCCATCTTTTCTGAGCTGGAGGACATATCTGACAGCTATGCATCTGCTGGTCAAGCGAGGAAGGATAAAACTATATTTACATGTTCTATACTGGAAGGATTATTTTCCTAAAAATATTAGAAAATAAATCTTTAATTTTACATAGCTCCCTATTTACAACAACAGAAAGGAAATCTGGGGGATTTTAAAGTGACTTTAACCTGATATTGCTGTTTTCAACAAAGGTGCTATTAAGAACTTTTATTGTTATATAGTTTATATTGTAAATTATTTCCATAGCAACCTGATCATGTCATATATTCTGGGCTATAACTCAAAGGGAGAGGGGATGGGAAAAGCACAGAATGGCGACTACAGAGCAAAACCTGTCCTGATTATTACCTGAATCTTGAATGTTCTTTTTAGTCCAATTTGTTTAAACAGTGTTTATTTGCAGGCAATGCTGAGGATCCAGCCAGGCTGCACCTGCCTTCCCAGGCATGCTCAAACACAGCCTAGGATTGCACATCTTCAAGGGAGAGCAGGGTGGGGTTCCTTCTGTTCTTCATGACAGAACCTTCTGCAAGGAGGAAGCTTCAAGCTGTAACTTGCAAAATATGTACTGTAAAAATCCAGCCATCAGAGCACTGAAGATCTATGCAGAGACCTGCAACTAATCACGCAAAAACCTGTAGCTCTTTGTATTAAGCATGTGCAGCACAGTTCTCAAGAAATGCTGTCATCAGTTCTAGCATGAGGAAAGACAGGTACAAAAGAGCATGAGAATTTCTGCATTGCTTCCTGCTATTTATCTGTCACACAAACCACCAGACATTCTATCAAGGCTGCTGACTAATGAATCTATCTTAGGCCACGGGTCCTTGTTAGCAGAATGTGACTAGATATCCACAGATCACAAAACTGATACTGTGCTTGATACCTGCAACTCTTGCTGCCTCCTCTCCAGCAGAAATGGTGCAGTGAGCACAGCTGAGTTCAGCTGGATTAACAGAAAAGTTGACTACTGGATGGGAGGGTGAAGAGCTGGGGGCTGGAGTCAGAGAACCACTCAAAACCACAGCAAATGTTTGCCAAAAAAGGGTATATACATTTAGCAAGGTTCAGCTCTTGAAAGGCTGCTTCTTTTCGATAAGATACACAGCATAATCTTTAATTGCAGGAGATGGTATATAATAGATGTGCCAACTGGCACTTCTTATCAATGCAGTCTGAATTCTTCAGGGAGGAATTATTGTTATATGTAACAAGGAGTCAAGAATATCAACAATACTTGAGCAAGTAATGAAAAATACTCCAAAATTTACTGCTGCAGGAAGACAAGAGCTCTTTCAATTGTTTTAATCTCAGATGTTTTATACTTTGTCTTCTTATTTTACAGAAATCATTAACAGACAGTGAGTTCTAAGGGAAAATGTCTAGCATATCAAGCTAGATCAAATAAACTTTCAACATCTACAAGTCAGTGGCCTATATTTTCCAGTAGCAGACTAGATATTCAGGCTTCCCACTCCCTCCCTAATTCTGCCCCTAGCTCTTACATACATCAAACCTACAAAAGTGTATTGTCCTTACTCCAACAGTGTGCCAGTCTGGACATGTTCAAATGAAAACCTGAGCTACACTATGATCTTGTCTCTTGTTGCCATGATGTGTGCAGTGAAGAGTAAGATTACCTTAGATAATCTGGAATACAGCAATTCAAAGCAACCCCGTCCTGTCTTTGATTTGGATGTGGTGTGCTTTCCATCATAGCCAAAGGGGAGCTCCTACCTCTGACACACAAGTATGCACTCTTCTTCACCCCAGCCCTCTGTATGTTGCATCAGCAAGAACAGCAACAGCCTCCAGCCTTGGAGCTATCAGAGTGAAGGACGTATACATGCTACAGGCAACTGGCCTGGCACTGAACGTTGTTGTTCCCAAACACCTGTGTCACACAAGCGCTTTTCAGTTCAGCTGCACAGTTGTTGTAACAACATGCTTTTATTCCAGAGGAAGGGAGACTAGCATTTGGGGCAGTAACCAATGGCTATGGCCTCCCTTGTTCTGATAGGTGTTTGCTGTGTGACCCTGGCTCAAACACTTGAGATTACCCGTCTGGAAAATGGATAAACTAATGTGGTAACTTGAGGAGTAGCTTCACCCTTTCCTAGGCACAGTTCTCAAATATGGTTAGCAAAGTCCCAGGCAGTTTCGCACAAAAAGCAGTTGCTTAAGGAAGGGTGAAACACTGTTTTGGCTTCAAACCGACTCGGAGCTGTCCCCTCCGGAGAAGCCCACTACGCCTCGCTAGTTTGGCAGCCTAGAAGCAGAAGCAGGCTGCTAAATCAGTGGTTTGCCGGAGGAGCGAGCGGAGGCTTGCAGCAGCATGGCTGCTTTCTCTGCACATTCCTCTGGTGACGCTGCTTATTACCCAGCATGCAGATAACCCTGAGTCAAGGCTTTGGTATGAGCGGCGCTGCCAGGAGCTGCGTGCTTGGAATAGAGGGTTACAGTTTAAACCGAGGTGAAGCGCCGTCCCCAGCCAGCTGCACCCCGCCTGCCTCTCCTACTCGGCTGGAGCCAGCCACCCCTTCACCTATTTGCAGAAAAGGAGCTTTCCAGTCCCTCCCGTCCACCCCATCGCTCACCCAGGGATCATTCCCATTGAGAAGCTCTCAGTCTAATAGTAATCCCGACGAATTTAGCTGCTACTAATAAATCCCACCCTCTGCCCCTCCCAACCTGCCTCCATGCAAATCCATTTGTAGGTTACTTGAACAATAGCGGAGCTGTAATCAGCCCTCCTCTCTGGCAGCCTGCAGGGAGGGAGGGGAGGAGGATGATGACAGTGGGGAATTCTGCTCGGCTTCTTGAAGCTGCACAGACATGTTTCATGTCCCCATTCCCATCCCCTG
The DNA here is from genome assembly GCA_013397155.1 of Irena cyanogastra. Lineage (NCBI taxonomy): Eukaryota > Metazoa > Chordata > Aves > Passeriformes > Irenidae > Irena > Irena cyanogastra. Next base: position 188,055 of record VWZV01000278.1, read on the forward strand.
CGCAGAGGCGGGCAGGCAGGAGGGCAGGCGGACAGTCAGGCAATCCCAGGGCTGTCTAGGTCGGCCCAACCCAGCGGCAACCGCATGCCCTGGCGACCCTCCCCAGCCCAGCCCGGTTTGATTCAGTTCGGTTCAGTCCCTGCCTAAGCTGCCATGCCGCAGCAGTGCCAAGCCGCTCCACGCTGCGGTGGAGTTGCCAGGCTCAGCCTCCGCTCCCGAAACAAAGTTAAGGGCCTTTGCGCTGGCCAGGAAAAAAAAAAAAAAAGAAAGATACCCCAGCGAAGCAGATTTGAGCGAACGGGTGGCCTGGCACACCCAGTACTGCCGGGAGAGCAGCGCCAGCCAGAGAGAAAGGCACAGCTCTCCATTACAAGATCTTTGGGGACGACAGAAAACCAGAGTCTTCTCGCTGTTAACGGTGACCATGTAGGAAAGTGGAAAGGGAAACTTCCTGAAAATAAATTGCAATTTGCAGCAGTTCACATCTTAAAGGTTTCTTTGCAAAGGGTCATAAAAGCAGCAGCGAGTGCATATGGCCGAGCAGGGCTCCGGGGGGCGGGGGGGGAGGAGGGGGAAAGGAGGAGGAGGGGCGGGGAGGGCTGTGAGCGGATGCCAAATCAGCTGAAACCTAAGAAGCTTGACCTTCCTCACCTCCACCCCTGCTCCCACAGCCTCCAAAAAACCTTACAAGGGCGCTTCGGGAAGGCCAGGCACACAGCAGAGAGGAGAATGCAGTCTCAACTCGGCTATAGGCAGGGGTGTGTGGCGGTGTCAGTGAAGGAGGAGAGAGGACACTTCAGGGTACCTGCGTTCACTCTCGCAACGCAGACTTACACCAGCATGGTTCATTGCATCCAGCCAAGCAGTCAGACGTTGGCATCTTGAACCTACCTAGCCCCAAGTAGCTCAGCCAGTCCAACCAGTCACAGACTGTACTGGCCAGACAGACTTTTCGTGAGCATCCTCCCCCTCCCATTCACATGTCTAACTGCTCCCTTCTGCTGTTCACCCTACAGTTCCCTGAATGGCTGAAAGAGAGTGGGTTTGCTGTCAGAAACTTGAAATGACACGTAGTCTCCCATGTTTCTTCTCATGGAGTTAGGCAAGTCCATTCCCAGGGAGAACTGGATTCCTGCAGAACCTCCCAGTCAGGGGTGGCAGCATGGGGCTGGGCTGCCCTGTGGCAAACACGTGGAGACAGAGATGTTTGTCTGGCTCATCAGAGGAGCCCTGTGGTAGCCTCAGTCAGTGCACACATGCCTAATTCTTCTTTTAGGACACATCTGGGAAAAGACCTTGTATGCCGTTCTTTTCACATCACTCTACCAGCAGGCATTCCCCTTCCCAAACTGCATTAAAGGTTTTAAGGCAGGGGCTGAAACAACAAAATCTTGGTTACATGGTTTTCAGGCACCTTGAAAATAAAGCCAGCAGTGCATGTTTCTATATAGGAAGGTATAACCATGCCCTCTGCATCTTCTGAGGGTTGGTTGTAAGTACAACTCTGTAGGTACAGAGCAATGTTTTGGGTAGAAAATACATGCTGTAATGGATTCTGATGGCTGAATGCCAAGGGGGAAGCTGTTCTGCTTCAAGAATAGCCTTACAAGAGTCAGCACTACAGTGACAGTTCAGTACTCCGCTGCAGATCCACAGGATGTGTCACTTTGGCAGAGAAAGAAGCTGCTAATGCACAACACAATCCACCCTACAATGAATGGAGAATGACTGCATACTGAAAAAAAAAAAAAAAAGAAGAAAAAGAAAATGGCAAGACCTAGGAAAAAGGGAAGCTGCAAGGCAACTACTGCATAGTAAGCTGGGAACCTGAGAGCTCTGAAGACAAAGCCCTTTCCCTTGAGGGGAAGAAAATCTCAGTTCACAAGACACATAAAGAAGCAGACAACCCATTTTCCAGTGACTGCTGCAGCCCTGCAAAGCTGTGCTGGCAGCCAGCCTATTTGAAGAGATTGCAGTTTCAAAACAATGTTAGTCCTCACTAGTTCGGGTAGGTGAGCATGCTCATATGCACAATGTTGCTAAGCAAATAAAAAAGATAACAAGGTTTGTATTAAATTATACCAGTTACCATTGGTAAACTCAAGTTCCTGATGGAACTGTGTAGTATTTCCCCCAAATGGACATAGCAGCTCTTCACTGCACAAACACATCTATCTCCAACTCACACACAGCTGCCAATGCTTAAAAAACAAACATCCAGTGACACACATGTTCTAACCCATTTCTAAGAAAATAGGCTACAAGGCTATTAAAAGAAACATCAAGAATAATCTAACCGGGGAAAAAAAAAAACCCAACAAAACCCAAAAACAAACAACAAAAACAAACCAAAACAAACAAACAAAAACAAAAACAACCAAAAAAACCCACCAAAAAGCAAAACACAACAACCCTCCCTGGGAAAATAAACCATTTAAATACTTCCCCATTACAAGAAGGAATGAAAGCACGAAAGCACAATAAATGACCATCTGGACAAATAAATTAACTTACACCATTTATTCAAGCAAACATTGGGCTGTACCTTAAATAACTGGCAAGTATGGGGGATGGGAGCATTACTGTAAAATACAGAAATACGCTGAATCTCTGTACATGAGACTCACTCAGCAGCTCCCTTTTCCTCCTCAAAAAAAGGTTACAACTTGTTTGTCAGCTGTGGACATCTTCAGAAAGATAAAAACCTATGGAGTGGGTTCAAAGAAATGCTGGCTAATATGCCCAGACTGGCTGCTTAATGAGCCAGAGTAAAAGAAAAGGTCACATGATTACAAAAAACCTCCATACAACAAACGCCCCGTAGCTATGGTTAACTTTAATTAACTGCAGTATTACAATTCACTTCAAGCTTATTTTCCACCAATGTTTACTGCACCTTACCGTTCCTTTCCCTGTGAAAAATCAAACTGATTCATCTCATAAGTGGGCTTATGTTTCAAAAAATAAAAGCTTTTCAAAAATTATCTGAAATTTTAAAAATCCACCAAATGGTCTCTTTCTAGCTATAACTACTGATGAATGATTTCAAGATTACAGGTGTGGTTCTGTTTATATAAATCAAGGTATTCACACTTCTGTGATACAATTAAATGTTGAATAGCCAGTAGTAGTTCTCTTCTAATAGCAGTTGCAATTCACATATGAATATTACTTCTCCTTAAGTTTAAACTTGAATTTCAACTATGTGTACAATTTTTTTTTCTGCCAGTCATGAGCTTACAATGTCAGTCTCTCCATCTTACAATTTAAAAATAAACTGCTGTGTGAGAATTGCATGCTTAGAAATAACTGAAAATAGGATCAGTACAAATCCATACTCTAAAAAACACGTACGTTTTATCCAACAATTAACTGAAATCATAGAGGTTGACTATAACAATTAAGTCAAAATATTCTTTTTCTGCATTACTTCTTTGATCCATTACATAAGAACAATATGTTTGGAGATTTTTAAGCACTGATATATCACTTGGCAGAAAAATAATATATATACACACAGACAAAGTCATTGTCTGAAATCACAGATATAGTGATGCCAAATACTAAATCTCAGAACATAACAAACCCCACCCCCTCCCCACACACATGAAACAGCCAGAGTGTGCATCTATACAAGACTGCAAAGATCTGTAGGCACACTAAGCATATAGTCTCAAGGCTTCTACCATCCTTCCCACCAGGAATACAAATCAAGCATGTATTAAGACCAAGCAGATACCAAATGCCATCCAGACTTTCCTTTATGTAACTGTGGGGCTTTGGCAGGTGGGGATCCTTACCACTCAATAAAACGGAGAGCTCATAACCTATGATACTATTGCATCTGGAACAGCTCTATGTTCTGCTGGTCAAACTGCAAAGGATTTCTGCAGTGCTGCTGGGTTTTTTTTTTTTCAGGTTTTCCCCTCCTTCCTCCATTTGCCTCACTGGAAAGGACGAAGTTCACATTAGGTTTGTTTGCATTTTCTAGCTAGCATGAGGCCTGTGTATTTACTTTGCCTGTAGATCACTTAACAGGTATTGCACTGCTCCCCTGTCTCCAGAAAATGCCAATGTCACACAGAACAGTTAATTATACAAAGAATCACATATAATCATTGCCAAAAAGAAAGCATTCACTTCTGTGCTTAAAGGAAGCTTCCTTGCCTGAAAACACAATAAAGTCCCTGAACTGTTCATCAATTCAAGTTACGAAAAGCCAATGCCTAAATGGGGTAGCAACCCACCAGCTGCAACGCCAACCGTAGAAGCTGTTATTTCATGCTACCCTTTTTTGTACCCTCTGTTCAACTACAGTCCTGCTTACCATGGGTTTGTGGCTAACGTCAAACTTTGACAACCACTCCTAAAAATCAACTAAAATTATTAACCATGTGATGCTGGGTTGTTTTTTTTTTTTTTTTTTTGAAAAGAAAGCTTCATTTTAAATCCCAAGCCTTATTAAATTGCACAGGCAATGTATGCATCCTGTATTGCAAAGAGCTTGCAGCTGGAGAGCTGGTGGGGGGGAGGAGAAGGGAGGAGGAAATGAGATGCAGGAACAGTAAATAGAAAATGCTTAGTCAGCAACCGTTACTGCAACATTAAAGGTGAAATGTAAATAGGCACGGTGCCAAGATTTAAGTAAGTTTGATAACACCATCAACATCATCATCTTACTACATATAAGTGAAAATGTGCATACAAGTGCCACAATTATCACAACGAACTGCAGACTCTTGGTATAATGGAGACCTTTAAAAAGGCAGCATGGCTTGCACATACTCCCTAAGCTTAGAGAAAAATAAAACTTGCTACTCAAGAAGTATTAATATCAATTGAATTTATTACAATTTACTAAGCTCCAAGGCACATTACAGTGTTCTGTTAACTACAGAAATGTATAAAGGACAAACAGAGCATGTTTCTCATGTACAGCATTTTGCTCTACTGTTCAAAAGCATCCGTGCATCAATAAAAGCAAAAACAAAAAACACATGAAGATTAAAAAACGTTCAGATCAATAGAAACAAACTGAAACAATTTCCTTACAAACTTGCAACAAAAAACACCCTCCCCCCACAGCCACCCCACCGTTTTGCAACAAAAAAAACAAAAACAAAAAAAAAAAAAAGTGAAAGACTAACACTCAGGGCTTGTAAAACGTAAGCTGTCACCATTTTTGTAGCAATTTTTTAGGCATCAACACTGGCCTTGGCAAAAAAAAAAAATTTTTTTTTGTCTTTTGTGTTTTTCTTCTTCTTTCAGAGAAGTGCATACATTTACAAAAATACACACCAGCAGCAGGTAATCGCTAAGGGCTATTAACTTTGTACCTAGCCAACACACTGCCAAAGAAATGAGAACAGGTATTATGTAGTAACCAAACAATATTATATTCTGTTTAACAAAAACCAGCTCTATCCTTCAAATGAAGAAGAGTACATACCTTTGTTTCAAAATATAGAAACATACGACGAAAATAATGTCTATACATAAGACTAACTTTTGCAGTTTGTTATATTCACAATTCTACATCTTCAGGAGTCTGAAGGGATTGGATTTCTTACTCAAGGGTCTCTCTCCTTTTTCACTTTAACGTCCCCAGCTAAAATGGTCGCGATCTCGCCCTGCATAAATGCCCAAGGCACATTGGAACCGACTAGGGGGCATTTCTCTCCACTGGGGCAGTAGACTTCGCCAGTCGCCCCTTGGGCCTTGATGCTCTCTCTGGAACAAGGGAAGCAGAACTTGTGGCTGGGCACAGAGGGGCACTGAACAAAGTGGGTGTCCTCCAAGCGTTCGTGGCAAATGGTGCAGCACAGGGGCCCACTGTTGGCCATGGGGGAGTCCGGAATGTTTTGGGGATGCACTTGGTCCATGGCGGGGTGGGTGCTGGGGGGAGGAGGGGCCACTTGCAGGTTCATGTCCCCGTTGCGGGAGGCCAGACGACGCTGGCCCGGCACCGAGGCCGGCGACACGGGGCTGCTGCTGTTCCTGCGAGTGGACGTGGTGGAGTGCACCGAGCTGCCGTCCTTGGGCGAGTGGGCATTGCCCAGCGTGTCAGCCACCGACATGAGCGCGGCCATGGGGGACTGTCCGTTCTGGGGGGCGGACTCGGGTGGCGTGGTCCGGTTGGAATGAGGCCCGAGGGGCGGCGGCGGCGGGGGGCCCCCGCCGTGCACCGCCCCGAAGCCCCCGGCCGACATGGTGAGCTTGAGCGCTTCGCTCTGGCTGGCCATCCACTGCTGCCGCTGCTGCTCGTCGCTGAGCTTCAGAGCCCCCTCGGCCGAGTCCGAGGGTTCAGGAGAGGCTTTCCTCTTGCGCATCGCCCCGCCGCCGCCGCCGCCGCCGCCACCGCCAGGTCCCCTAGAGGCGGCGGCCGTGCCCTGCGCCCCGCCGGCCCCGGCCCCCGGCCGCGGGAGACTCACCAGCGCCGTGGGCAGCATGGGGCAGCTGGCGTCCAGGTAGGGCTGCGGCAGCATATCGGCGCCCACCAGCTCCTTGAAGAAGCGCACAGACTCGGGCAGCAGGTCCCCCAGGAGACGCCAGTCGCCAGAGCCGTGCTTCTTCTCGTACTCCAGGTACTTGAAGCCCGAGGAGAGGCCGCGGCCGAAGTCCTTCATACAGTCCTGGTACATCTGCTTGGCCACGCCGGAGGCGCTAGAAAAGACAGTGCCGGAGCCACTGGGGTACTCGATGAAGAGCTTCAGCTCATAGTCCATGCCCGGCTTGGAGACGGCGTCGAAGGCAAAGACGCGGCCCAGCAGGGCGTGATCCTTCTTGAAGCGCACCTCGTAGGGGGTGCAGCCGGCCAGAGTGAGCAGCGTGTCCCTCACGATCTTGGGTTTGCTGGCCCACTCCTCAGCCCGATTCCGCAAACTCTCGCTGAGCTCGGCCAGCGCCTCCGCGTTGCGCTGTTTCTCCTTCAGCTCCCGCTCTTGGTCACTGCTGGATACCGAGCCCGGCCGCTTGCCGCAGGCCTCGGAGGACGAGCCGCTGCCTCCCCCGGCACCGCCGCCGCAAGTGCCCCCTTGGGAAGAGGCGGAGGGAGCGGGGGGACCCCCACCGCCGCGGCCGCTCAGGCCCCCATGCGGCGGAGGCAGCGCCACGCCGGAGGCAGCGGGGCCGTTCAACAGCGTCTGCGGCAGCAGGTTGGGGGGCACGTTCATCTGAGCGCCGGCGGCCCCCGGGGGCAGGCCAGACACGAGCCCCCCGTGCGCCCCGCGACGGGAGGAAGAAGAGGAGGAGGAGGAAGTTGGGGCTCTGCCGGTTCAGCTCCGGCGGCCCGTCCTCAGGCTGCTTGGGGAAGCCATTGGGCCCCCCCAGTCCGTTGGGCAGGCGGGCGCCATGGCTGCTGCCCAGGCTGCCAGGCGGCGGCGGGTACTCGAAGCGGCTGCGCTGCTCGGCCGCGGCGGCGCTGAGCCCGTAGCGGTCCAGGCTGGACTGGGTCAGCCCCGCCGAGGCCGCCTTGGAAGTGGCATCCACATGGTTGAGCTGCTGCTGGGCCGCCGCCGCCGCCGCTTCTTTGGCGGAGAGCGTCACTGCCTTCACGCCGACCGGCGGAGGGGGGCCCGGGGAGCGACCGTCCTGGAAGCAGCCGTGCGCCCGCTTCAACTGTCGGGCCGTCTCGATCACGAACTCGATGCGGTCGGCGCCCTCGTAATTAACGCAGCCCCTGCAGACGGGCTCCGTGAAGTCCCAGATCATGGCCCAGGGCATGCGGGGCAGATCGCATAGGTAACATGACTGCCTCCGCGACGAGGACACCTGCGCGGCGGACATGGTGCTGCTGGCTGGGGAGCTACTACCGCCGGGGTAGGGGCTGGCTCAGTCTTCCCCCCCGGGCTGCACGGGGGGTTGGCTCTCCGTACCTGATCCTGTTGCCCGTTTCAGCAAGGGGTATCGTCTGCTTTTAGTTCGTTCCTGCTGCCGGAGATGGCTTCTTCTACCTAGTCCTGCCGCTGCTGCCCCGGTGGGGTGGGAAACGCTTCCACTGCTCCTCCGGGGGGCTGGCTGGGTGGGGGTCGCTTTCTAGCCGCTTCTGTTTCCCTGCGCTCTCTAGCTCTCCGCTTGCTGCTGCTCCTCCTCCGGGAGGAGGCGGAGGTGCACGGAGGAAGATGGAGGGGGGGTCACCTTCCACCCGCCACGGCTGCCTCGTGAGCTTGCAGTTCGGTACGTGCTGATCCACCGCCGTGAGCAAGACAGAAGCACCCGCACGGAGCTGTTCGGTCCCGGCAGCGGCGGCTTCCCTGAGCGCCGGCGGAGCTGTGGCAGTCCAGGAGCAGCAGCGGCGGCGGCGNGTTGCGCGGGGCGCGCATGCCCGGCGCGCTGCCCGCGCCCTCCCTGGCGCGGCTGCAGCTGGAGCGCGGCGGGGCGCGGGCAGCCTGCGCTGCCGGCTATGTTTGGAAACTTGAACGCCAGATCGCGCCCTCACCCTCCTCCCCGGCCGCGCTGCCGGCCCCCCGCCGCGACACCGCGGCCAGGGCGCGCATGCACAGTCGTCGTCGTCGTGGTGGTGGTGGGTGGTGGGGTTTTTTTGTTTGTTTGGTTGGTTTTTTTCCCTGACTGCGCTTTCTAAGTTCTGATGTCTCGCTTACGGGATTTTTGTAAGCCCGCGGTTCGCCCCGCTTTGCTTCCGTGACGGCTGCGCGGCTTTCTGCCACCGCGACTGTCGGTGGGATTCCCGTGCGCTCCGGCTGCTGAGGCAAATGGGGGATCCCGCCTTAATATCCGATTTCGTGTTTCTCTTTCAGTGATCCCAGTGACAGAATGACACAGTTTTTGTAAGCCTGTGACTGCATCAGAAGCTCTTCCACTTTTGATTTGTTTAAACCAGCCATGTTTGCCAAGTGTTTAAGGCTGGGCTGGGAAAGATAGTGCTGTGCATTGCTCAAGGGTGTAGGAGAGGCCAGGCAGGTGAGTAATCGCTGTGATCTCATCTCGCTAATGCAAAGGGACATAGGATTTCCCCGGCGTTGTGAGAACACACGGCTTTTTTTTTTCTTTTTCTTCTATTTCCCCCTTTAAATAGCTAGCTAACATTTGCATAACACTGTTAACAGGCAAATTACTCAAAACAACCTCGGCTCATGCAAATAAACCAAGAATTCATTTCACTTGGAGGAAAACAAAATAAAACCCCTCGAAGCTTGCCTTCTCCCGCCCGCGTTTCCCGANCGGCGGAGCTGTGGCAGTCCAGGAGCAGCAGCGGCGGCGGCGGCGGCAGCAGCGTGGCGAGCGGCGCCGCCTGCTCCTCACTCACATCCTCGCCGCTACTCGCAGTCCGAGCGCGGGGTGCTGCGCGCCGCCGCGTGTGGCTGCGCGCCCCCTCCGCCGCGCCGCGCTCCCCCCGCGCCGCGACGCCCCTCCCCTTCTCCGCGCCGTGCTCCCGGCTCGGCTGCACCCGGGCGGGGCCCCGCGTCACCGTCGAGCGCCCGCGCNCTGCGCTTTCTAAGTTCTGATGTCTCGCTTACGGGATTTTTGTAAGCCCGCGGTTCGCCCCGCTTTGCTTCCGTGACGGCTGCGCGGCTTTCTGCCACCGCGACTGTCGGTGGGATTCCCGTGCGCTCCGGCTGCTGAGGCAAATGGGGGATCCCGCCTTAATATCCGATTTCGTGTTTCTCTTTCAGTGATCCCAGTGACAGAATGACACAGTTTTTGTAAGCCTGTGACTGCATCAGAAGCTCTTCCACTTTTGATTTGTTTAAACCAGCCATGTTTGCCAAGTGTTTAAGGCTGGGCTGGGAAAGATAGTGCTGTGCATTGCTCAAGGGTGTAGGAGAGGCCAGGCAGGTGAGTAATCGCTGTGATCTCATCTCGCTAATGCAAAGGGACATAGGATTTCCCCGGCGTTGTGAGAACACACGGCTTTTTTTTTTCTTTTTCTTCTATTTCCCCCTTTAAATAGCTAGCTAACATTTGCATAACACTGTTAACAGGCAAATTACTCAAAACAACCTCGGCTCATGCAAATAAACCAAGAATTCATTTCACTTGGAGGAAAACAAAATAAAACCCCTCGAAGCTTGCCTTCTCCCGCCCGCGTTTCCCGAAGTTGCCTGCTCCCCGCCCGGCCCCGCGGCCACACCGGTGCCCGTGCTGGCCAGGAGGGGCTCTGCAGAACCCGCTTTTGCTCTCGTTGCAGTCGGCGGCTGTTTTTGCAAACATCGACATCGCTGCCTGCGTCCAAAGAATAATAAACTGTCACTGCGGGGACGCGGTTCGGCCAGGACCCGGCGCGGGCGGCCACCGGCATCGCGTCACTGGCGCGCAGCCGGCCGCACGGTGCCCGCGGAGACAGCGCGCAGAGGGGGAGGGCGTGGGGCGGGGGGGTGAAGCGCTCGTACGCCCGGCGAACGCGGAACCTCTCCCAGCTGGGCTGTGTCGGGTGGATTTCTTTCTTTCAGTACCTCTTCCTGATTCCTTTGTTGCTAGAAACGCCGAAACCCCCGTCCATTGCAGGTTTCCCGCTGTGCTTTAAAAGGACTTAGTGTTTCTATGGTGGGGTACCACGGCTCCCTTACACCGGCACGCTCAGCAGCCATGCAGCACCGACGGGAAAAGATACCTTCTATTCGATTAATAACGTTTTGGAACTCACATGACAAACCCCCCTTCCTTTAAATATTTCATTTCATATCACAAATATGTGTCATTTCCATTTTTAGTTGTCTAAAGCGTTTTATATGTGTCTGGTTCTAGTCTATAAAGCTGGCAAATGAGTTTGATTATATATGTGTGGAATTATTTTATAGGAAAGGCTTAATAAAATGCACACATTCAAGTTACAGAAATGGTAGGACCAGATAAAATACAGTTAGAAAACCAATTGTAACAAAATGACTTTTTCAGGGGAAGCTTGTAGAAGCAGTAAGTAGAGATAGAAAAGTCTTTGAATTATGTGAATCTCCTGTATGTAAATTGACTGAAGAAGATGCACTAAAGGGGAGTGGATTTCACACTTAAAAATTTCACACCTAAACTGTGGACATTACAGAAGCTTCACAGAAGTATGGCAGATGAAAGCCGGTCAAAGTAAAAGTCTTTTCTTCCAGCCACGCAAAGTGATTTAGTGATGGCTGCAGGATTTCTACATTAATATGTCTTTACTTCACTAAATAAACATCTTTTCCCTCTGATTCATACTGGAATGTCAGCTCCTTTCCTATCCTTTTACTGCCTCATGTTGATTTTCATATGAGGAGCAGAACTGAGTTGAGAGACCTGAAGCTTTCCCTTCATCCCGCGTGTCTGGGAATGCAGAACTGCATCATATCCTGACTGTATTTCAGTCCCTGGTTACACAAATCCAACACACGACAAGGCACTCCATGTGCTTGAATTACCCCTCTCCCTGGATCCTCGATCCACTGAATACTCCTGCAAGAAAGCCCTTTTTTGGTAAACTCACCTCACAGGAACAGACTTCTTGGCTCACAAGAGCAGTCTTTATAGTGGGTGTAAATAATAATCACCTTAGATATAATCTAGCCTCAGAAAACCATTTACAGGTGCTGTCAACTCCCTTTATAGTTTGTGAATAGAAAAAGAGAGACATTAGCATCCGTGACCCGACCAAACTGTCTTTACTCTTACTTGCAGGATACACAGTTGTAGAAATATGTTTGTCTTTCCATAATGATTAAACTTTGATTTAAACTTCGGTCATGGGCACGTACTGTACCATTACGCAAGCAGCACTTAAGGATGAAGTGTCAGCATAGCAACAATACGGCCAGCAGCAGCAGTGATCTCTGCAAAGCTGATTGATGAAGAGAACTGCAATGTAAATGCAAATAAATGCCACGCTGTGGCACCTTCACAGGGAACGACTTGTCATTGTCAATCTAATCTGGGTAGGGAAAAATAGATTGAACGGTAGCAATGTAACAAGCTCCCCATCTATGGCAGCACTGTCCTTTCGAGGGTAGCAGCAAGCTTTCCTGGTCACCTTCTGCCTTTTCTCTTTGCCATGCGAGTGATGGGACAGGAGCAATCCAGATTGATCTTGCTGGATTTATACTAAACATGTCTGGGGTTTATTTAGCTCTGAAATAATCCAGGAATTAATATTACTTTTGGAGGAAGCAAAAAGGAAGCCCAAACAATCCATTCAGGTGTCTAATCTGGCTAAGTGAAAGAAAGAAGCAAGCAAACAAAAAATAGCATAAGAGACCCCCAAACAGTAGATTGTTATGGGAGATGAAGGGAACTGCAAGGAGGAATGGAGCTGCGGCTGTGAACAATTGCTACCCAGCTACTGGTTTTTTGTGCAGAAACACAAATCAGCACTGTGGATGCAGTATTAGGGATTCTGCAGAGATTGCCTGAAGTTTATGACCTGACAGTAGTCCCAAGGGACAAGGACTATAATTTTTACAATCAGAAGTGAAATCTACTAATTCCTTCCTTTCAGTCCTAGGATAAATACTGCCATCTGATAATCCCTTCTCCTTTATTCCTGTTACCATCTTTATTTGAAAGTACACACATGCACATATGGGTCTGTGTAACAGTAAAACAGCAGGTGAAGCACCGACTTAAATGAAGGAATCAAAATGATCATACAAAAATACAGTGTGCAGGAGCTGGCCACTACCCTTCCTAGAGCCACTAGCAGGTATGGAGGTATGCAGAGGGTGCAACACACCATGAAGGACAAAGCGACAAAACCCAGGTAGCCTGGCTGCACCCCAGGCACTACTCCGTGCCACTCCCAGACATAAGCTCCTGAAACACGGGGGTTACTGCAGATCTGGGTGAGAGAGGAGTACTATGGATTATCGATCAGCAGTCCAGTGTTAATTATGCAGAACATAGGACAGCCCCAAAGTTTGCAAGCGGCAATAATTAGGAGCCCATGATCTCAGCAGCTTGGGAATGAACAGTCTGGTGTGGCTCTAAATGCTCACAGCCTGGGAATATGTTTAACTCTTTCCTGCTCACTTTACAAAGTTTTGGCACTGATCACTGCAGCCATCAGAGCAGCTGGCTCTTCTGCAGGCACTCACTTACAGAAATGGCTCTTTCTTTACTGATCAAAACAGCAGCTACAGCTGAAAAAAATACAAGAACGAGAAGGGTAGCGCACTCCAGAAAGTGTAATTTACATGGATTTACCTCAGAATAGCAAATAAAATCCATCACAAGGAAATGACTGGCTTCAAAACAATGCAGAGATTAGCAGTGAACAGAGCACTTGGTGGTAAAGAGAGTGTGTTCAGCAAATCAAAACACAAACACTTCAGGAAGAAGTTGCATAATTTTGTCAAATTAAAAGTTAAACAACATTGTCTTCTACTAGAAGCTGCCAGGAAGTGTCAAAACACTCAGTTACAAAGAATAGGAGTAGTTACATGTTTCTGTTTATCATTTCAGTTCTCATCTCATTATAATTCTGGATTTTTCCTATCATTTTTCAGGTAGTGAGCCTTGCTGACATAAAGAGTTTATTGCGTTCCCACCTAGGAACTCTTCTTAAGACACATTTCTTAACGGACGTTGCCACTCGTTTCCTCTGTTTTTCCCGGTCCCATTTCCACATCGGTGCTGGAGCGCGGAGCCGAGGGCACAGCGGGGCGGGGGCTGCCCTGCCCGCAGCCGGGCCGCCGGCCCACGTGTGCAGCCGCGGCAGCTCTCCAGTACTCCGACACAGCCTCTCGCTTCTGCCCGGGGAAGCACTGAGGGGGTCCCTCTTTGAGACTCACCCCACACCGATTTTCCTACAGCTGTCTTTAAGGTTTGAAAACCCGCCTGGGAGCCTAGATTTCCACACATTAACCTTTGCCAAATCTTACAGTGCAAAATAAGACACCTATAATTAATTCTGCTCACTCTGGAAGGGACTAGTGACTGGGCAGTGCGTTCTAGGCTGGGATATGAGGAGCTGGGGCCTCCGCTGTTGTTATTTTTACTTTTTCCTGGACTGTTTTCATCTTACATCCTGTGGACGTAGTAAACAATCAATAATAATGAATCAACTGAATCGGTACATTTTTTAAGGCTATTCCCACTGAGAGCCACTTGCACTTTCGTGACAGTTAAGAATCTGCCAAACATTAGCTTAGTTACCAACAAGACAGGCTCCTCCCTCCCTTCACCCCATACACAGAATGTTTATCAAAACGTGCTGCCAAGAAAAATATCCCTGCTTTTGGCCTCCACCAGTGATTAATAACACTTGAGAACTGAACAAAACTTTACTGTGTTTTCCAAAAACGGAGGGAGGTGGGAAAGGGGGGAGAGAGGAGAGAAAAGAGAAGAGAAGAGAAGAGAAGAGAAGAGAAGAGAAGAGAAGAGAAGAGAAGAGAAGAGAAGAGAAGAGAAGAGAAGAGAAAAGAGAAGAGAAGAAGAAGAAAGAAAGACCCTGACACTATCTTAAGTTATTTCACTCAACATAACCTCCTTTTCCTCTCTAACTAGGCCATCTGAAAAGACCAAACCCACTTTTTCTCCAAGACCATGTTACAAATGCTGATTAATATTGTTATTGAAAGAAGGATGATATGGACAGAGGATAATGGTGAGAATAGAAGGGGGGGGTGGGGGCAGTTTCTTTTATTAGCACATATCAAGATAAGCCATGGGGAGAAACCAAGAGGAAAAAAAGACCATTTACTTTCTTTACAAAGACTGTTGGTAAAATTCCTAAGGGAGACTAACTGCCAAAATTAACTGTCTTGGTGTACTACTTTTAGACACTACTGCCTGGGTGAATTAAGTCAAATCTTCAAGCAGCAGCCAAAGATAGCTGCAAGGTGAAAAAGAGGCTCTACATTTCCTTGGCTTTTTTTGGTGAAACTCACAAATTTGTGGAGATTGTCTTTGCTCCAGGGTTTTTCATCTCTCTCTCTCTCTCTTTTGCCTTCAGTGCTATTTTTACTATTTTATATTTGGCATTATAAATGTGTTTTGTAATGGGAAGGCAAGGTAAGAAACAAGCAATTGTTTAGAAAAACAGAAAAGTAAAAAAATGAGAATTCATCCTCACATACCCTATCTATTTATGTGTATATACATATATGTAAGAGTATACATATGTGTGTAAGTAATATGTATGTAAGTAATACCAAGTATTTTTCATTACTCTGTTCTCCAAAAAACATTATTTAGTAAAAGATAATAAGCAGCTCTTGAACAGTGGGATATAGACTAGTGACAACAGTTTACTGAAATTAATGATGCTGGATTGAACCAAACCTTCCTCCCTTTGGAATTAGTGCCAGACATGGTTTTCCTGAACCCTGTCCAACTGCCTGAGCGACAGACAATTTTCATTCTATTTGTGCTAAAGGCTTATGACTAGTGCTGGAAAATGAAGCCCTTGCCCTTGATCTCAGTGCAGATTAAAAAAAAAAAAAAAAAGCAGAACTGTGCCAATTTGTTTCCTCTGCCAATAGAAGCCCTTGTGCTTTGGGTAATGCAAAACAATAAAAAGGTCACATGAAAACTCTCCACTGAAAGGAAACCCACCAAGAGCCATGTATCTCTGCTACACTCATCAGTCAGTTTCCGAGATTCTCACAATGTCATCAAAATGCAGAGGGTATGGGCAAAAAATAGTTACCAGCCAACAATACTGTCTTATTTTTCTGTTTCACATCTCACTGCTATGCATTTGATAATGACTGCTAAAAAATATTCCACTGTAAATAACCATCCTCTCCCCTCTGCTAACACCAATCTCCCCATATTCAGGTACTGCATGTAGATTTAGGGCTGTGCAGCCCCTGCTGTCTGAGGTAATTCCATTTCTAAGGGATGAAATACACATTTGACATACACACCCCAAGTTGTAAACAGTGGCTATACCATAGTGCTGTCAGCCAGTTAATCTGATTGCTTTTTCCTAGATTATTAATAAAATTAGAATCCCAAGCAGAAGGCGTTTGCTTTGATTGTACAGTCTGCACTTGTGACATGGTACATGTGGAAAATTTTGAGTGCACTGCAGTGAATGGTCTGGGGGTTAGTTTTTAGCTTCCGCTAAGTACCTGGCAGGCTGCCATGCTGAAGGATTCTGGGAACTGAAAGGCTCCCAAGTACAAACTGCCAGCATTAAGCAGTCCTGACAGCTCTGCTCCTTCCACACTTGGCAGCAGTTCAAAGTGCTCTTTCATTTGAAAGGCTGGAAAGCTGCCATGTGCAATGCAGATTTGCTGTGCCTGCTCTCATAAGGAACTGATAAATGCCGTTGCTGTTGCCATGGGGACAGGAGGCTATCAGAATGGCCTTGTGATCTGCAGCCTCTCAGCTCTGCAGGTTTGGGTTTGGGGTTTTTTTGGGTTTTGGGGGTTTTTTTGTTGGGTTGGTTTTTTCCGTGTGTGTGGTTTTGGTTTTTTGTTTTTTGTTTTTTTTTTTTTTTTTTTTGTGTTGGTGAAATAAATATTTTAGAGAAGGTTAACTCTTGAAGGGCAGGAAGCGCTGATTTGAAAGGACAGGGTGAGCCTCTGTGCGTGGCTCCTCCGAAGTGCTGGGAACAAGATTAACACATACCTGCCAACTGTCCCTATTCGGGAAGGACTGGCCCCAGAGTTTTTTGGGGTTTTTTGGGTTTTTGAAGGCCAGGAGGGTGAGAGGGAGGAAGTGAGAAGGAAAGACCTCCTTCTCCCCTCTCAGTCTTTTCAGATTTCTTTTCTAGCTCAGGATCTCCCAACATAATTAAAAGGCCATCCTCTTTCTTCCCGTCACTATCCACACACAGAGTTTTCAGATGCTGCAGAAATGAATTAATTTACCACTGGATATTGTAGCATGCCCGATGTCTTTAGCTCTCATTAACATCAGTGGACAGCTGGCAGGATTAGACTCATTATGTGCACTCCACGTGTGGTTAGTGTGAGTAAAAAGAATGAACACTGTGATATAAGACTGCATGTTTAAGAGCAATCTTAGCAATGATGCAAGTCCTGAGAGTGAATCTTAGCTTGTCCTAGTTCCCAACATCAAAATAAACACACCTTTGAGCTATGCACATTGAGTGTGTGAGTGTGTGTATAGATGACTGTGCATATCTACTTCTGTAAAGGTGTAGAGAAAAACATAGGCAGCAAACATTTTAGTCAGAATTTATACTCATTTCACTAGGTTGTCTTTTTTCTGTTGTTGCTGTTTTTCATGTTATTTCTTTCCATCACTGCTACAGCAATAGATTTGTCTTCTCTAAAGACATTTTGCTGCAGACTTGCAAACTGAATTCTGTTTAACCAAGGCGAAGTCTGAGCATGACATCACAGCAGGGAACAATGGAGTGAGTGCATCACTGCTCTCCCTGACCATGCAGCAAACTTCAGGGCAGCATTTAAAAAGATCAATACGGGCACGCATCTATGTTTACAGGCACATGTAAAATGCAATATGCATTCAGATATTGGCACAAAACACTAGGAAAGACAAAGCACTAGGGGAATTTTGTTTGTGTACTCAAGTGTTAACAGTCTGAGAGCTTTGTTCAAACCTGGGAAAAAAAGTCAACCACACCCCATGTGAACAAATCCTCCCTTCCTTCTCTAAACATAGGTCTCTGCCTTTCAGAACTACATACTTCTATCTTTCCAATATATGTGAACAGTGTTATATAAAATGAAACATTAAAACAGAATTTCAAGCCATATTCAACAGATAATTTTATTAACTAACTGCTGGTTAACCTGTAGCTTTTTTAAATAAACACCACCACTCCTACTTATTGGACTTTCGCTCCACTTTGGTTTTTCTTATTTTTTTACTGTATTCAGTTTTAAAGCTTTTTGGTTGTGCACTAATCAAAGATTTGAATGAAGAAAGCAGTTATTTGAAAAACATACAAGAGAGAATTTTTAAGGAGTAACAGAGAAATATACACTATAAGTGTGTGTACACACATATACACACTGTCTCTACATTTTCTGAATTCTCTTTTAGCTGATATTTTCAAGCAAATTAAAGCATATGTGATTCTGAGTTTTGTATCTGACATCAGATTCTGATGGTTAAAACGATCAGCATATTCAAATCAAGAAAAAAGTTACTTGTATACATTTACAGAGCAATTTCAAAATTACAAACAAGGCTGTATTTCACAAGCCTTTGCGCCACAATGAGCTAGGCCAAAGGAAATATTTCTTTCTCATTGCTTGGGATTATTATTTAAAAAAATATTAATAAATGTGAAGTTAATTGTAATTCTACTGTAATATCTTTACCTGATTCTCTCTGGGTTCTTGCCTATGGTTGTCATGGTAATTTGATAATTCTGGCTTGTTCTCTACACATTCTGTTTGTCTCACTGGATTTCCTGATTATTCAGAAAACACTTTTAAAAAATCTTCCCGTCTCTCTCCATCTGCCCCCATTCTGACTCAATCCTGCTTTTTTCATTCATTTAGCATAGAGGAATGTGTACTATTTTGCTATTAATCTGCTAGGGTGAAGTTGTTTGCTCCACTTACCTGAAAATGGAGATAATGAGCATACATACTAAAGCTCTTCTTAAATTATCTTCCATAGTCTATGATAGGGGATAGAGAGGAAAAGTGGAAAGATAACTGCATATAGATTTCTTGTAGAGTACTTGGATCTTAATCCTATAGATACTATTTAGGATTTAACTGCTGCATTTCTGACAGCAGAAACATGTATTTAACTGTTGCCTTTTCAAATGTGACAGACACATTTGTACCTAGAGCGAGAGTCAGAATATATTTTCTCTATATGACAGAGTAGAAGCAATATTTTTATTCAGGGGTTCAGGTGACAATTTATGCCAAAAGAAACAACCTGATCAAGCTCTGAATGCACCAGTGAAACTCAAAGAAAAATGCACACAGCTAAGTAATATTTAGCTCGGGTGTGTAGTTACAAAAGGTTTATGTCATTGATAAGTGCATATTTTAAAAGCACACGGCATTAAATTATGTATACAAAATATATATGTACATATTATGGATGTATGCATAATATATATGTATAAAGCTACGCAAAATTGCTTTTTTGGGGGCTAGGGTTCTTCCGTTCTTCTCCACACAGTACAGGATTTTGTGATAAAAGTATGGAGTACCATTTGTACCTATGGTTACTTTGAATAATTTCCTTGAACATTACATCTCATGTTATTACCTTTCATAGTCTTTGTACATTTAGCCTCTACACTCTTCAAGAAGGGGTATGTATTTTATTTTGCTGGTCAGTACCTCCTAAAACTACAATCTGAAATTGTAAGAATCTCAAAGAATTATTTCAAGGCAAGTAATTCACCATCATTATGAGTCATTACTGAAACTATGGTCCAATTTATTACAATTTTGACGCAGTAATTTCTGCTTTACACTTTCTTTACAGTGTATCAATGGAATTTGCAGTCCCTCTGAATCAAAAGTATCTAGTATCAACTAGAAGTACCTGTATCAATGAAAGCTACAAATTCTTCTGTGTGGCCTCCTTCGCCTACTTCTTCTTCTCTTTCTTGTACTGTAAAGCACATTTGGGATTTCTTACTAAATTATTTTGATGGCAACATGCTGTGGAATCTGCTAAACTAAGTAAGCAGTCCAGCTGTGACAGCTCCTCTATCCCAGTCTATTGCCATAATCTAGGACATCAGTGACATCAGCTCACAGCCTGTGACATCACCCTGTGAATCACAAGACTAGTAAAGGTTGCTGTTGGTGTCACAGGTGGTATTTGTCAAGTGAGTCCAATGTTCACACTCAATTTTAACTGTGAAAATGCTGTTAAAATAATCACTTGTACCTACAAATTTATTTGGAATTTTTTCAACTGTGCAAATTCTATCTTCTTCTTACTCTGATTTTCAAATTTTTATTGTCAGTAAAATAAAAATTACACATTTTATCCAATTCCTATGTAATGCAACAAAGCAGCGATGAACGCATTTTCTTTTATGTGCTAAAAATCACCTCTCTCTGCTACTGAGGAGAAAAGGTTTCAGTAAATCACATGTAGAACATCTAATGTTAAAATGTTCTTAAATTTACTTTAAATTCCTATTTATTCATGTATTTCTACAATGTAGACACTGAAGAAACTCAACAGACTATACACTTCATACTTACAAAAAAAATACCTACAAAAATAATTCCCCCTCATTTCTGAAAAGAAGACTGAGCAGGGCAATGGTCTATTTCACATTCTCCTAACATCTAATTATTTTTATGAAACATATCCAGTAGCATTTATTATTTGAGCAATCACAAATATTTACAAAGAAAATATTGTCTTGAAAGCAACCTACATGATGACACTTCTTTTCTTAGAATGTTGTTTGTTTTCATACCTGCTAATTGTTAAAATTCAGAAATCTGTAGTGATCTTACTTTTATTTGTGTAAATTAGTATTCTTGCTGCACAAATTATGAAGGCTTTGCCATGCAATTGTACTAGGCTCGGCTATTTCATTTAAAAGTCAATGTGCTCCAGTCCAATTTTTTATTACTGTTATCTTTAGTTCTGTGAAGCCTTGGAACACTTCCCAGTCTCAATCTACAGAAAGTTTCCCAGGAAAATATATAAAGAGCCTGTGTTCTGCTTTACTCTGCAGTGCCTATGTGCTTTTGGTGAGCTAGGTCTTTGAAGATCCAGCCCATGCATGGAGTCCAGTCAGGCTGAAAAATTTAGCAATTGAGATATTTTACAATCCAAAATCTCTTTTAAACAAAGGTGTGGTTTAGCAGGACTGGCAGCTTCTGACCTGTTTCAGCCTCTTATTGCAGCTGCGATGATGTAAGGCTGAGTATGGTAAAGCTAAAGTAGCTGAGGCTCAGGGAGAAATGCTGAGAACAGCTGTTTTACTGTAAACATTAACAAGGGTTTGACTTCATTTGCAAGCTGGGAGCATTCACAGTTTCTGCACAAATAATACTTCGGGAATTTGTTCTAGATGTTCACAGCACAGACAAAAAAATTATCCCTTCTATACATTACTGCAGCTTTGAAAGAAGCAAATTCTCTACAGAGAGAGGCATTCCATTAAAATCAACAGGGAATTTTTCACATTAATACACAGCTTCACAGAAATGATACAGACATACACACAGGGAAAGAAGCAATATTTATCTGCTTTAGCTATTTCTAAAGCTCCTATCACATTAGTATCTAAGTGCCAATTAGGTACCAAAAATACTCAGTTGTAGCAGACACTGATGTCTGCTGATAATTACAGAGCTACAAACAGAATTCTATCCAAGAGGGCAGAGAGGGATTTGAATACTTTCTCCCTAGCCTGGTGCTGCAATTTATGGATGTTAGGAAACAAATTTCAGACCTCATTTCCTTCATTACATTCTCGAGGCTGCTTTCTTCTGAAGCAAATGAAAAATCTCAGACAAAGTGACCTTTGCAGAGAGCAGGGGACATTCACTGACATCACGTGCATCTGCATATGCACACACCGGCACACGCAGGGCCAGATCCTCCAGACACTGAAAGCTGGCTTTTTGCCACATTATCACTGCAATGGAGTCTGTGAGGCAGCTCAGCCAGCTGCTTGCGCATCAGCCGGTGCAGATATGACAAAGCCTCAGCTGGTTTGCAGTCACTGCAGAGACTGCAATGGCTCTTCCCTCCCTGAGTCCTTGTGAAAGGCACACAGTTCAGAAATGGCTGGGCCAAGCCTATTTCTCATGGATTCCCAGTTACCAGAGTAGTTTATTAGGTACAGTGGTAGCTCCTGCAAAATTCAGCAGCTCTGCTGGTGTTACAGTTTACACAAGGGACCACACTGGCAGTGAGACAGACCTAGGATGATGTAAGGATGGCTTAAAGCTGCAGTTTCACCACCCTCTCTGAAGCTTGCCAAGAATTGCTTGGCCAAAGCGTGGAGCTGGGCAACAGTCCCTACTTACAGACTGCTTCTAGAAACTCCCCAAATTAAATATAAAGCTATATAAATCTTCACTATCTTCCTTATTTGCTACTGTTACGGTTCACAGCTAAGTAGCATAAACTCTGCTGAGCCCTTTGATGAAAGACCAAGGCAAACTTGGAATCCAGAAAGGCTTGTTAAAATTCATCACTTCATGGTAAAGTTGTGCCCATGCTGTTGGATATAGAACCCTTCACATGAGAAATAAAATTACCAATTGGACGTGATCTTTTTAATGTTCGCAGCACATTGCCCACAAATCTGGAAGCATTGAATTTACTATATCTCTAAAATTCAAAGCTAGTTAACTATATTATGTTCTTAAACTCTTTGTGTTTATGCAGGATGAGGGGAGGTTTTTGGTGTCTGTCCTGTTTTAAAGTGTTAATCTCTTGTGCAGTGAAACAGCTACTGTCTTCTCCCCTAGAGTGGCTCTGCTTCTTCAGATCATGATTTATTTTTATATTTTGGGATGAAACAACATAAAACTCTGTCTACCTGGTACAGCTGCAAATAATGCTTCTCTTGCATCCCTGTATATAGTGGAAAATAAAAATATTCTGGGTGCCATTTATTCCTGACCCCAGGTACCTTTAAATCTTCAAGTAGAGTTTCACCATCCATGTGTGACAATTGAGGCTTTGAAATGCACCTGGAAACATATCTCTCTTTTTTCCTTCCTTCCGTCCTTCCCTCTGAGAGAATTTCAGACCTCTGGAATCACATCTGTTGTGAGTTACCTTTCCCTAGTCATGCTTTTTATTGTACAAATGTTCAAAAAAATACTCAGTTGTTTGCCTAGATCTTGTAACCAAAACAAGGCCCCAGACTGTCCTCTTCTACTGCTCATGCCTATAATTTCTTCTCAAGCTGAATGCTGAATGGGGCTAAAGCCAGCATACTATTAT
Organism: Irena cyanogastra; assembly: GCA_013397155.1. Lineage (NCBI taxonomy): Eukaryota > Metazoa > Chordata > Aves > Passeriformes > Irenidae > Irena > Irena cyanogastra. The sequence continues at coordinate 210,825 of VWZV01000278.1, forward strand.
GTTTGGAACCAGGTTCAATCCAGGAAAATGATACAAATGAACCTGGGAAATATACTGCAGCTTGAGAAAGTAATAAAGCATGTTAGAGTGCTCATATGTAACTGGAGATGGAGGAGTTGCTTCCAGAACAGGGACTGGAAAGGACATACTGGCACCTGTGTAATTTGTGAACCACTGAAGTCAAATTCTTTCCTCTGTGTCTTGGCAAGCCCAGTGATCAGATGAGATGCCATGGCGTGGCCAGAAGAGAGAATGCTCTGGCACTACAGAAAACTCGTCCATAGCCATTTTTTCCTGTGCTAGTAGCTCTTCTCACCACCTCGAAAATGCTTCCTGAAGCACCAGCCCAAGCTCACTTTCTACAACTCAATGAAACATCTGTCACCACCACTAGAAACATTCAAACAAACAGTGTAATGAGGCACCTTACAGCACTGGGCCAACAAAGAATAACCCTGCTCAAGTCTGGCAGCACACATTCAGGCTGCTTTATCAAGGCACGGTGATTCTGAAGGGCACTGAATGCTCTTTGCCAAAGCTTCCTGAGAAAACTAGGTCCAAAAGTTTCGGTGTTATATTGAAATTCCTATTAAACATCCCTGTAAGATGAAATGTTCAGTCTTGTTGTCTCTTCCCCATTTACTAATTTCACCTAGAACCCTTCTTGCATACAAATATGCCAGACACACACTGCTGTACACCAGAAAGCAGATGAAACCAACAAATTGGATAACTCACAAAACTAGCCCACAACATTTTTCCTCTGTTAAAAACAGGACTGTTAAGGTATTTAGAGACCTGAGGGAGGTTGACCTCTACGCATACAATTCAATGCTATTGATTCACAATCCAAATTACAAATACTTTCAAAAAATTTCACCCATTCCTTGATTCATCAGAAATAAAACCTCATTTCTCAAATAAGTATATTTGAAAATCAGTATGCCACTTCTGGCCCTCATTGCAGTCCTGCAACTCATATGTCACCACCACAGCCCATTTCCGAAAGTTCTTCATGCCAGTGAGACACCTCTGGTCATGAAGAACTGCACATATATCCCTTCCTAGTGCTCCCTTTCAGAATGCCGAACCAGTTAGGTTTAAGCAAATCACTGCAAAACTGTAGAAGTTTAAGTCAGAAACTGAACCCCAAAAAGCCAATCATATTCCTCACATTGCTTACATGAATGTTCGCATTTAAAAAAAGGGGGGTGGGGAATGAGTGAAGGGGGGAAAGATTTCTGTGATTTTCCTCATTTTTCAGTCAGTTTTTCTCCAAATATAATCCAAAATTTTATCTGTTAGGGTGTGTATTTATTCCAATCCAGGCAGTGTTTGGGGAAAACCATAAAACACCAAACTGTATCACAAATGTTTTTGATTGAAAAAACAACTCCAGTCTTGCTGTTATCTGAAAACAGGCATACTCAAGCTTCTGTAATGGGAAAATGGCTGCATTCTGTAACAGGTCAAAACAGAAATGTACCCTAGTCAAAGATAAAGTCTGACCTGAGTTTTGAAGCTTTTCACTTTAAAGATATCCAGAAGAGCCAAAGGAATAATGGAGCACTTGTAAGAAGGAATAGAAAAAAACCCATCAGTGCCAAATACACTGGGAAGGGAAATAACATGGAGACTGTGAATCTCTGAAATAAACTTCTGAGGTGATAGCCTGAGGATCAGACCCAATATGGGAATTAGTTACACAGAACTTCAACCCCACAGTGCCAAAGTGAAAGGGTTCCTAGAGGGGAGTTCAGAACCTCTTGTTCTGTTGTTCTGTGTCTATATTTCCTGTCTAGAGCATGGGAAAAATTAGGCACCTCCGAGTACGGTATTCAAAACATCTGTTTCTGCATTTTATCCAGTGACTATTTATATGAAATATTTAAGAAGCAGGCCAGAAAGGGAATCTAAGGCTTTATCTGTCAGATGGGTGCCTTAACCAGAACAGTCATGCTTTCTCTTATGCTTTCTCTACTCCCTGTAACCCCCCCTTCTCTTTCTCCGGACCAATGAACTTAAATTATTTTCTGCAGCATGGCACAGTTTCAATAGGAAGGGTGGAGACTGCCTGCCTCCAAAACAGCTTGCAATCTGGTGGTCAGGCTGCTCTCCTGGGACATGTGAGTCGGAGTCTCCTCACGCACAGAACATTCCTGTGCTCAGAGACAGGAAACAGTGAGGGTGCACTTGAGAACTCACCTTTAGA